>JAFBJR010000146.1:6508255-6704129 GCA_016785285.1 Brachirus orientalis | reverse complement strand
ACATACACACACATACTAGAGACAGGGGTTTTTACATAATATGCACAAGTGGGCATTAGCTACCCTGTCTTTTCCTCTCTGCAGACTCTGCATTAAATTAATGTTCTTGTGGAAACAGTGCTTGAGTCACAGAATGAGTGATCGTAACTGCTGCAGTGAAATCTGTTGGAGGCTCCATTCATAGGCTCAAATCTGCTCCCTCTTATTGCTGTGACTACACTAGATTGCATCTGATATTAACAGTCTCTTGTGATTCTGAGGACAAAACAAATGATAAAACATGGAGCAGGATTTTGCTCCTTGAAGTTTAAATAACACACTGCTCTCATAATAATAGAATAAATGAATTGATATCTGACAGACACTGTACCTGTCATAGGTCAGTGAAGTCTACCGCATGTGTCCTGGTGCCTTATGCTGTGTGATATCTTCTTCCTGTCACAAGCACACGCATGTAAACACACACTCACTCACGAACCTCCCAGTGTCTCCAGTAACTGGACCGCAGAGGTGGGGTGGAGGGTTGTGACAGAAATAAACACGTGATGATGCCCCTGCCACTGTTCAGCCCCAACCAACTCTGATTCACACACACACACTCACATTCAGCATACACACATACATACACCCCGTTTTCTACCTTTGCTCCCTGCTGGTGGGGGAATCTGCAGCTTTATAGTTGAGTCATGGCAGGGCTGCTGTGTGGGACCAAGAAAAAGAAACCAGGTAATATTGTTTTAATGTGTGGCTTTGAGGAACCTGGATGTGGAAGTTAGAAAGTGGGACCTGTTACCTTAGTGCACTACGGGTGAAAGTGTGCTTGTTGGTGTGATACTGTAGGTCAGGTTTGGAATTGGCTGGTTGGTCTGTTACTCTACATTTATGGACTTTTTTTGTGAATGTATATTTTTTTTAATTCCTGTATCGTTCTGCATAAATCCGTAGCAGTAGTTCAGTTATATGGTTTATTTTCTACTTGATTGTGTGAAATGCTAAAACTCTTGTCCTGCCTGCGATTCAAAGCAGCAGTATTGCAGTCAGATGGACGTGGAGGGAGGAAGCAGTCTAATTATGATGAAATGCAGCAGGCCAGCGCAGTAATTACAGAGCAAACTGCTGATCTGTTATGAGATCCAGCACTCCAGCAGGCTTTCAGCCCGTACGAGAAGCCCAAATCAGATCGTAAACCTGTGGGGACCTTGTCTTCGAGCTTTGTACTTGAGATTTCAGTTTCATTGTGTCATTCTAGACTCTACACTCTTTCATTATATTGTCAGTCTGTAAAATTGATTCTAAGTGTTTTAATTTGGAAAAAAAGCAATCAAGTACAGCCATTGTTATCCCTTGCATCTTCTCCCTGGCTTTTTTAAAGAGCAGGGTCAATGAAATGACAGGTTTGAGACGACTGATTGCGGTGGTGGAGTTCTAACAAATTGAAATGGAGGATGATAAAAGCTGTGTTGCCATTAGAGGAAGGAAGCCTTTAAATCCCTGGAGTATCTCTCTCTAGTCAGAAGTGAGAGTGTCTCAGCAATAATTGACTTTGTTCAAAGATAGACTCAACGTGTGTATTTGTGCGCGTCTTCTCTTGTTTTAAATCAGCTGTAATTAGACTGATTCCAACCATAGTTTAGGAATATATATATATCTATATATATATAGATATATATATACTGTATATTTACCCAGAAAATAAACAATAATAATGAATGAAACTTTACAATACAGTAACACCTTTTGTAGTAATTTGTGATTGAGAGGTAATATCATGGTAACACCATTGTTGTTCATTTTCCACCTTGGAAAAATAAATAAATACTATTACTCTACTATTATTCTGCTATTACTTGGTGACTATTATCGAAATAAGATGGATTTACTGTATAATTTATCTATTACAAAATTATTACCATATTATTATACCATGTTATTGTACTGTAATCTAAAGTGTTATCAAAATGGTACTGAATTTAGAATCTCCATTCTTTAATCATAGGGCTGTAGAAAAAACAATTTTGAAAAAAAATGGAGGGAGTGGCAGATATATGACAGTTTGGGCAGCAGCTCAGAATCAACAGCAGCAGCTCAACACATGGTTTGTTAAGCTTATCCATAGTGCACAGGTCTCACAGTTCACTATTATATCAAAGTGGTTCAGACCAAATACACCAAATTTAATGTAGAATTTAATCCGTTTGCCTAATTTCAAAATTAACACTTTATATTCTACATTTTGGCACTGTGCACTATGGTGTCTTTAGATTTAAAATTTGATGTCATGTAGCAATACCATAAGTAACCTGGTTGAGATGGGACTCAGTAGTTTAAAATAATCACAATTTATTAACTGTAGTGATCATAGTGGCATAAACATTTACTATCTTTTTCTGCAATGGGGCTGCAACTAAGGATTATTTTCATAATCGAAATCGAATCTCGAAATGTCAGAAAATGCTGATCAGTGTTTTTCAAACCTGAAAATTATGATGTTCTCAAATGTCTTGTTTTGTCCACAAACGAAAATGATTCAGTTTTAATGATTTCTTTGTTATATGGAGCAAAGAAACCAGAAAATATTCACATTTCAGAAGCTGAAAAATCAGAGAAATCGGTTATCAAAATAGTTGACGATTAATTTATCATTCGATAAGTAATTGATAAATCAAGTAATTGTTTTAGCCCTACTCTGCAAATAAATGGAGCGGAAGCATGGAACTGAAGAAAAGTGAATCGTATTGTGTGAAATGCAGCACTTAAATAAAATTACTTATTTAATCCTTGCTGCTGACTGCGGGTGAGCGTAAGGTAAAAGGAAGGAAGCAATTGGATGCACTTTGTGTCAAAACACGTCAGTGCTTATGAAGCTTTTCTCTTTGGTCCATTTGACTTTTACTGAAGCTAAATATAGCAAAGTGCTGCTTAAATTATTTAAACCGTGTCTATAATGAGAGAGCAGCCCCTCACTGGTCTGTGTATTTTTTAATTTTCTTTATTTGTAATCTAATAATTCTTAATACATATTACCTTATGTATTAGGTATTATTACTTATTAATGGGCCAGACTTTAGGTCAAGCAGTTTGATATTGATTGTTTTTATTAAATTGGTTGTTGTTTGGACCTGCTGATTAAAAGAATCATGGTTTTTGTCTGTCTAGTGAGTGATCTTCATGAGGAGGGTAAGAATGCCATCAATGCTCCCATGCTTCCCACTGGAACTGACATCCATCCAGAGGACACACTGTTGGGTGAATACACACATTAAAAACACTCATACATAAGAACCTTTTTTCCATTTATTATCACCAAGTCTCATAAATGAACACTGATATTGGCTTAATGTTTAAAACTATTTTACATGTTTTTTCTGATATTTTTACTAGCTTGTGTCAGAGGTTACTGAGGAGAATATGAATGTAACACACATTGACTAATGGGGACTTTGACTGTACAGGAGCAGGAAATGGAAGTGGGTGGAGACACCTCTGTCCTCAGCCACCATGTGAATCACTATTTACACGTGCACGTGTTTTTTTGTTTTTTTTTGGTTGCATATTTGTATGTATGAGAGACCCAATGTTGTATGTATCTATATGAGTGTCCAAATAGATAGGAGATAAATGTGCATAAGGTTTAAACAGAAAATATGAGTTTTATTGCAAACGTCCACTCACATGTCCACCGACTGTCTTCAATTTCTGTCCCTCATCAGAGGAAAATGCCGAGAGGATCATGTTGGACCCAACATCAAGGGAAAATCTTAAGTTCAAAGATTTACTGAAGGTAGTCAGCAAGTACATTTTTTGTGCAAACATTGTGATATTTCAGTAAAACCAGAGCAATTGAAAAATTAAGGACTTTGTACATTATTGATAAAGGCCACATTGTTGTTGGACATGTTTGTAGGTCTTGATTGACTGGATCAACAGTGAATTGGAAGAAGACCGCATCATAGTTAAGGACCTGGAGGAGGACTGTTATGATGGACAAGTTCTCCAGAAGTTATTTGGTAAGGAACATTTTTTTTTCTTGGCATCACATATTCATCCACAAAATTTCAGTTTACCTTCACCTTGCTTCTGTGACCAAAATGTCTTCAAGCCTACATGTTTTATGCTGATTGGAAAAGAGGGACTCAAAAATTGTGAACATTTCCTGCTTTTTGCTCCATATAACAAAGAAAAGGTTAAAAACTGAATCATTTGGGTTTTTGGACAAAACGAGACATTTGAGAATGTTACTGTTTTCATGGTTTGTGGAAACACGATCAACATTTTATGGCATTTTATGGCACAAACAACTAATTTCTCAATCAAGAAAATAATCTGCAGGTAATCAGTTATGAAAATAATTATTAGTTGCAAGCCTAATTAAATTTTCCTGCAGTAGGTCTTGAATTAAAATTGAGTAGCTGATGATCTGAAAAAATAAAACAAACCAAAGCACCAAAGTAAACCAATGTGTTGTGTTATAACACACACATACTCTCCTGAAAGGGGATGGCATCGTATTGCCCCTAAAATTCTGACTAGATTTCAAGAAATGCATTTCATACTGTTGGATATTTCTGGTTTGAGTTTATATCTGATATGATGGGTTTGCTGTTGTTTTCTCTTGCTTCTGAATGTAATATAATACAAGTCTTATCTGGAAAGCCTGCGAGAGCTTGGCACCTGGAACAAATAAGAGATACCCCTTTATTCATTAACTTTACTGTAACTTCTGGCAAAACTAGTGTCACATACATTATTTTCTTTCTAATGTAATAAAACATATACATTCTTATAACAGCTCAAGCTGCCCAGTCTCTCCTGTAATCAACATGTGATGGGCTTCCCTCTTGTGTTTGTTTGTTGTTACAACAGGCTAAATGTGCCAGACTAATGTGACTGTGCTTTTCAAGATACATGTTGAATCAACCTGTTTTCTTGTGAACCAAAGAGAAAACTCTTATACACAGAGTCTAGCTTTAACTCAGCTATTATTAATCTTGACACAGGTTAGTTTCTTGTCCGTCTCTGCTCCCACGTATCCTCCACTGTGCCAACACGAGCATGTACAAGAACAAACCATCAACAATTTGTAATACATCTGTTGCTCTTTGACTTGTTTTCTGTTTTATGTCATAACTTGTGTGTTTCCCCCGATTTCTTTTGTTTATTTTCACCGTGTCACATCATGCTGCTTCCCCCGAGTTTGCTTGTGCTTCTATTCCCTCTGAGTTCCTCTGAATCATTTCTTTTTGCATCTTTGTGCCACACCAATTCCCAGTATACCTATTTATTTCACTTAAAAATAATGTTCTTTACTGCACCTGCCTGCCTTCTGTGTGCTGTTTACTCGGATCTCAAAATCTTTAAAGGTAAAATATATATTAAAATAGGACTGATATTTCTTTCATATATTTGAGAAGTGTTAAGAACAACAATTAATTGGTTAAATAAAAATTAAATAAAAATAAAACACACAGCAGGAGACATTTCATAAAGGGATGTGTGGTCTCTTGTTCTGTTTCCCCACCCTTTCTTTTTACTTTCACACCATATGTAAAACCACTCTATTGCATCAGTGCCCATTCTGAATTTCTTTTTTCTATTAGAGCTACATGTTCCTTTTTTTTTTTTTTTTTACAAAAAAACTCATGCATATGAGATTAGCTTCTGAAATCCCTTTCCTTGCTTTTCCCCAGAGCAGAAAAGTCTTCCGTCTTTGTTGTCTGCTGCCATCACACTTTTCATTTTCAATTTCTCCAACTCCCTCTTTTCCAATCAGCGTAAGACATGTCGGCTTGAAGCACTTTTATTGCCAATGTTATGCAAATGAGATTCCATGCAGTTTTTTCCCAAGCCCTTTGCACCTGAGGCAAGCTTCTTATTTCAGAGCAGTAATCTTCGAAGGACTGACATTTCTTGCTTGTGTGGTTTACAAAACGACACTGCTGCATGATCATGTCTAAAAGTATCCATGATAGTCTTCAATGTTTGGATTTGGGTTTTCCTGTGGCTTTATTATGTTTTCTCTGTCTCATCCTGCTGTTGACAGAAAAGTTGTCAGGCAGGAAGTTGAATGTGGCTGAGGTGACCCAGTCAGAGATCGGCCAGAAGCAGAAGCTCCAGACAGTTTTGGAGGCTGTTAATGAACTGCTGAGGCCTCATGGCTGGACCAGCGAATGGAGCGTAGACTGTGAGTTTAGAGTTGACTCTAATAATGTGCTTTCGTAACTGGTGACATTTGCAGATCAATAAATGAAAAGTCAAATACAGTAGAAGGCAACAGAGGCTGAAAAATGTCAGCCCCTAACCATTAATGTCAGTCATGTTTTAGGATTATTGAATTCTACATTTCCCATAACACAACTTTGTGCCCTCGTTCTAAAATTGTATTGACATGGCACAGATGTAATTTTACAACTGCTTATGAAGGTTGTTTTAGATGGGAATTGTGAAATTGGAGGACTCACAGATTACCTGGTTGTTTTTACCTATTCCTTAATCTTACTATATCCTTACTGAACATGGAAAGATGAGACTCTACAAATAATTGAAAAATATATTGATGTGATTGGTTTATTTGAAGGTCAACCTATTTTATCCCAGCTTTAAAATTTTGTTTTTTAAATAGTAACGTTCTGTGCATTGTTTTGTCATGGTGGACCTGTGTATGGAAAGGTACAGTAGGTGTATAGTTCCATCAACTGTAAGTTATTTACCAACTTCTATGAATGAAAAATAAACCTTCACTTCTGGCTCCTGCTATTTTATAGTACTAAATCTACCACCTTGATCTTCCCTGTACAAACTCATTACAAAAAAACTGAAGCCGAGTAACTCTAACACTAGATTTGAATGATATCACTCTTCATTATCAGCTGATCTGCAGCTTTTTCATTCTGTTGTCTCTTAAAAAGCTCATTTCTCATTTACAAAGTTGCATACACAGCATAATGTTATCTTTTCTTTGTGAAAGGGCTGACAGTTGATTTAAATGATTTACTGTTACAGCAATCCATTCAAAGAACCTGGTGGCTATTGTTTATCTGCTGGTGGCGCTCGCGATGCACTTTCAGGCCCCGATTAGACTTCCTGAGCACGTGTCTGTACAGGTGGTGGTGGTCAAGGTAAAACATCTATAACCGTGATGGTCAGTGATGTTGTATGGTACAGTAAATGCCTTTATTTAAACAGGAAAGCCTGAGATGAAAAGGATTCTGACTATTTTCAGCTTTAACACCATGATAACACAATATGACATGACAAAAACACATTTAATGAAATGGACTCACTAAAATGGGACATTGAAACAACCTGTATTAAACAAACAAAATAATCTACTAAAGCTAACACATTTTAGTGATAAGACAGTATCAGCTAATGGCTAGATTCATCAACTTTCACTTTTTGCCTTGAATGTGCTTCAGTGACTGTGGTTATTCTCTGTAATTTGAGCAGAAACGAGAGGGAATCCTGCAGACAGCTCTAGTGTCCAAAGAGCTGACGAGCACCACAGAGTAAGAGCTGACAGCTGTTTCCTAGGTGTTATCAAATAATGTCCCGTATAGTGATTTTATCGTAGCATTACATTTTGTGGTTAATGCAACACGCACAACACTAACTTTTAGTGTTTAACTTTTTTATGCAGTCTCAACTCTTATGTTTTTCAGGATGATGATGGGACGATTTGGTGAGTCTCAGCCACACACACGTCTTTGTCCATGTGCTTTACAGAATAATCAGTAGTAGTTTTGGTAGATATGTTTTTGCCTTCCCTATGAGTGAGAGAGAGGTCAGTACCAGTCATTGCATTACAAAACCAGAGATATGACAGAGATAACACTCCATGCCATTTTCAGTATTCAATACTGTTGTGTGCTACCTGTTATGTGCTACCTTGTTCTTATTTTAGATTGAGTCGTATTTATATAGTCCAGTGAATTATAATATAGCAACAATTCCACTGTAAAATTACAGTGCTACTGCACAAGTTGATAAGCTTAATATATTGATTTTCTGGGTGTATATGTTACACGATATGTTACATGAATCCCTGCTCTTTACAGCAGAGAGAGACGCCTTTGACACCCTGTTGGATCATGCACCGGATAAGCTCAATGTTGTAAAAACAGTAAGGATTGTATGACTTGACTTGAGTTTTGATTACTTTACTTAAAAATTAAAATAAATTACAACTTTTCTGTCTGTCACATTACCAGTCACTCATCACATTTGTGAACAAACACCTGAACAAGCTCAACCTGGAAGTTACTGAGCTGGAATCTCAGGTACAAGAATTTACCTTAAGATGTCACTGATGTGTGATTTGTGTGACCCAGTGAAATGATTGTATTAGTATGTCTCGTATGAAGGTCTGTGTTGTTTGATCTTCCCTTCATTTGCTTGGCCAACTTCTCAGAATTCAATTTTCAGATACTCTTTCAATCTCATTGTAAGAGGGAACTAGTGATGGGTGAACACAAATGTTCTGGCTGTTCAGCAAAGAGCAACAATCAACTAGCTCACATTTGTTTGGTGTTTAAAGTTTAAATGATCTGAAAGTCAATTTAGTATAACTTCAGGTTGTCCATTTGTTGTCATCTGGAAGTAAACATGCTGTATTGGTTGTTGCTGCTAGAGGGCACTGTAGCACCAGGACAAGGAGAGAGAGTGATGGTGATTGTTGTGTCCCAGTTTGTGCTAAAGTTATGAGCAAGAACCCAGAATTGTCTGACTGATCTTTTTCCACACCTACACCCACCAAGCTCACATATATATTGTATACACCTGCAATCCATATGCTTGTGTTTGTGTGTGTTTCCAGTTTGCTGATGGGGTGTACCTGATATTACTGATGGGGTTGCTGGAAAACTACTTTGTCCCTCTGTACCACTTCTTTCTCACCCCTGAGAGCTTTGAACAGAAGGTGATTCCTCCTTCATTCGTTGAAATGTGTTGGACAAAATAGATTTTTTTTTGACTTTGACTTTGACAGAATATTAAGTCTCAGCCTTCCCCCCCTCAGGTCCACAATGTGGCGTTTGCCTTTGAGCTGATGCAGGATGGAGGCTTAAAGAAACCCAAAGCCAGACCAGAAGGTATTTTATTGACTAAGATATACTATATCTGATACAAAAGATAAAGTCTATTTCTGAGAAAGGCAATAACTGCTTCACATCCCACAGTCATATTAAAGGTTGTCCAGCAGATGGAAACCTTTCTCCTTTACACTGTAAACTGGATAAATGATGCTGAGGTTATTCAGCTTTTATCTCCACTTGCCCAGGATGTATAATTTATGCACAGTGTGACTTGTGGACTTTTCCATAGTGATAATCACAATCATAGTTAATAACACCTTGTGCTCTGTTGTGTTTTCAAGGAAGGATTTACAGCATTTCATCTTGTGATGTTATGCAGTTTGAAATGTCATTTTTCATATTTTCAGTGCCATGCTTTGCGTCAACTTTTATTTATTTAAAATTTTTTATCCTTTGTTTTACTGTACAAATACTATACCATGTATGTGAATGACAGGCATTTTACTGCACAATACACCATGTGTGATTGTCTGACGAACACATCTTTACATTTCAAAATATTGTAGTATACACTTTAGTATATTTTGCACTTCTGTGATTTACAACATACTGTATACCTATACAGTAAAATGTGTATATTGTGATTACCACTGTGTATCTGTGGGTTCATTACAAATGAAAGCAGAGACCCATAGATGATGAGGCACAGGTCTAATAAAGGCTGACTATATTAGAATTGACCTATCTGAAATAATAAATTACAGTAAACAGAAAGCACTCAGGTAAAACACTGTTGGACACAGGAAAGGACACAGTGTTTTTTATTTCCTCTATCTCCACTGGTAAGATGTAATACATCATATGATAATTATTTGCAAATTCTGGGGAACTATTTTTGAACTCTGTGTCATTTTCAGATTTACAAATAGCATTTTGATGGAAAGTAGTCCAACAGCAATAATAAGAGGCTGCTTTGTATTGTAAATTGGATTTTTCTTTTGCAGTCTTGTTTTCTAAGGACCCAATTTTGTATTGGTCAGAGGTCTAAATATTCTTCCAGAAACTTCCTCAAAGCAGTTTAAGTTTGACAAACTTGAATAAACTCTGCTTTTTCTCACTCTTTTTGTTTTACAGATGTTGTCAACCTTAACCTCAAGTCCACCCTCCGTGTTCTGTACAACCTGTTTACCAACTACAAAAACTCAGAGTGAACTTTTGCTGTTTCACCTGCTGATATTACTCTGAACCCTGTCTTGTGCCTCTGCTGATATTATGCATTAATGTCTGGACTCTGGGGGAGACGAAATGGGACTTAAGTCATTATGTGTGATGTTTAAAAAACAGCATTGTTATTTCTTGTTTAATTACAGGAAACCCTGCAAACTTTATACCTGTGCTTGAGTACACAACAGGGAAATGTATAAAATGAGAAAAGGGCAAACAGTTGAACCGGGAAACATTTGTTTCAACATCAGTTGTGTATCCTCCAGATTATTTAAGAAAGTTTAAAATGTTATTATATATTATATAGTATCAAAAATGCTTTGTATATGTATTAAAAGATTACATTGATTACATTTCGGGACATAAAATCAATTTGCTCTCTATCATCTCTTTTTGAAGGTAACAAAAAAATACCATTAAAGTTTTCATAACACTTTAAATCCAACATGTTAAATTTGTGCAAAAACCTAAGTGTAAAAAAATGTTCACATGGGACACTGAGTCCTCACAAAAAACAGTAATAATTTGGTCTTGCAATATAAGAAACATTACAAGTGATGGATGTGCAGTGTAATTGCAGTTATTAAAAGTAGTAATGATACAGTTTATGGGTCATATGATTTGAAGACATAAATTTAGATTAAAAAAAATAGAATTTTTTTCAAACAGAGGACTTAATACTGAATATAATGTTTCAGACTAATGACCTCATAGAACTCAAAGCATTTTAAAACAGCCACATTTTAGCTTCCACTGTGAATGTTGTGCCTTAGCTGACTTTTCACAGCCACAAACTGAAACTGACTGACTGAAAACATCAGCTGAAATGTACAAAAAAAACCCAAAACAAATCAGATTGCACAAGTGTAAAGTATATTGCACAATAATACACTAATGAGTTACTCTTTGGGATTTTTCCACCTCAGGACATTTCCACCAAGAATGTTGATGAATTCAGGAACTGAATCTGCATTTTGACTCAAGTAGAGATTAATTTGAGGTCCTTGAGGATAGTTCCTGATGTTTGTTTATGAATTTTAAAACCCTGTAGTGTCATCATTATGCTACCTTTGCTTGTTTACGCCCCACCAAAACAAAATCAGTGTAATGCATCCTCTACAGTATATGTGTGTGTGTTTTTTTTTATAAGCATGCTGATGCTCTGAAATAGGTGTAACACTCTGAGTGCTGGCTGTCCTGTCTTTTTCAGGACATTCATTTGGTTCTATGGCTACTTCTCATAGATGCTTAAAAGCAGAACAACAGCAGTTCCATTCTGACTTTCTTCCATACAACATAACAAGGTTCAATAATGGATTAATGAGAGCTGCAGCTGAGAATTGAGGGAAACATTTTTATATATTACATTTTTATCTTCTGATAATATAACAGACAGTGGTGTGATGGCTCATATTGTTGCTTCACAGCAAGAAGGTCATTGGTTTCGGTTCCTTCTTTGATCATCCAACCGAAAATTGATATCTACATGTGTACCGCCTGTAGGTGTTTGAGATGAGGGCCTTCTGTGTGTGCGTGGGTTTTCCCCAGGTACTCTGGCTTCCTCCCACAGTCCAAGACATGCAGATTAGGGATTAGGTTATGTGGACATCCTAAATTGACCATATGTGTGAATGTGAGACAGAATGGTTGATAAAACACCAAAAAAGGATAAAGCGGTTAAAAAATTAGGAATGATGACAAATGGGTCAGTACTTTTATTCTGCAGTATTATAACAGACAAACAGAAAAACAAAAAATGACTTTTTATTTAGTTCCAGGAAGTATTTGGTCGAAAAGGTTTATTTGACAACATATAAATAAAAGTAGAGCCTTGAATGAAGCAGTTAATGATTAATCAAAGGCATTTCCATTATAATCAGTAATTATGCATTAAATATGCTGATTGTAAACACGCAAAAAAAGAAAGGAGACATGTTGTTGCATTCAGTCCAAAGCGCTGTTGTGTCCCTGTTGTACAGTCAGACACATGAAGGACATCAGGAGCTGAGGAGTTATCATGAGGCAGCTTGGCTTCACAATAAAACAGCATAAAGTGTTGTCAGTAATGAAAACCAAATCAAAATCATTAAAAATACCTGAAATGATTCCACACATCTTTCTGCACCACACACTTGATTCCTCAGCCAGAGAAGGTCATAATGGATTTTCTCACTCTGACTCAATATTGCTCATTTTAAACTGATCTTTCTTTTAATCAAAAACTCAAAAGTTATATAGTCAACAAACTGATGATGAAGATATGATAAACTTTAGTCCCTCAAATCAACAACATATATATATATATATATATATATAAATATATATGAGTAAATCTTAAATAGAACTCTTACTCAGTATTGTATTTTAAAGTAGCCTGTGTGTTCTGTCCTGTTTGTACAGATGAGTCAAATCATTGAGATCGATACCAGGAGATTGGTTTGTTCAGTCAGAAATAGCATCTTCCAATTTAACACCACCTTTGCCGTCACCAGCCGAGCTGAGTTGAACGGGACTTGTTGCGACCACGTGGCATTAATGTGCGTTTGACTTGTCTACATTGGTCCACAGTAAACCCACAGCTAACTGCATGGTCCCACACAGGCATGTTTGCTAAGAAATCCTTTAAGAAGTGTGATCATGTGTGGTCTATAATAGAACATGAAAAATGCTTTGGTTATCCTTACCATCGCTGTAGGATTTAAACTAGAATAACTTTATGAAGTAACCGTGTCCAATTACCTTTAATCCCAAACTACCGCATTACAGGCTGTATTTACAAGACGCTGCTGCTCCCTTTTGCCTTAGGTGCAGCATGCTGTCACAGTCCATGGAGCAGCAGTTAGATTATCCAAACTGACCAGCCTTTCACATTTCACACATTTACACTCTACTTCACTCTACTTCAAGTCCCTCAGGAAGTCTGGACCCACAGTGCCACCTGCTAAGATGTAAACTGCATGTATGTTAGAGCCAATCTGAAGTGGTAAGAGTGGAAAAGTCAGTCTAGACTGTGCCTGCAGTGAATGGGTCACCTCTGTTCATTCTCTCATCTTGCCTATCAAAAAAATAAATACCTGGAGTCAAACAGAGCATTAGAATTTCATTTTATCTTTTACTTGCATGATAGGTTTAGAATGGATAGATTAGCTGTGGCTTTTGAGGGAGATTGGTTTTTGAACTGTCAATTCCCACAATTTGGGTTAAGCTAAAGGAATTATTTGGCTTATTTTAAGCTTTTATTTTCTTGTCTCGTTCCTTTGTTGCTATGGTAACCTTCCACATCCCCCAAATTGCCCCCTTATATAGCAGATGGGTGGGCCTTTTTCCCTCTTTCCCATCTTTAACAAGGCCATGCAGTGCACATTCAGAGCCAGTTGCTTTGTTGTCTTTCTGTTTCTCCTTTTCCTCCTTTTGTTGTTGGTGTATATGTTGTGTAACAGGGGGCTGAAGACAAGGCAACAACAAATTGATCCAGCTGGTCACAGATGGAGACGTGTGAGTCAAGACTGAGTGGTTGAGACCTCCATGTATCACGTTTCTCTCGGCACCTCCTGAATTGCGATTTGCCAAACAATACATTTCCACCCAAGAGTCCTTCTTGTTCTCTTTGTCCCCTTCTGCTTGACAAATACTTATTATCAAAGTCTCGAATGCAGTACGCCTCACCAACTCTAAACACCCTTATCAGAAAACACAGCTACAAAGCCAGTATCGGAAAAAGAGGAAGTTCCACCATCTATTCGGCCACATCCTCTTATTTGTGCTTGTCTTCCTTCTCAACCCTCTCTGTTATTTTCTATCAAAGCAATGGTTGTAAATTTAGTGCAGTCTGACATTTTGTACTGCTAGAAATCACAATAGCTTCTGTTCACTTTGAAAACAGCCTTCCATTTCCTTGCTTCTTTGATAAATTGTGGATTAGACAACATTTAAGCAACTCAGTTCAGCCAAACTCACCTGAATCTGTCAAGTTGCTCTCGGGCGCTTAAGGTAAGTTTAACGAAAGCGACTTTCTGTTTATGACCTTGTTTGAAAGTTGCACTCAACTTCAGGAAAAGGAAGCCACACACACACATAAAAAAGACTGTGAAAGAGAAGTCGCCTCCCGAGGCTTTGCTCTTCTCCAGACTCAGTATTACAATATTATCGAAATGCTCCAGGTCATGTCTTTTCTGTCAGAATGGGTTTGTTTGTCTGTGCTGTGTTTTATCACAGACTGCATGATTCAAAATGTTCAGAGTGATGGCTGCTGCCCTGTAAATCTGTGGGAATATTAACAGTAATGCACTTGATCTGGTGGTTGCTGAGTGTTCCGCTGAAAAAAAGAGAAAAGGAAGTGAAGAAATGTCTTCCGTCTTCAACCACTTCAGTTGTCTGTCTCAGTTTTTCGACCCTATTAGTCATTTCATAGCACACACAACTCCACTCTACAAGTGCATTACAGCTCAAGACAACTTTTCTTTGAATCTGATATTGGAGGCGAGGATCTTCTGTCATCGCTCCCACTGCTGGTCAGTGTGTAACTCCCCTGCAGCACTGTGGTGCAAGAAAAAAATCACATCGCCCTGTCAAGAAACAGAACTGTTCCTCCAAGCATGGTGATGTAAGAAGTGTTTGATTATTGTTCTGAACTTTTCCTCGGTGTGCTGAATTACTGTTCTGCAGGTGTTGTTGACAGGCAAACCTCTTCTTAAAGATGGAGGCTGATACCTTTGAGTATCACAAAGAAGAGAGCGAAGTGGACATTGAGTTTTTCCAGGGTATGTTGTTACACTCACTGTCATAAGTCTGTGTTGCACATTTGGAGTGGTTTGAATTAAATTACAAGGAGACAAAATAACACAGTTATGTGTTAGAATTTGCAACTTTCATGTTACAACTCAAGGGAATTTTCAGACTTTTAGTCTACTCTTAACATGTCAGAACCATTGAAATTATTATAAACTAAATACTAGAGACACCCATGAGTAAATAACTCACTTAATGCATTACATTTCAACAGTACTGAATCATTTAACCACCATTATCACTGGTCACTGGTGTACTTTCTTTGTACTCAGGTGTCTAAACAATATCAGTACCTATATACTTTTGCAATAATGTATCACTTTTTGTTTATACAG
Organism: Brachirus orientalis; assembly: GCA_016785285.1. Lineage (NCBI taxonomy): Eukaryota > Metazoa > Chordata > Actinopteri > Pleuronectiformes > Soleidae > Brachirus > Brachirus orientalis. The sequence goes on along the minus strand of JAFBJR010000146.1, from coordinate 6,688,753 downwards.
GCATTGTCATGATGACCTAATGCAAATGTTTGTGTTTAAATCAGTATTTTGCAAGTGCTTTTAGATCAATTTAGCATCACTTTGTGTCGTCATACATCACACATCCACGAAGCAACCCTAGTATCCATTTGAAGTCGTGTTTCGAGGCAACTGCATGTTGAATTTCAACAATCTGTATCACCTCCTGTTGGAAAATATGTGACTCTTATTCTGCTCACTCCTCCACTATTCTCATCAGCTATACATTAACATTAAACGTGTACCACTTGGTGGTTATATATAAGGTGATTGCATGTGGACCTAGCTTTGTTGAGTAATGAGAGTGAATGGGGGAAAAAATGTCCTTTAAAAATCAAAACAGTGGGGTGAAAAGGGCTAAAACACTGCAGTCCAGATTCAGGTAATTAATTCTCAGTAACAGCAAGATTCATATTTCATATGTAATAAGACTGCATCATCATGAAGAAATCTGCTACTTGGATTTCATTTTGAGTTACAACAAGATATTAATAACAGGTTGTTTATGTTCACACAGGAGAGAAGAGGAAGCTCATTCAGCCAACATCTTTAAAAGACCCCAAACTTGAAAAGCTAAAAGAGGTAGAAGAATCATTCCTGTTGCCTACAAACCTTTACCTCTGAATCTCTGTTTACATTGTTACTTACATACTGTATATCCACAGATCCAAGGCCGTCTCTATATCTTATACAGTATTTATCTTTAGTGGGCTGGAAATAAATCTGACAGGGAAAATACATTACAGAGCCTGAGTGTGTGGTAAAGAGCATGAATAATATCTGATGCAGACAGAGAGGTGGAAGGATCAATGAAAGTTTAATGAACATAATTATTAGAGGTGATGGGAGATGGATTAGAGAGCAGTGAGGAGCCAGCAGGATCTGAGTTTAAAACACATTTTGATTGGAAAATATGGCAGCTCGAGTGCAAGTGAATGAATGAATGAATGAATGAATAACGTAATAAGCCTCACAGGTGTTATATTTGGATTTTGGAGGAAATACAATGAAATTTTTTTTTTTTTTTTGCTGCTGTTGTTTTTACATTTTGGCGGCATGTCGTGTATGTTGATTTTAGTTTACTTCAGCAGCAGATTATGTGTGCGATAGCTTTCAAAGTTCAGTTTTAAATTTGAGGGTCCATGCAGTTTTTCATCTCTAACATTTAGAGAAGAAAAATGTCTGAAAGAAGATGAAAGCATTTGATGTATCTGGCTGTGTGATGATCTGTGTCTTGCTAGGCATTAGTTGATTGGATCAATGGGACTCTGAAACCGGAGCACATAGTGGTTCAGAGTCTGGAGGAGGATCTGTACGATGGATTGGTGCTTCATCATCTGCTGTGTGAGTTAATGCACATTTGCGATGATTTCGTGCACTATTACATTATACTTAACAAACTTCCACTGGCTCAGTGTTCAAATGCTGAAAATGTACATGTTCCTTCCTTATCTAGTTCTCCTTTATGCTGACAGCTTTAAGATCAGCAAAGATAAGCAAAAATGCAACTCTGACCAATACAAATATTAATGTTCTCATTTCTCCAGCCAGGTTGGCCAATGTGCATTTGCCTGTGGAGGAGATAGCACTGACCAGTGCTGCTCAGATATTCAAGCTGGAAGTAGTTCTGGAGGAGTTGGACAAGAGACTGGGCCTGCAGGACAGCAGCCAGATCAAATGGAACGTCAAGCGTGAGTCATGCAACCGACTGGCCGCCACTAACAAAGCAACGAGTGAACAAATGTTCTCTTCACTTGAACGGGATTTAGTGCTCGCTCAAGAGTGCCACATTTGCTTCCAGGGAATTAGATGAAGATGAAAGTTGCTGAAATTAAGAAGCTCTGTCTTAATTGTGTCTCAGTGGATTTTTTTGGATATGGCACTGACTTATGGAAACAAAAGACCATATAATAGTGACGGTGAAATGCAAGAGCCTGGTGTCTCGAGTCACTCATCTGATATTTTGCTATGTTAGATCATCACACAGGATGTAAAATAACCTGATTATACTGTATATCCAGATTTAAGATTCTCAAATTTTGGTGCTTGAATTTCACCAACTCAGTATGACCAACAAACAAGCAGACAACATTCAGAAAGTATTGCAAAAATCAGATTGCAAGCTGTCAGTGCTTTGTGCTGCACATAATGACAAAAAGTGTTGACTCACTATTAATGACTCTGTTTTGAGTCAGTGCTGCTTAAATTATGTCACTTAATTTATTCATTCACTTAATTAATTTAGTACTATTTCTAATTGATGTGCCATCAAGAATGTTTTGTAATAAATGTTTATTGATAAGTGACCACAGTCAGAATCTTGCTAAACTGCAGCAACACTTAGTAGCATAAAGAATAACTTAATTGTGAGACCAACTGAAGGGAGTCGTTGCAACAATTCAACTTGATCTCTCTCCCCTCTAGTACTGCTTTTCAAACACCCGAATAATGAAGATAATCATACGAAGACGTCCTGTGGTTACAGTGTAAACATTAAAAGGTTAATGCAAAAAATAAGTAGCTTATAAATAACAGTGATCAATTTATTAATTCTTATTTATAGCTCTTTTAAATTAAGTGGTGGTGAATTCTGTCAAATCAGTGGAATTTTTTCATGTGTGTGTTTTTGGCCATTCATCTGTCAGTCATCCACAACAAAGACCTTCTAGCTACTATTCATTTGCTGGTTGCCATGGTGAGACGTTTCCAGCCTGAACTGGATTTGCCATCAAATGTGAAGGTTGAAGTTGTAACAGTGGAGGTGAGTTTGAGCTCCAGCGTTGGTATTGTTCCTGCTTTTATTCTGTTTTGAACACATCTTGTTGTTAAATTTGTTGTTATCTTAAACATACAGGTCAGTAGCAGTGGAATCAAATCCAATGTGCAGACAGAGGTCCTAACAGAAGATAAGTGAGTAGATTTGTCTCATGTGAGATTCCGTGGAGATTTGGGGGAAAACAAATTTCATGTGTTCTTGGCTTCTTCGACAGCAACAGTGGGTCAGATTCCCTCAGCAGCACTGAACGTGAGTCAGAGTGGTCAGTGGTCACGATGAGTCGCTGTTAACATCTTGAATGTCATCCAAACAGCCAACAATGTCATAACACATTTTCCTGGCCGTCTGGTCACACAGGGGAAGATCCTATTGAGCAGCTACTAAAGCTCGAGGCTCACAAGGTCAACACAGTAAAGAAGGTATAATAACAAGGAGTGGAGTGCAACTGGAGATCGAAAGTGTTAAAATTGATCGTCAAGACAGGAAATAAATGTCTGTTCACTTAGCCTGTACCTACAACATATGTGCCAGTGAATACGGAGGTAGATGGTGGGGTAATTTAGTTTACTGGTCATTTTAGAAAAGGTTTGAATGTCATAATTATGTCATTATTGTCTGAAAATAAAATGTCTCAAAATATTCAGAACTGCCCAGTAGAATTGCCCCAGAATGACATCTTCAATTTTCTTTGTGACTCTGACAAACAGTTATTAACATAGTTGCAAATTCATTTTCAGTTGTTTTTGCTAATGAATGTTAATAGACTAATTGCCATCTGGAATGCAGAATCAGAGATCTTCTTTTTTCATTATATCTGATATTATGATCCTTCATCCTGCTGACTGTAGCAACGTTTGCCATGTTTTGATTAAGTGTGGCACAGTTCATACAATACGTTCAGCTAAAGAAAGGCCATTTCAATTTCTTTTTTAATTTTTATTTCCAGGCCATTTTACACTTTGTCAACCAGAATATGTCAACCATGGGTCTGCGGGTGGCTGATATGGACAAACAGGTGAAAACCTATCAGCTTCAAGGACAAAAAAATCAATTAGTCATGAATGACTTCCCCTAAGATGACATCACCTCCTGGGTTTTCTCTCTAGTTTGCTGACGGTGTCATCCTGCTGCTGTTGATCGGACAGTTGGAAGGCTTCTTCATCCCACTGTGTGAATTCAGCCTCACCCCTGTCAATCACTCTGAGATGGTACGGAGCCCCTGAAATAATTACATCACATTAGAGCAACACACGCACATTTTTATTTTGTATATTCTCTTACATTATGTGGGAATCATTTAGATGTAATAAAAAAAACCTAAGTATAAGTTGAGCTATACTGAGATTACGTTAATCAAATCATCATCATAACACCAATCATAGTACATTTGTTTTCTTTTCTAATTTGGCTAGTGAGCTACTGAAACCTGACACTAAATTCTTCCTCTTACAGTAAACTGTATGAGTAAATTATTATTTTACATTTCTCATGATAAAAAAAATGCATAACTGTGACTGTGTCATGGCTTTCTTGAATAGTATCTTTGCTCTGATTTTTGAACTATAGGAATTATAATTGTAACTCCTCATACAGATATGATGAGCTTCCTTCTTTCCAGTAACAAAGCTGACAAGATTCATGCCACTTACACGTCTAAAGTTGAGGTAGTTTATATTAGCGTTCACAAGACGAGACTGGGAAATACAAATTTGTGCTCAATTACCGAAATAAACATGTGATAAACTGACTTAGTGTTCAACATGTTTGTCTCATTGATCTCACAGCTTCACAACGTGACCTTGGCCTTGGACCTCCTGAGTGATGTAGGCCTGCATTTGTCCAGCGTGGACCCACAAGGTGAGCTAATGTATTCTTACAAACACCCTGTAGATTTGAGGTTTTTTGAAATTAACACACCAGGCACACAGGATGGAAAAACAACAGCAGAAGGTTTGCAGCGCAATGATTATAAATGAAAACCAGTGGAGCTCCAAGAAAGCAATGTCAAATTAATTCAGACGATGTCTTCGATGAAGCACATTTATCAGAATGCCAACATCACTGCAGTAGCTTGACTTAATCTCAGCTGTTCTATGGTCCTACTTGCTTGCGGAATATAAATGAGCACAAGTCATGTCATGATGAGTATCACTGCGGATGATTGGCTCAGTTTCCGGTCATCATCTTTCATTTAGAATGGATGATGTTGTCAATAGGACAATATTCACTGATAGAAACCCGAATTTACCCCTGCATCTCCAGATATGTTATTATTATTGTGTGTGCATGTGTGTGTCTATGTGTGTTTGTTTTACCCGTTAGGACCTCTTCTGGCACGAACACTGAGTTTATCAGGACCAGTAGTCCACACCTTTTGATTGTTTTTTCAGCTCTACTTGAAACAAAATCTTTTACCACCTGAGCAACAGCAACAACCTGCACGCTAAACTCAACCTGTTTTTGAAATCCCTTCAAAAAGAAATGTATAATTTCTGCCATTTAACTGGTTTCCATTTTTTGCGCTGATGAACATAAATAAATATCATTATAATTATGTATTATATTATTATTAGATAAGATAATCCTTTATTCGTTCCACATGGGGAAATTTGCAGTGTGGGGCTGTGATGATTTACTTAATCACTATTTACTTAATTACCAAGTAGTAGTTTAGGGATTTTTAGGCAAAGCTCATTTCTGTGTCAAGTAAAGTAAATCTATTTTTAAGGCACGATTGGAAAACAAGAAAGGCTCACCAGAAAGAGTGAAAAGAACAGCCTATGTAAGACAAAACTTATCAATATCACTGATGCTCTGAATGTAAGGTTTTCCTTCCAGTCATATTATCGGAAGACATTTGAGAGCATATAGAGTAGCTTAATAGGACTTCAAAAATCACATATTGCTGTAAAGTTGGGTGGCCATGTAGACTAAAACAGTTCTCGAATAAAAAAAAAAGGAGTGATTGTGAGTTACTCGATTGTCTAAGTGTGTGAATAAATCAATATTAAATGGACCTACTTCTCATCTCCACAGATCCATTACTGACAAACTGCTCTGTTTTCTCTCTTAGCATCAATTTCCCTTTCACAACAACCACCCCACAGCATTTGTTTGCCAGTTTTACAGCCTGCATTTGTAAACAAATCCCCAACACAATACCAGTTAATGTAAGGAGCAGCACAATTAATCTAAGCCAGGAGCAAATGATTAATTTAATTCCATTATAGTGTCTTTTTAATTACTGACATAATTGCTGTGATAGAATGAGGGATCCCAGCATGCAGGGTCTAAAAAGGGAGTGTGCTGCATGCATTAATTAGGTTTGCCAGTCGTGGAGTCGATCTTTGTGTCACATTCATTCGGTTAGTGCATCTCACAACTGAGAGCAATTTTGCTGGGATCTCATCTCACCAAGGACATATTGATTCAATTTGCATCTTAAGTTGTTTTTAGTCCTCCTGATCTATGACCTGCAAAGGAGGGTTATGAGAATAGTATTTAGCTAACATTGTTAGCAAGTGATGGTAAAGCATCCTCATATTCTCACTGGCTGATGGTGCATTTGAAATATTCACTTCATGTTTTCTGTTGTTCGTCTGACAGATATTGTCTCTCAGGATGCTGTCGCCACCATGAAGGTCTTGTATGCACTGTTCAAGAAGCACAAAGAGAAATGAGACATGACAAATGACACTTGTGGGTTGTGAGGTTTCTTCTCTTGCAGCAATACTGTTAATCTAAAAGGATGGACCTTTCTGTTTTTGCATTTGTTAGCAAGTGATGGTAAAGCATCCTCATATTCTCACTGGCTGATGGTGCATTTGAAATATTCACTTCATGTTTTCTGTTGTTCGTCTGACAGATATTGTCTCTCAGGATGCTGTCGCCACCATGAAGGTCTTGTATGCACTGTTCAAGAAGCACAAAGAGAAATGAGACATGACAAATGACAACTGCATATTTTGTTGATGCACGAACTTTAAAGCTGCACTGTATAACTTTCGGTGATTTTATGTTTTGTTATTATTCTGGCTCTGTTTGGTCTTCATGAACAGAAAGAGTGTGGAATTGTTTGTATGCTGCTTCCTTCATCTATTTCTCTTCCTTCTTACACACCATGACATTTTCCCCTGTACACCTTCACAGTTCTTGACTTCCACTGCTCAATAAAAAAAATCTGAAACTTTCTCTGTTTTTTTTTTGTTTTTTTTCTACAGTACATTTTTTTAAGTTTGGAGGGAAGACCTGAGAACGAGAATTATAAATATTGATGAGAACTGTAAAAATGTATTTAAATAATTTTACAGTCTTTTAAAAGCAGACATTAATTTATGGGAATTTGTCTTCAGTTTGTGCTTCCTTGTTTTTTGTCTTAAGGTTAATGTGTAATATTTGGGAAACCCTGAACTGTAGCCTCAGCAGCGTTCCACTTCCTTATTCCCTACAGTTTTCATGCGGGCGTGTTAGTTGACATTCAGGAACCCAATTAATGCGTATCTACCAAGATGACTGAAAATACACACATCACATTTTATTTCCAGTGACATTTCAAAAAGTCACCGATATGTTGTTTGTGCTTGCTTATGTGTGGCTTTTTAACACATGATAATGGAGCATTTACAAGAGACAAATATTTCTCTCAGGAATTGAGATTCACCCAAAAATAAATATTAAAAAAGAAAGAAAACACTGAACACTGGACTTAAATACATTTACTTTTGTATCATGTAACTAATGGACTCTTACGTAAGAAACTGATGGCAAAACAAGTCAGCCACACCAGCTTTACAAGGTAGCTTGTGGGTCTTGAGTTCAGATTTTATGTTGCTACTAAATAGTGACTTAAAACAACACGAGGTGGGATTTCAACCTTCACAAATTGTCTCCAAGATTATTTGATGAGGATTACTGACACCCCTGTCAAACCCTGAGCACTACAAAAGTCTACATTACAGCATACAGTATGTCACAAGTTAGGTCAAGCTTACTTTTTATTTCTAATATCTTGAAAAACAAAACATTGTAATCATATTAGTATAAAATGCTGTAATGTAGTCTACTGTGCCTGACATGGTTCACCGTTATCGTTGGCTTATCAACAAATGCACATGTTACCGGGACATACTCTATATTTTGTGACAGTTGTAACAAACAATAACATTTACCAGTAACTGTAGGTGGACAACGAGAGCAGATCCTACTTTGTGTTACATGCTGTTTTCTTTCTACTGTGTACAGTATACTTAGTATGAGATCCTCAGAACTATATGAATGCTTATTTCCTCCACTTCCCCTGTGTCTTTCATTAAAGGTCCGTATAATTGCTTTGAAATAAAGTTTTTTTGTTTCTGGAGCCTAAGAATAAGACAATTACATGTACTGTGGTCAGGAGCCTTATGCTTTAAAATCGATCATTTCTGGTATGCATAGGTCACTGTAGTTTATTCACATTTTGGGAAACGGCGGTCTATTATGTCACTAATTCTTATTCACTGGACATTTAAGTTGATAAACGTGTGCCATTATAATTGGGAAGTAGATCAGGGGTTTGCACAGGCTTGTTTCAGATCACCATAGGAGCATATAGAGAGCATCATTGTTTATCTGTTTTATGACCAATAAAATGTCTTGTCTTTATCTAATGCACTGTAAATGCCAATCATAACTATAATATATAGGTATAGGATTTGCTTTTCTAGAATAAAGAGGTTAGATATATCAATCAGACATGTTCACCACTGTTTGTGACTGTGATAAAAAAAAGTCAAATAAGACCAATGTCTTTTCGGTCTATGAGCATATCAACAGAAAGGTCACAGTTTAGTCTGTTTCCTGTTTCTAATAAATTCAAATAAAGAAGGATCATGTTTAAAGGGATAACCCTGTTCTGCAATTTTATTCCAACAATTTTATTCTTTTTTTCATTAGGACAGTGAAATACCAACATTTAAAATGCACTGTATATTTTATTATCTAAATTCAAACAAATAATACCTTCCTATAGTGTTTTAAGAATATTGTTAAGAATGTTTTTTTCCAGAGGGCCACACTGATGTAAATGAAGCAAGTGAAGGGCCACGAATAAAAGATTATGAAGCTCAGGGAATAAAATAAAATCTTCAACCCCATCTTTATATGCAATGTACAAATACAAGATTTTTGTTTCCTTTTGCAAAATAGTATGGCAGTGTTTCACTAGTAATATGCTATTCATGTGTTTCGCCACATTAGAGTTTGAACCGACTCTTCAGATACTGAGATGTGCACTCATGTCTCAAGGTTTAAAATGTGACATTTCGAGGAAACTCTTGGGTGTGTAAACTTACCACACCAGTGAATTTTTGTTTGTGAGAAAACATATAATGTCTCTGTGCACAGAGATCCAGTGGACAAACAGGCCCTCCAACATGTTGACAGGAAACGTCTAATTTCTGCTTCCCTTGTCACTGGGAGCAGATGCATCTCTGAGCATGAAAAGGGAAGCTCGAGCCAACAGAGTGAGTGAGTGGGCTGTGAAATGACTGACACAAAATATAGAAGAGAAAAAAATCCCACTAACTGTGATTTCTAGTTGTTTTCTTCTGTCTGATAATAATAATAATAAAATAAATCTTTAACTGAGCCAACCGTATCACTTAAAACTGTAGTATGTAACTTTCAAAATGCCCATTAGATTCAAATTATTGTCAAATGAGTGCCACACAACACTCATTACTTCACATTACTTTTTCCACCACTGGAATTATGAGCTAAATAAATGAAAGGGCAATGTAAAAAATAGGTATTCATCTAAAACTTTGTATCTGGTAATGTTAAATGAGTCTTTATGTTTTTGTTTTGTGTTTTTCATATCCTAATACGGAATTTATGTGTCACTCAAGATGAACTGGACCGATATACAAAAGTTATGGACAGTATGTGATGTTTTTATTGCGTTTTTCCTGAGCCCTGTTTCCCTGTTTCACTTCAAGCAGTTAGTTTTCATGAGCTGCTTGTGCTAACATCAATATTGTTGAACTATTTGTTGGTCTTGTTGAGGTATTGTTTGATTTAATGATTAATATGACACAGTGGGAGGGTTTTTCACACAGAGGTTTCGGGGGTGGGGGTGGGGGTACAGGATCTCAAGTAAAAAAATGACACACCCTCCCAATTTTTAATTTAAAAAAAAAAATAGAAGAACTTACAGCACTGCATTTCTGATTGGTCAGAGCAAACGTAACATTTTATTTCACTTGCCATTTCAAAACCCTGAAGTGGCATACAGAACTTCTTTATTTTGTTTTTCACAGTGCTGAGACAAAGTCACAATGGTACGTCTAAAACCTACTTACATATTTATTTATTTTAATAACCATACACTAAAGCACATTCAACAAGTTTCTTAAAAAGTACTGTAAAATAAAATAATTAATGAAAATAAAAAGAGCTCCTTGAGCAACAACTGGGGTCTATCTATCCACGTCCATTACAAGATATTTGCCTTTTTCCCTCTCAGATCTGCTTGATACCATTGTGACGTACATGTTTTTTCTTTATAAGTTTCAGTATAATCACTGATATAATTGTCTTTCAGTTAATGCTTGCTGTGACTAAACTAAACAATTCCATGCTCTTGTTTTACACTGTGGTGAAATATAGCTCATGCTTGCGTGTCAGGAAGCTTAGTAGCTGAATTTGTACATATGAAGCTTATTTCTTCCAGCAGTTTGCAGCCGTTTCAGTGTTATATGCAGACAGAAAGAAAACCAATACTGTACAGTATATTTGCTTTGGGGGTATAAACATGACACACAAAGCTTATTTGCATAATTACATCTTTGGAAAATTGACTTCATGGGGAGCTCATTGTGGCTTTTGTCATATTTCCTTTTGGTCACATTCAGCAAAGCATTAAAAAACAATTTAATCTCAAAACAATGAGTTTATGTGATAGCTTTCTTTACTGTCATATTCAGTTACACTTAAACAGCTGAGATCCTGTGTCAGTCTGTTTTTATATGCTAAGCCATGCTAAGGCATGTACTGATGCTCATTTGGTGCTTTTCTGGAATCGAAAAAAGCACCGGCCAGATTTTTCTAAATTTAGTATAAATCTTCGTTATATATTAGACTTCCTTCTTCTGTATCATTTATCAGCGCATTATTTCATAAGAAAGAATGCTCTTAATATATTGTGTTGCTTTATATGCAATAGTGTGTTTTTGCCATCTATGTCTGTAATGGATTATTGGATTATTGTTGAGATTTGTCTCAATTAATTGTCATTTCATATCCAGCTGTGTTTTGATTTTTACTTTTTAAAGCTGAATGAGTTCAAATAATTCTATCTACTCCTAATGACTTTAGATGACTTTTTAGTTTCTCAGTATAGTAGATGAGTAGGTCTTCACACTCATATTTTAATCACAGTCTTGGCTTCTTGTAATCATGATCATCCAATATTAAAAATACTGCTTCTGTTTCCTTCACCCTGCTGCTCCAATTAAGTTCTGCTCAAGTAATGCTCTGTTATACAACACATACTTACCAAAGTACCATAGAAATAGCATCTCTTTCTCTTGTCCGTCTCATTCTTCATGTCTCTTTGTGTGTGCACGGTATATGTAAGAGTGGGGGGGGGGAACAAGATCATAACACAGACTGTAGGGTCAGAGAAACCGCACTGTTTGGGAAATTAATCATAGATTCACATAGAGGTTCCAGACTGGAGCATTAAGTCAACTTTATTGCTTGCATTTTTGGTTTTAGTTACTCTCTTTTGAAAAGTGATATGTAAAATTTTATTACTCACCTTGGATTTGTTTGAGTTTCCTGAAGACGTTTCACCTCATCAAAATAGTAAGAAAAACTGAATTTTAATCAACCTGGTTTATGACAGGGTCACCTTCAGAGATTCTGTTTTGGACCATGCAAGAACTTTTCTTCTTGTTGACAAAACAAGTTGAAGTTTCGGATGTTGTCCTTTAAAAGGCAGTCAACAACACTGCTTGTTCTCCCTGTGGCAGACATACATCAGAGAAATGTTTACATCCTGAGAGAGTGAGACATGGATCAAAATAGGATGAGTTGTCTGAATTCTTTATTTTCCACAACAGACCACAGCTGGTGAACAAAGCATGTGCATGTCATTAGTTTTGTAATTTTGTGCTGTCCTTGCTGCAGGGTTGCTGTCATTGCAGTGTCGCCATAATGACAGAGAAGTAGCCTTTCAGTTTCAAAAGGGTCTCACTCTTTCTTTACTTAGTGCTAGTTAGTTTTAAAATGTATTACTAAACATATTTCTTTTCATGGCCGACCCTCAAATGTCTAAATAAGTTTGCAGCACTGATTATTTTTTAATTTATCTTTCATCACAGATTTTTTCAGGTCATACCCTTTTTCTACCAAATTTGTTTGGTAGAAATGCATGACAGCTGAATCCATTTTAATGTGTTGAAAATTTTGAAACATTAAATTATTGTATTTGTATTTGTAATTGTATTTTATAATCAAAGCCAATATTGACTGATAATGATTGGAGGTTGGAGGATCAGAGCACCCTTACCAGTCAACTGCTGCATTGTTTTTTTTTTCCTCCTGCTGCTGAAAGAAAGAAATCCTACTGAAAAAGACAGTAGTCACATCTAGATCTCATATGCAATGTCAGTGCCACAGATGATCTGGCCTGAGAGCATGAAGACATGAAACCTAATGGAGTTTTAATAGACATTGGCAGGATGTGTCTCAGGCTCCTCAGTAACAGCAGGATGTGGAAATACAGCCAATGATTTTTAAATGGTGATTGATGGCAATAATTGGTTTCATTTGCACAGATGGGAAGAGTGTTGGTTACTGGCATATAGGAGGGAGGAGGACACAGATGGACTGAATGGGAGGGGGGGAATCTATGCAAAGAAACAGTAAGCCAAACTGAAACTTGGCATACTAATCGACAGGTGGATGAGGTGCTTTTTTTTGCGTGTGGAAATTTTGTCATGGGTTATCTCTGGGCTCTTATTTTTGTGAACATATTTATTTCCTGTAGAGTGTGTTTCTGTTTTGTGTTTCCGGAGTCTCAGGCTGAGTTACACACCTGCAACCCAACTACTCATCAGTCCACGGTTTCTTATACTCTGGTTTGAGGATCCACATCATGTCAGTCGGAAAACGTTCAACGCACCTCCTAGCTACGTACTCTTTAAAGGTTCAATTATTTTTGTCTAATCGAAAAATAGGAAGAAATTCCTCGTTTCTTTCTTTATTTTCATTTACGCTGCTCAGAGCTCTGCCCAACGAGCCGGCCAGTCTCTGCTCCCTTGGGTTCAGTTAAGTTTATTGATTACAAATCATTACATTTTAAAAAGTTCTATTTACAGACATGGATGAATTAGTTGGTACCATTTCAGCATGTAGAAACATTGTTTTCCGAAAAGATTAAATTTAAAGTCACACTTAAATTTGCTAAAAAAATGTAAAAAAAAAAAAAATAATGCTCTCAAAGGAAAGAACTGTCACTAGTGCACCATGATGTGGCTCAGACAAAGAGGTGTACACTGATCCAGGTTGGTGGTTCAGCTTGGGGCCAACAACTTCATCTGGTCAAAAATTGATCACAAAGTTTGTGAAGCTTGTGAGTCTGACGCTATCAAAGCTCATGATAATAATGGATAAAAGAATGATTAAATATGTGCCAAGATCTCCCAACACATTGACAACTAAACAATAAGAAGAAATATATGACATAATTGAAATAAAGCAAGTGAATTATAAACAGTGGTTTTAATTAATCTTGTCAAACTCTAACCAATTGTTTGCACTCCATTTTAACACACTGAAATTATTTATTGACAAAGTTACACGTTATGCAGTATTTTAAGAGCACTTGACACAGAGTGATTTAAACACACTGGAAAAGATAAAACTTTTTTAATCCCTGTCGTGACAATACAAAGTCAACAAGTGCAATAACAATCCAACTGAAAACGATACATTCTATCTAGTAGTAAATACATAGACAGAACGTGGTGCACATTATCACCACCACACCCAAAAAAGTGAGGTATCAATCACTACAAAGCTTCTGTGTGTACAGGTGGGGATGCAACTGTAAAACTGTAAGGCAACTGTTACCATGACAACCTGGAGAGACTGAAACAGATGTGTGCTTCCTTCTCCCCCAGTTTTTTTTTTTTTTTTTTTTTTTGGGGTGGGGGGTTGTTTGGGGGTAGAGGATTGAGCAGATACGATCTACAGTACAACATCACATCTGGTCAGAGTTAAAACAGAAAACAGGAAACATCACAAAACCAAGTTGTAACATATTAAGAAACTAGGAAAGACATTCCTGTGGATTTTTGACCCTGCTACTGCTCTTCAGAAGCAAAACTATGCTTTTTCTATTTTTTTTTTACTTTGGGTGTGATTATTACTTTATTGGTGATAGTACAGACCTCATTTGTCTTACTACGCATCAAAACTCACAGCTGAGCGCCCTGAAAAAGAGACATGTTCCCCAAAACACAACAGATTTTTCAAAATTATCCAGCATCAGGGACTAATTAAACCCTTCTTTGTGTTTCTTCACCTCCTAAAAACTCCTCTTCCCTGTATTTGCTGTGGCTGTTCACACACTGGAAATAGAAAGGCAGCTCTGGGAACAGGGAGAGTGAGCGAGAGAGAAAATGTGTAATTTAGAACCACAGCTGATCTCTTGGCCAATTATTTCACTTGGACACATCCTGTTTCTCTGTTCCTGAAAATGATGTCATAATGCTACTAAAATGGGAAAGAACTTGCTCCAGCCACTCAGCAAATGAATATTATTGCTGGTAACTGAAGATGACGCCCAACAGGCTCAATTCACAGCTCGTGCCTGGAGTGCTGTTAGTGTCCACTTTCACTTTATGAGACAGAGAAAATAAATATGATGGCAAAACCCAGGGAGGTGATTTTTGGAGCCCATCTGAGCAGAGCAACACATAACTGTGAGCTTTTGACAACGACGTTGCAGTGTGTGCAAGGACCAGATTGTCGGTGCACATACAGGTTTGGCAGCTGTAACAAATGCAGAATTGAGACAGTCAACCTTCTACCTACCTCCCTACCTTCTGTCCACCTGCCTTCACATTCAAACAGTCTGATGTCAACAGCTGCTCTGTTTGCTTTCCTCGTACACAATAAGCAGTGTCTTACAATTACAGAGATCATTATCAACAAGTGAGCAGACATGTTAAGCTGATTTATGTAGTGTGGCAAAAAGAACTTTGTTATTTAATATGAAATTTAGTTAAATATCTTTGGATATGGTATAACATTTGAATGGGTTTTATCATAATTTTCTGACAATAAATCAAGTTATTTTAGAAAAAAATACAGCTTAAAAGGATTTATTTTTGACTGACTTAGTTGTTCCAAAAGAGCACATTTTAAGGTTTTGGACAGCTGAATATTTGAACTGTAGGTGTAAGAAATCCTCACAAGAATTTTGGTTATTTTCTGACATTTTATATATTAAATAATGTAGTTATTATTTGGAAACATAATGTAAGTAATCTTAAGTGGCAGCCGAGCAGTACATTATTTTATAATGTTTAAATGATGACTATTTTCACGTTCATCCTTCCAGTGCTGACACAGTAATGGTTTGAAACCTTTTGCATTCTCAGGTCAGTATGCTGAAAACTCTGATACACCTTTGTGATTATTACTTAGTACAGCTCTGACTTTTACATACCACCCTTCTGATAATGCTACTGTACATTATTGCTGACATGAAGGAGATTTTGATGCATTCATCTACGTTTTTTACGATGGCTAATCACTTACAATTATCTATGACCAATGTGGGACTGCAGCTCATACAGGAACCTAATGTCTTCATCATATTGCAAATAAAATTGCGAAAGGGCAAAACAAGTCATTGAATGAGTTTTTTGATGCAACTGTCACATAATAAACTTTATATTTTATAGTCTCAAATGGGGCTGTAGGCTCATAGCCAACGATTAAGGTCAAGTTGAACTTAGCATAATGCTCTTTGCTGTTCTGAAGACTTCCCTGATCATTATTAATGTTCTATGTGAAATAACTTATTCAGACATATGATCACTTTCTTCGTCAGCAAACCAAGGAGAAATCTTAATGACTAAAGGTTAATCTTTACACAACTGTGCGGTGTTATGCCTTTGTCAGACACATTGCAATACAGAGAAATCACTTAGTTTGCTGTATGGAGACCTAAAGCAGTTCACAAAATGTACTGTTTTTTCCCAACATGGCTGCAGAGACAGTTTGTATCTAATTTCAGGAAGTAACAAAAACGTTCTACTCTAAGTGAGATGCTCAGCATCAACCTAAGCTTTTACATGTTCCAAATGTTAACCAGTCATATGTTTCTCTCACTAGTTCACACAAATAAATCACCAAATAGATAAACCACAACTGCGCCTACTAATCACAGACTGACACAGCAGTGTAATAAACATGTTATATCTAGAAAGATGGGCCTTTTATGTCAAGCCTCCAAGAAAGCTTCTTCTCTTGCAAGTACAGTGTAGTTTATCCAGATCAGCTTGGGCTACTCCACACTGTTGTGGACCACATTTCAGTGGATCACCGAACACCTGTGATCAGCTGTATGTGTCTGTCGCACCTATACTGCACATGGCAACCGCAGCAAATGCAGCAGCAGTGGCAACAGCAGCACTGTCCCTTGTATTTTGTTGCAAACAACCTGTTTTATGTTGGTCCATGGATGTTTTGTGCTCATCAGAAAGGTGCAGTAGTCACTCCTTAGTACTAGTGTATGGCTGACCCACCAGTAGTCTTTGTATGTGTTTTCCAGAAAGGGGCATCTGTGGGGCATCTCCTCTGTACCATGTTCGTAAGGTGTTGCTACTCTTCAGTTCATCCACTCGCAGCACTCTGGTCAAAAAAAGTAGAAGAAATTGAACATCAAGAAACATTTGTGACACAGAAAATAGTAATAAAATGTTTTTTTTAAGTGTTTACTTTCATCCTTTTATAAAAGAAGAGAGACGTCAGGAAACAAGGAAGAGAAAGACAGAGAGAGACAAATGCCTCAGGCATATTTAAAATCAGGGTCATGTCAGGGGGTGTCAGTGGTCATGTGAGGAGGTGGGAGTCAGGAATTCCTCTTTTTCTGTTTCTTACTTCATCTGTGAAAAAACACCTGTGCTGACAAGAACAGGTGCACGCATCGATCAAAAATCTAAATTTCAAGTGTTAGATTGATAAATCTGCTCGAGATAATAGAGTTGCCATAATGATTTCATCAATACTTCAGTCCAATGACAAAAATTGTCACATGTATGACAACATGACTTCCAGTGATTCTGGCTGCAACACAAAAGCAAACTAAGAAAAATAAATAAACAGATAAAACTAATTCTAAAACACCAAACAAAGGGATATTTGTTGTCATCAGATTGAAGTGGAATTAGGACTTGAATATAATTTTATTTCACTCCAGAGAAAATGCTGACATGCAGTAATCTAGCTAAAAATTAACATAAGAAATAGTTGCAACTCCTTTGGTTTGTGGCAACATCATAAGCCACTCTAGAAATTGCAGAGAGCCAAAATATTGCCTTGCCATTCCCCTTTAACCACAAGGAGAGTGTTACTTTAATTGGACAAGGGCATATCACTCTGTTGTCAGACAGGCCAGGAATAATATCATAATATACAGAAGTAGTATTTTTTAAAGAAAGCCAACACATTCTGATTTCAAAAAAAATTGTCTTCAACAGAGCAGCTGGTTATCATTTACATGGTAGAAAAACTGACAGGTTTTTAGAGGCTAACAGAAGTGAAAGCTCCCTATCATCAAAGTTACATAATTGACAGACTATGCGAGAGGGAAAGAGACAGAATTCATTAGACTCGGTCACTGAGGCCTGACTGGGATGCAGTGTCGTGTTTGCTGATGAGTGAAGTACATGCTGAATGTGGTGACAGATGCCACCTCACTTGGACTGCTCTGTCTCTGCATGGTAAAGCTTATCTGAGCAGAATGATTTACAGACTGCTAAGAGCCGCTTTCACATGTTCTGGTTGATGTACAGTGTCATTTGATATTGTCCAAGATCTTGTTTCTGGCACTTTTACCTATGATATGATGAAGCTCAGCAGATACAGTAATGGCACTCTGTGCAAGCACTTACTATCAGTACACAGCCAACATGAGCATTAGCAGCTATTGAATAATTGGTCAAAAAGAAACATCGTTGGTTAATTATCATGTTTTAATCCTTTATTTATTATGAGCTGTCTCCCTGGTTGGAAAGCTGATGTTAACTCTTTTTTTTTGCCTTTTTTGGTGAGTGGGTTGGGGTGGGGGTCACATCACTTATTTAAATATGTGGTAAAAGAAATGATCTTCACTGACATTTCTCTAAAATTTTCTTTGTGTTGTCAAAATGTTCAGAAGACGCTCTATGTTCAGAAGATGCTTCTGCTCTATGTATTATTCATTGCATGGAGGGGATAAGTGGGCAAGGATAGCTGGCACAAACTAGGATCTGGGCCAAACCTTTTAATGTTCTAATGGGCTACAAGTGGACATATAATCAGTGTGTAAATGCTGCTGAGTGCTTGATGGCAGCAGCTTCCAGGAACAGTTTCAATTATTGCCGTTTAAGTTTTACAAAAATAACCTGCTGAGATCTGTGACGCCCTAATGTCTTTTCTCTTTCAGTGGCAATGAAGTAAACATAATGGAATTGATTATTGATGCACCAGCACAGTTTTTTTTAGATCAGCTCCAGTAAAACTTCATCAACACAAACATATCTTATTTTCATTAAAAATTGAAATATAAAAGAATAGCCTAACACTGCTTAGCGTTAAATGAAATGGTTGATAGACTACTCCTCATGTCTACATGAAGGGTAGCTGCATGCAGCTGAAAGCACTGAAAGCAAGGTTAAGCTAAGTTGATTATGTCTTTAATCTTAACTGAAAATTTAAACCACTTATAAACTGAAATACGTTATAAGTGCACATATTACTTTTTTTAGGCAGATAAACCCATCAAAGGGAATTGACTATTGGTATAATTTTTATATCCCTTTACTGAATAATGTGAGCTTTCTGCTCAAATAGGGACAGGTGAAATATACAGTTCTTGTTACAGCATTGTGGTGGAGAAAGGGCAGGAGGTTAATGTTTCCACTCATCAATGAATATGTGAAGACTGAAAAGTCATTTAAAAATGCAAATTTTGTTTTGCCCATAGTGTAAGGAGCTATAGCTGAGGAATGCAACTGCAAATGTCCCCCAAAAGGGTATGAATACCGGTGATTTGGAATCACTTTGAGTCAGGTGGGGTTTATGGTCCTGTGTAGATCTGCCTGCAGGGGTTGGACCCATGTCATGTTCTATTAAAGCAAAATATCTGACCTTCAAGTAGTGTAAACAACATCTCTGCTATTGGAAACTTGTCTCTTTTTATCAAGCATAGGCCTTTTTCTCTGCAGACATTTTGACATGTAGGAGAAAGCACAGGTGTTCCTGATAATATTAGGTATTGTATTGTACATGGCTGTGTTGCATTCGAAAGTCCCAATAATTAAATTAACTGTTTACACCTGAGCTGTAGCTGCCTTTAAGAACTGCATTACTCATGATTTCTGCTGACAATGCCCCGCTCCTAAAAAGAACATATGAAGTGAATATGAAACTTAATATCTAGTTGAACTGACTGACAGGTATGTTTAAGGAAACTTGGAAAACTCATTACACTTTAACTCAACACTTCACCTAAACCAAGGAACTGTCAACAGTAATAACAGCTTCTTATAATACATTACAATTATAAGAGATAGTTATATAATGCACGGCACCAAACCTGGGCTTGGACAGCATCTTTTGGTAAGAGTTTCTTTCATTTGTTCAAACTCAAGTGGATGAATCTCATATCCACAAAGACAAAGTAACACATTTCCAAAGCTGACCACACTGAGCCCCGGAAGATCTGTAGCAGTACATACCAGAATGCTAATGTAGGGACAATGCTCAACTGTTTTCCTGCATACTCAACTCCAATCGGTGCTTTTTCTTAAGTAACAGATGTTAACATATGGAGAAATTATTTTAATTTGCTTGTCAGGATTGCTCAGCTGCCCTGGTAAACATTTATAGCGGATTCCTGAGTTAGTGTGTGAGCTGGGTTTTTTTTTAGCCACTGCTGCTGCACCAGCTGAGTGACTTGACCCCATCTCTGTTTACATTTGGCCAGCAGATGTTCTGAGTAGACCCACTTTTCTGAGCCATTACCCTGCATCCTCTCTGGGGATTAAGATTTGTACCCCCGCAAATAAACTTTGGCCCTTTCATGACGCAGTGTGTGGGCAACATATACTGTGGTTTACACGCACTGTCGCCCAGAACACATTTAAGGAGTGCAAGCCTTATCTGGATTATGAGAAGCGCTTGACTGTGTGGTACGACAAACAGGCTTATTCTAATCTTGCCCCAGAAACTGTTTGTGACTGAATTTAGCTCCTTGCATCTGTCACTTTTTTCCCAATGTGAAGGACTATCCAAGAATATTTTTAGTTCTCAGTACAAATGTTGTCCTGTTTTCTAAAAGTTAGAAACGATATGATCACTGCACTGCACCATCCGTCTTGTAACAGTTCCCCTACACCATTATTAGCATCAATTACTATGAGACCAGTAGCATGATCTAATTTTCTCGACCCATTTGCTGTCAGTGAGCATTATGCTGAAGTTTAAAACACCTTTTACGGACATTCTGTGGATAAAAGCTGCCAGTTACAAGTCAGCATTGATTGATCCAGGATTGACGAGTCCTTTCATACTGTACTGACTTCATGTCTAATGAGGAGGCTCCATGGACATGCCCACTCTTAGTTAACTGCAATTCCAACAGCAGAGCATCCCCAGGTTCCCTCACCTTTGCTTCTACTGGATGTCTGTGGCTCCCACTGTCCACGCTGCTTCTCCAAGCTATTTGTCAAACCTTTGTCCGCATTAAATTATCATGACCTGAGAGAGAGATGTCTCGCTCCAGCAAGGGACGGAAGGAAGAGCCCCAGTCAGACAGATACAGGATGCACAGTGTCTGAGACACAGAGCCGAATGAAAAATTGACTGCACAAAAAAGTAGGTTTGTTCAGACTGTGCTTTATGATTGTGTGGCCAGATTACAAACTCCAGAACAATGGCTAACATAAGAGTTCCCCGTGGCTGCTGCGTGTTATACTTCTCTCCCTTAGGTTGTTAATCACCTTGTACGTTTTACAAACAGTCCCACTCAGTCTAACAGACACTGTGACACCTGTGACTGCTCTCAAAGTTAATCAACAGAAAAACCTGAAAGAGCAACAGATGGTGTTTTTTCACAGAAATTATACGGAAGATTTGAAATGTGTCTCTCTTGAGTCAATTCATTCTGGTTAAATACTGTATGGGTTAGGAGCTCCTTGCGGACAGTGATGCTCTCTCATTGTTCTGTTCTTTTCTAATCATTAATAATGACCCAAAACCATGAAACTGTGTCCCTATAAAAGATTGTATTAGGAGATTATCAAGTTGATATTGAGGCAGTGTTGCTATTTTAAGTTGAAAGACAAAATTGCTTCTCAGAAGTTGATCTTTTGTGTGTGGAAATGTTCTAAAAATATTGCAAGAAATACTCTAATTTTCCATCTAGACAAACAGTTACCCTGCCGTGCAGCTCTCCATGTAACCAATAACAGAGTACAAAGAAAATAGAGCAGCAAAAAAATGAGACACAAAGAGAAACAATGTTAAGCAATAAGAACAGAATAAAATAGCAACTTTTTCATTCATTGTATTTCACAGCAAAAAAAAAAAAAGTCTTTGCAGTTTAACAACTCACAGCTGGTTCGTTTTAACATACTGTATGTCAGGACTAATACATGTTCATCATTCATTTTAAAGAAAACGGGAGTAATTTTTGTGTGCTTATTGATTGTAAACTGCTGTTAACACTGGACATTTTATATGTTTATGAAAAATTACTAACACTAGGTAACTTAAAATAAAGTCATATCTTTATCCTTTAGCACAGACGTCTTATGTCACTGATGTACTTTTCATCAGAAAAATGATGAAATGATGAGACTGATATGACTGGTATGACTGTTAGTGAGTGACCTGTGGACACACTGCCTACTACCTATGACCCAACGGACATTATAAGAATGTGTCAATATTCCAACTGATTTTTCAGGTTTCTTTCATTTATAAAAGATAATATTATAGGACATTCCTTCTGAGGAAGACTTCCTTCTATGACCCTCTGTGAGGTAAATGTTATTTCACTATTCACAGATTCTTGTAGCTTTAGAGTTGACACATGCTACAAACTGCAGGTTGGCAGTCTTCACACGACAGACAGTGACTCACCATGCGGTGGATGTGTTGTAGGGAAGGAGTGTCGGGCTGTGGCTCTCGTCACGGAGGCTGTGTCGAGGCTGGTAGTGGCTGGAGACCATGGGTTGGGCTTGGGCTTCACCTTCTTCTGGCATGGACCTGTGCCACTGGCTCCGAGCCTTCTTCAGCCACCGTCCACCCAATCCCCATTTCTCCAGGTAAACCCGACACAACTCGTAGTTTATGGCTGAGTAGTAGAGAAAGTCCAGCGCCAGCAGCACCATGACAAAGAATCCATAGATCCACACACCAACCAGAGCTGTATAATTACTTCAGGGGACAGACAGTGAGTGTTAACACAGTGAATTCTGGGAAACAGATGATAAACATAACTTGCTTGCTCTAAGCTACCATCCAAACACCCTTAAGCTGGGTCTCTAATGCACAGTAGCCATGATGGAGCTGCCAGGTGTGAATGTTTGGTGTTCATATGGCAAGACCAAACATTTACCAAATCCTCCCACAACCAGCACTAAAACCTCCATCTGTCCCATTTGCTGTTTTCATAAATGATCAAATCTTTAGTTGGACAAAGAATTGTATTTGTGAAAAGACCTTTTAGTCATTTTCTTTTGCTTCTTCACAAGGCCTCCGAAAATCTGCGTGCATAAATTTCCTCCATGTAGTACATGATCCAGTTCCAGTTGTATGTAGTGCAAATATTGACTTTTTTATTCAGTCCACCCACGTCAATAACACACGTCATGGTCATTCAGAGGAAACATGAGAAACAGAAAATATCTTTGGCCAAAACAGGTCAGCCAAATAATTCTGAATATGAAGTTTGAGTTAATATACTAAATGTCAGACAGTTATTTTGTTGGAATGTCACACAAACATACAATAAAACTATCATGGGTAATCATTATAATGAAAATGTTTTGATAGACGGAGATGTGTAATATATTTTGAAAGGTAGCCCATCTTTCACACAATCTTATTCTTTCAGCTTCTCCCTTTAGGGGTCGTCACAGCGGATCGTCCGGCTCCATCTTGCCCTCTCCCTTGTGTCCTCGTCTGTTACACCAACTGTCCTCATGTCTTCTTTTCCTCCTGCCCCGCAGCTCCATCTTTAGTATGCTCTGTCCAGTATAATCACTATCTCTCCTTTGCATGTGGCCAAGCCATCTTAACCTTGCCTCTGACAATAATGTATCTAATCTGATTTAAACATCTTTAATTACATTTATCTTTTCTCATTTCTTATACTTAAGATTGTACTTCTAAGTTGACTAAAAGGGGCAACAGGTTTTCCATGGAGGACTTTATTATATGCAAACAATCTGCTGTGTGCACAGTCCTAAACACACAGCAACATTTCTTTAGCTTTCCCAGAGCAAAGCAATCAATTACCTGCCAAAGTTTTGTGGCTTTTCTTTCCCCTTAAAATTTTGTCTCAGTGGGCATTTTTCACTCTGAATCCATCCTGACTCTGTAACATTTAGCAACTGTAATGCACTGACCTGTGAAGCCCACACAGGCCAACTGCATTTGGTCCAACACTAAACCGCTGTTAATTTCAAATTGTAATACCATTTTCACCATGCACTGTGAGCAGGTTTTAACTCACTTGGCCAGTGTTAAATATCAAAACTGCATTCCATCTTCCATTAAGCCAGGATCAAAGAGTGGCTCAAAAGGGCCATCCTGACACTACAATGAAATGTCATGACCGGCTGCAGGGCAGTGTGAACCATTACAGACAGAGGCATGCTGGGAGGACGTTAGTACAGACGGCTGTGGTTTTGTCCTACTGTGAGCTCTCACTGGTGGAGCTGCATTTTTCTGTTCACTCAACTTACACCGGCTCCTCTTTTAATGAGTATGTGTTTACATTTATTTTGCCATCTTTATTATAATGTAGGAAAGCAAACTCTGCATAAATGAACTACAGTTTATAGGGAGTCTCCATGATACAGTCATAGTTAAGCTTAGATATACAATATCCACCACTTAACACCTGCCTCAGTGTGCTACTATCATGTGGACACATCTAACCGCAGAACTGCTTTAAGCCTCTGCTCCTCTCTGTGGTGGGTTTTCATGCTTTTTGAAGGTGTAGATCAATGTCAATGAAATTCTCTGAGCAGGAGACAAGTGATGTGGATGTGGATGATGGCAATACTGTCAGGAGAGCGAACTACAGTATATGTGAGGAAAAATCACTTCTCCAAAAATTGCTTGTTACATCACTGAAGCTCACATGAAACTCAAAGTGCAGCACATGATACTTTCTTTTCCTTAATTGCATCACAAAGGGTTCTTTCTTGGTCCTGTTAATTTTTTATTATAATTTGGTGAAAAAAAATATGCATTATCTCATTATATCTCTTCTTTTCCCTTTTTTCAATGCCACTTTAAGGTTGTGATTTTGAGGACTGAATGAAAATATAAGAAGAGAGAGCAGGGAAATGACATGCACCAAACTGTCAAGTTGGCTGAGAGTCACTGTGGGGACTTGCTGTTCAGGGAATTTGTGCCCATGTGGTATTTGTCCTAAACAATTAGCTATCTGTACACTTGTGTTTAAAAAAAAAAAAGTTTTTTTCATAAGTAACCCATTTCAGCCAAAGCTTGTACATATTATATTTGGATGACATCATCTCTCCTCCTATTGTATACTATGTTTGTTATAAAGGGAATATTCTATTTTTCCTCAACTTGTTTTGCTGATGAGTGATTGCAATAAAAATAATATATCAATAATTCTCCAAAAGTAAACAGAGCTCAAACTAAAACAAAACAAAAAAAAAAACGAGACAAATAAGGACAGAACTGGTACTAAATAGGATCAGACACAAAGTGTAAAAGGGGTTACATGGGATTTAAATACTGCTCACTTGTGTGCATATCCATCTGAGGTGGTGGTGAGGTTGATCTGCATGACCATCTGGAACTCAGTGTCGTTGCAGCAGTACTTGAAGGCAGTGTTGTTGTGGTGACAGCAGAACATGTAGGTCTTGTTGTCGGAGAGACGCGGGCAGTGGAATCCAAAGTGGTAACGCCCTTTATGGTCAGAATAGGGTTCACACACTCGGTAGTGAGCTGACAGAGCTGCAGTTTGGGGGAGACAAAGACTACAATGTAAAATCCATTGATCAGGTCAAATGATCAAATGATCAGGTAGAAGACATTTCAAGTCTGCTTCATCTAGATACTCTGTGTGGTGGCAAACATCTTTTCATTCATCCCTAACGCTCCATAATCATCTAATACAGATGCCATAAATCCACATAGTTATAAATTTATAGTTATAGTTTCAGCAGTGAACTGTGATTAGGAAGATAAAGAAGCAGGGGTCCTTAAATTCAAAAGTGAATGATAAAATCATAAATTTAACATGTAGTAGTAATCACATAATCTCATAAAAATGATAGATGACACATTTTGATTGTTTTATTGCCAATTTACACCTTAAACACACCCACAATTTAAGAGACTATGTAACAACCCATATGTGCTTATTATGGTAATCTTATTCCACAGTTAACCTAGCACAAGTGGAATTGGGTAGGTCCTAAATGCATCATGCATTTTAGACCATGAGTGTATTTATGGGGAACTCTCTGGAATCCCGAATCAGCAACAGCTGGTTATGGAAACAAAACAGCTCTAAACACACCTACCGCTTTAATTTAATTAACACCTCTTGAATTTAGGACAAAGTTAACAGCTTGGCTTTTGCGCCACAGTTTGTTTACAACCTGCAGTTTCAAAGTGCAACAAACAGCAACATGTGGACATCTGTCAGTGCTCACACTTGCTATTCATTTTTTTATTGATTGTTTTAGTTTCAATCCCACTTCAAGTTTGTTGACACTGGCGACAAAACACTGTGGAAAACATTTGTGGTGTTGTATTTATAATGTTTAATTAATACTTAGTGAGCAGGATATTTGGTAACTTGTTAAATCAATTTCTTTATGTATCATACAAAGAATTCTGTTTTATAATTAATGAAAGTTTAAAGTGCATTTCTTGAGGAACTGGAGCAAAGTAAGCACTAAAAACATTCTATTTCATCCACTAAAATTAGACATTCATCTATCATTCTACATCAGCTTCACAAATGTTGCTATTTGTCTTGTTTTTTTACATCATTTTAAATTTATTTGGTTTTTGGACAAAACAAACAATTTGAGGCGGACAGTTTGTTAGTTTGAGCAGAATATACCTCTTATTAGTGACTCACTTTGCCACAATTAAAATATATGAAAGTGAATGGCTAAACTTTTTGTAAAACAAAAGCTTCCCTTGATCAGCAAAGTGTTGTGATGTCAAAAATCAATGCTGTGTATATTGGGGACATATTTTCCCTGCAAGATGCTGTTCAGAGCTTTTCATAGCTTCAACACTGGCCAAACATTGAATCTACTTTATTGTAGTCATTCTTTTTAAAATGTTTTGTTATTGTTCCACTGTTGTTGATTTTTTTGATTTGTGATGGTAGATGATGGATGGATGCATTGTTGCTGATATTTTAGGTTATTTAAACCGAGCTTTGGCCTATTCCATTTTTTTGGTCAGTGATTGTGAGAAATGTATGGACCAAAATAAAGATTCATGCCTGCATTGCCTGAATGTTAAATGTACATACTGTCTGTATTGTGTGTGTTTTCCTCATTACATATTCTATTGTCCAAACATCATTGTTAACATTTTTGCTCATTCTGTCACTAAGTAATTTCCTTCGTCTTTGATTGCTGAGCTCTGTTATTCCAGATCACGTAAGATGATAAAAATCCAGGAATTACAACCCTTCTTCAACTGGTACACAATCTCAGAGAAACAAATTTGCACAGCTCCACTTGGATTGTTTTATTTGAATGAAAATGTTCAATTACTCTTCAGTGTGGTGTCATTCAAGTCATTCATACACTAATTCTTGTAGTTATTATTGGATAATCATCCAGTCGTCTATGTGCTGCAGCAACTTTTTTTCTCCATCCACTTCTTGCCTTCTTTTGTCATCTTCAACCTTATGTTAGCATCTCTGCCCTTATGCACAAGGTAACCTCGATTCCTCTAAGATACTGTAAGTTGACTGGATTTTCTCTAAGTGCCTTTCAGGTTGTGGTGCGCTTTCTTCACAGCTCGCCACTTCTTTTCTGGTATTAAATGTTTTCTTAGACCCATGGTGTTAAGTGTCTCTGACCTAACTTCTGGTCATCATCATCATCATGTCATCAGATCATGTCAATATCTATTCACATCATTAGTTCACTAGTAACTCAGTAAGAGACAGAACCACACATATTCTGAGGCATCTGCTCGGTGCATGTCTAATACAGACCCACCCTGAGGCTGTCATGAGCTTCTACCTCCTGCAGTGAAAATATTATGTGACAGGTAGATTTACTGACAGGAAATTACAGACCTGCAGTGGACAGCAGGAGGAAAATGACCGTCAGGACATTGAAGGGCTGCTGGCTGGTGATAGTCATCTTCTTGTCCTCATGTGGAAAGAAGGGAGGGTGCAGGAGGGAGGGGGGGGGGGAGAAAAGGGAGATCCTTGGATTTAGCTGGATGTGAGCATCCTCTTCTTACTGGCAGCCCCTCTCACATGGCTGCTGTTTCTGGGAGTCGGGACTCCTGATGGGAATATGACAACCAGGAAAGAGAAGATTAAATTAGTATTTCAAGAAGTTGCACAGAATCCTAGAGAGGGCAGCTCTGATGTCTTCTGAAATCTGTCCTTTTGGTTTACACTGTAGGATGGATTGAAACTAGTACTGGCACTTCATCAGCATCAAATCTCTGCTGTGAAAATCACTATAGTGAATACTTCTGTTGATGATTTACATTTTTAAATCAAATATAAATTACCTGGTTTCATGCATTCAAATATTACAATATAATCCTTGTCTGACTTTTGTAAAATTACAATTATGGTTAGTTGTATTATTTTCATTTCAATTTATTGAGTCAAAAAAACTGATGACAGATTGGTATGATAATGATAAAGAATAATTACATTTGCCTTAAATTAAAATAAAAAGACAGGACTGCTACTATGTCAACTTAACACAGACAAGGTAAACAACATGGACAACCCAACAGTACAGAAATAATCAATATCCGGGTTTAAATTCATTATTTGTTTAGTTGCAGTTACAGTCATGAAACTGACTTGTTTTGCCTTTGACTAAACTCTTCTAAAATATCAAGAAACTATAATGATAATACAAATAATGACAATAATAATAAAATCATAAATCATTAAATACAACTAAACTCAAATTAAAACAACATCTCATAGCCAGGAGATGTTTAACTTTGTATTTACTTTAAGTGCACTAAGCATAGGTTGCCAAACATTGCTCATTCAGCACATCAGCACATTTACAATTTCAGATCTTTAAAAAAAACATCCACTAATGCTACTGGAGATTAAAGAGGTGGTGACAAATTTTGCTTAGCCATGTTTGTTTCTGTTGTTTGGCAGATTTGTTCTTTAAGTCGAGTAGTGTTAGAGAATACAGGAAACATAATGCTATGTAAGGGTTGCCACGGTAACTCAGCAACCTGCTCTTGTTCATGCACCTCCTTGGCATCTTCTTGGTTCTTCTTAATGATACAAAAAGGACAAGAGGAAACTATACATAAATAGGTCCAGTTCCTGAACATGCTCAAAATGATGTTTATAGTAATTGCATGAAGAATTCAGTTGAGTCATTGTCAGCCATGTATGACAGATGGACAAGGCTAATGATGTTTTAATTTAACCTTTTAATTTAAAGTTGGTTGGTTGAAATCGAAAACACCACAGCTGGCTTACTTTCATAACTTTTATAAGAAGAATTCACTCCTCACAACCATTAAATCTGCATTTCCCATTTTAAAAACATGAGTCATTTTCAACTGTAGCATCAGAATCTGCCTTTGAAAATGACCCTAAAGCCGTGAAAGGCTTTGGAGGTCTGTATGTGCAAGGAAAGGTAAACATCGTCTCTGTGAAAGGAGCATGGGAACTATTACAAAACTTAACTCCTGAATTATTGAGGAGCTGAAAGCAGGGTAGAAATCATATATAAAAAAGCATCAACAAGGATGCAAAAAGCCTCTGGTCCTCTTCACCAGGGATGGTTGACATCTAGATTAATGTTGCATTCACCCTCTGCATGTTTATTTATTTATTTGCAAACTGTTTTGATGAATCATGCAGGGTAGATTGGAAATAAATGAAATAAATAAGTTTTGTCTGGGGCAGCACTTTGACTTGAATATGCAGTCACTAGTGATTGAAAACCAAAGTAAGGAAAACACTATTTCTAAAAACTACTTACTCAAAAAAACAAAAAACAATACATCTTCCACCAGGTCAGAAATGTAAAGTCCATATATAAAATGTGTGTTGATTATGAAGTTAGAGTACATGGTGATACAAGAGATCAGTAATGAGCAACATGAAAACAATACAATTTCAACAACAGATTGGAGTGTGCATGGTCAAAGTGCAAAATTTAGAATGTAGTAATTTAGAATGTAAACTGAACAAATACCATAAGTTCAATAGTCAACAAGGAAAGTTCATTACTTGCCCACTGATGTAAACTCCTCTCTTAGTCACATGAGATTCATTGCTCCAGATTGTGGTGGCACTTATGATCTTTAAAATACCAAAGGGCTACAACTGTTGTGATAATCGATTCACAATAAAAAGTAACATCTTCAACCAAAAACTGGAGGTAATGAGGTAATAGATACACCAACACAAATAACCAATGAGGATTTAAAATGCTCAGTTTTCAGATTTCTCAGCAGCTCACGAATGTCCTTACATTAAAACCCCACTTTTTTTCTAATTGTGATGCATCATGTGATCAGAGCTGGGTCGTCTTGTGGGTATTTCACAGATTCTGGCAAACACCAGAGATTCTTCTTACCTATCTTTGACCTATGATCCTTTGAGAATATACTGTATGTAGTCATATGAGGTCAGGTTTATTTCATGTTTCAGCGATTATACTTGTGAGGATACACAGACGAGGCTTGGAAGAAAACTGAAACGAACAAGCACATTGGAGAATCCCATTTAGTTCATTTGCTATGTTTGTCACTGTTTATTGTACCTGTTCCAGTTCCTGCTTGTTGCCATGTTTTTTTTACATAATAGCACAGGCTGATGAGTTCACATGATCAAACCAATACACTAAACATTACCATGGATTACATAGACAGAATATATATACGTGGAGCACAGTAGGCTGTTTCTTTAAAGCATTTTAGATCAGAAAAGCAGTTCCGTCTTCAGAAATCCAGGCAGCTGAGTTCCCAAGTGACTTGTTAGAGTGGCATTTTATGTATTTTTTTTCCCACTCTTTTTACTTCTGGTGAGAGCTTCAGTGTACCATCAGATGACAACATGTGCAGTGCGATGAGGTATTCCCATCCTCTGAAATCCCAGCAAAAGATGACTCCTCTTCTTTTCTACAGCTGCAGTCTCTTACTAAGGTTTTAGGGACATTATTTCATCCTGTCACATTTTCACATGATGGAACATCATCATCCCATTACTCTCTGTACTGCAAAGGCTATAAAAGGGCAAGGTTCACTTCATCACAGTGTTTGCAAAGAGGAAGTTAGTGTGAAGTTTTTGTGCAATGAGACTGATGGCAATGAAGCAGAATACGTTCTGTAAATACTCAGATGTGCAGACAGACAGGCACACAGAGAGTGGCACACGGTGCTTTGTTCCCTGAAACTGAAAATAGAACACATGCCTGGCTGCATGCATGTTACCACAGATGGAGTCTAGTTATGAGCTGTTTATGACTGAGATCAAACTAAAATATACATTAAGACTACGACAGCTCAGTGCTACCACTCTCAGAATATCTAAAAAATAGACTCACTCCCTTGGGTTACTAAAAGAACACAAAGCTTGTTTATTTGCCTACATGTTCCTCACTGTTGTTGCCCATGAGTGGAGGAAAAATACTTAGTGACCAATTACTGCAGCAACCACTATGAATCTAAGAGTACACTTTCTTCCACAGCACAGCACGAGACCCAAATCTGTCACAGCTTTGATGAAGGAAAGTGCAGTGGGAGATTTTTTGGGTTATTTGGAGATTATGCACAGTGATAGTCTGGGACCGTCTCATGAACATTCTGGTCCAAGTCTCCCTTTTTTTTTTGTTCAGGCATTAACTTCAAAGACTATGACATGTTTTTATGCTTTCTAAAACTCATAATTTATTTATTTTTGGGCTGCTATTTCTTTTTAATCATGGAGGCTTTTAAGCCGGCAAAGGCAGAAAGTCTCTATGTGCATTTATTTTCAGAAGCAACATTTAGAGCTGCTTTTACAGGTCGCAAAACCTTTTATTCCTCCTGTTATTGATAATTCACACTTGTCACTTTTGAGTGAAACTCAGTTTTGAATCCACTCAGGCTAATTATGTGATTGGTATCGATCCAATGAGTTGCTGACAAGTTGTACAATAGGAATCTCTTCTAGTGGTGTTGTGTAAATCTTGGCTCGCATCAATGTTGCAACTGTTAATTAGCCTGATATGGATTAGTTGCTTTGAGTTAGTGCATGCTACATCCCAGGGCTGCCAATAATTACTTTTTTTCTATTGACTGAGCTATAGAAAATGTTATTATTTGTATTTACTTTATGGAATTATTATTCTAAACCACTGATTTTCCTTCATATGATCAAATTGAAACACTGCAACCTGAAGTGTGGGCCGTGATTTGCCCTTATAACTGGCCATCGTCCTCCATAGCACCTGATTTGTTCTCATACTTTTCAGGGTTTGAGATTTTACTGTGAATCACATCAGACCACACAGTCACAATTTTGTTATTTCTGTGGAGTCTAATGTGTAGTAATGTAATCATTTTCCCAATGACTGCAAGAGTATGTTAAATTAAACTAAATTAAATGTTATTTTTAAAGCACCAAATCACAACATCAATTAGAGGAAGAAATAAACACCTCCTCCCTCATAACAACAAGGTTATCCCCTATTAGTTCCTACTAGTTTCCTTTATGGACCCAGACTCATGTTGGTGATACACAATTTGCTGTGGGCTACTGTATATAATGTGCCACATTGTTATGTTTGAATTTTTTGTTGCTTTACTAACACATTTTTAACCATTATTAATGTGTATTATCAATCACATGGGTCCATGAGCATCCAAAATTGGTACATTTTAGAGATGAGATTCCCACTTCCTATGAGGGATGAGTGAGCACTAACTAATGGCTGCATCACATATCTGGTCTGCTGAGGGTCTGGCATCCAAATACTGATCAGTATTCTGCTGAAATGAGCGCCGTGCCTAACTGACGCTTCTTCTGACTGTCATCATAATAAATTGGGTCTCATTCACTTTTGATGACATTATAGTTTTACTCAAAAGCCCTACTGTGCTCCATTAGGATATGAGCCCATGTTGGGAGATTCAGAGATGTTATACAGTATAATGATCATCATCAGCACAGGCAACTGAACTGTGTGCGGCACAATTGTCAGTGAGTTCACAGCAGCAACCTGATTGGAGGGGGATAGTGGTTGGTCATGTAGTACAGCCTGTGGTAGGGATGAAGTTGTGTGTATTGCAGAACTAAAAACTGCAAACTGAAACTAATTCAACCATATCATATCATATTGCTGAAGTCAATCAATCAAGTTAATTTCAGTTCAGTGATTTATTGTCAATGTCATTTGTTCACTGTTTTATACTGATAATTTGTAACAAAATCCATTTCACTCTGTACAACAGTAAGTGAACACATCACAATGATCAGTGATGATTCAGAATCTCACCAGTTCCACAGCACTTTCTGTTTGCTCTTATACCAAGTTGTCAAATTCAGTCTGAAATTAACTGATCAAATTACAAAAATATAAGGTTAACAGCTCAGCTGGCTGGTATTATACAGCTGAAAATTGTATCCTCAATCAAAAGTGAGTGGAGTTCAGTTCCATTCTGTATCCATTAATACATGTACATGTATGGACTACCTTCAAATGGCAACAATGTGTCCTTTGGTTTCCTTTGAGAGCCATTTTCAAGACAAGGGTAGAAACCTTATATGTGGTAGTCTCTGGTTTGATGTCCAAGTAGATGAATCACCTTAGCATATACAGTATCATATTTGCATAAATCAATAACCACAGTCTTTCTATACTTAACCCAGCCATGCAACACAAGAGCCTCAGACTAACAAGAACCTTCATCAAGGTCCGTTTCTGACAAACACGAATACACACCTTGTCCTGCAAAGTAGCTTGTCAAATGACCCACCAAACAAACAAAGGCACACATTTTCTCTCCTCATAGAATTCAAATACGTAAACTGCCTAAACTCATTCACTTTGATTTCACTGTATTTATGGTGAAATGGCTCATCTTATTTCTCTTTTGGTTTCACCACAGTTAATACTATTGGGTAAAAAAACATTCATATGGACCTTCAGTGCCGGAAATAACCCCAGACTCCCTCTTCAAAGGCTGACAAACATTTCAAGAGGAAATGGTGTCTAATCAACATCAAACGTAAATTTATTGACCTGAAAGCTTTTGGATTAGCACATTTTCCCAATGAACCAGAACCTGCTGTGTCAAGACAAAGGATCAAGTTATTTATATATATTAAATATATCCTAAATCTAAATGTTACATGGTCAATTATTCTCATTTTTAAAACTGTAAAATTTTTCAATGCAGAGCTTAACATAAATCTGACTGATGAATAGAGCATCTGCTTTCATGCATATGATCAGTCACCTGAATAAATTTGCCTGATCCAATATTCTAATAAAGTCCAAAAGCAGAAGCAACAGCAGCATGTTTTGCTCTAGAGGCTTGATATTTCCTGAGATGTTTACGTCAATTAAAATAGAGGGAAGAATGTAACATCTTAAAATTAGCACACACAATGTGGTGAATGTAGTGAGTACTCGACCTAAAAAAAGCCAAGGAAGAATAATACTGCACGGTTGCCATAGAGCTTGTTGTGGAGCATTTGGCCAATAACGGGCTGAGCTGTTGTGCAGTGCAGACACCTAGCTGTATGGGTGGTCTGTTTCTACTGTTGGCTTCATAGTGGTTTATTAGCGTAATATAAGCAGAAGATGAGAGGCGTGCTGTAATCAAAGTTGATCTGCTGCAAGCTTGCTGCGTTTGTACCTGCTGAGAGCTGTCATTTTG
The DNA here is from genome assembly GCA_016785285.1 of Brachirus orientalis. Taxonomy (NCBI): domain Eukaryota; kingdom Metazoa; phylum Chordata; class Actinopteri; order Pleuronectiformes; family Soleidae; genus Brachirus; species Brachirus orientalis. The sequence goes on along the minus strand of JAFBJR010000146.1, from coordinate 6,654,354 downwards.
ATGGAAATCATTGTCTCCTCTTTCAATTTGTCTAACACCCCTAATTCATCACCAATTTGGACCCCAAAAGCTGATGGAAACGAAACAAATGCTTGTGTCTAAAGCACCCAACAGGCACCACCAGGTTTTATACAGGGTATAGCTAGTGTATTTTAATATTACACAGAATATAATTAAAAATAATCTTGATGGAATAAATGCAGAATTGAATTGGTATAAGCAAAAATGTATCAAACCTGTGTATAGCTGAGGCTTAGTCATCACATGCATTTCAATTTATTGATAATTTCATCATTACTTTGCAATAGCATATAAGAGTAAATCACTAATATAGATAATTATTGGAGATTATTTGACCTGGATACGCAAAAAAAAAAACAGTTCTTACCAGTTCTTACCAGTTCTAACCAGTTCTCACCAGTTCTTAAAAATCACAAAAACATATACCCTCATCAAAATTTGTAAAAGATACTGTAGGAAAACATTTAGTTGATATGTTATCAGAAGGCTGAAAGAATCTGGAAATAATTCTCCCATAGCACTGGTTCCTAACAGATCTCAGAATTGCTTATTTCACTTCACAGCACTTATCAAATCTGATTTCTATAATGACTAAAATAACCAGTTAAAGGGACATTTAACACATTAAAACACCCCAGATATTTGTATCCTATAGTAACCTGATATGTAGTATATCCCTGGGCCGATGAATACTTAAGAGTGCATATTCTTCAGTAAATATATGCACACAGTGAGGGAGGGACAGCTAATAATGCAGCTACTGGAGACTGATATGTTGACTTTGTTACATAATCAAGCTTTCAAAGTCTGCTGGGAGTTCCATCTAATACAATGCAAATCTTCAGAACGAGATCTGATTTAAAAGCAATGCAGTATACATTAATGCAATACATAAAACCTTCTAGACAAATAAATTATAGAAATATACAGTAATTGAGATTTTTTTCATCTGTTTTGAGATAAGCCTATATTAGTTATATAGGTTGCTATATAGGTTGGAAACAACACTTGACAAAACTACCTCACAGTTACATTAGATTAGTCAGAGGATTTCACTCCAGGCTTTGGGGAATTCTTATGGACATTTTAATCATTTTATACAGAAAGTACTTAAACATTCCAGGAATTATATGAAGATTTTGTGTGTCTAAGGGGGGTTTGGAAGGCAAATACCGCAGACTGTTTTGTCTGTGATGCAGACAGATATGGCAGTATTTGTTTAAATTTGCTTTAGCACTCCTCTCTTTGGCTTTAATGGTTTCTCTTGGACAAGTTCCCTATCATCATCTGCTTGACCCTGAATTTAAAATAGCTCATATCCACAGACAAATAGCCCAGTGGGAAATAGAAAAATGAAGAAAGATTAAATCACACCACTGGACAGTAATTCATAACAAAACTGCATTTTACAGCAAATCATGTCACAATAGTATTTTAACCTTTGTTGTTTTCACCTTGACCTGTATTAATATTCTGCAGTCACACAGATCACAGAAACAGCAAGGCAACAATGCACTGCAAGTGTAAAAACATGTTCCAGTACCAGGCTGGACCCCATTTTACTTTCAGAACTACCTTAATTCCTCATGGCATAGATTTATCAAGGTAATAAAACATTCCTCAGATACTGTGGTCTACAGTGACATGACAAACAAATTTCCTGTCTGTGGGACATTAAAGGATTTCTGAGTCTGATTCTCATTCTGATTCTGATTCTGATTCTGATTCTGATAGCATTACATAATTGCTGGGGATTTTTCAGCTGCTCATCCATGATGTGATTCTCCAGTTCTACAGTGAACTCATTGTCATGTTCAAGAAAACAGTTTGAGATGATCAGAGTTTTGTGACATGATATGTTATCCTGCTAGAAGTAGCCGTCAGAAGATGGGCATGGTGTGGTCATAAACAAATGGAAATGGTCCGCAAAAATGCTCCTGATGCTCATTTGGTACAAAAAAAGACTTGGCACAATATGGGATTGTGCCAAGAAAATACCCCCCACACCACTGAACCACCAATACTAGCCTGAACCACTGATGCGCAAGGCTTGCTTTCATCTTGTTTATGCCAATTCTGATTTTGCATAAGTGTGAGTGGAACTTCAAAAATACAAAAGAATTTCTGTTGCATTCAGACTATTGCCAAATGAATTCACACAATGCTGATTAAACCTATCAGCTCCACATGAATCACTCTGTATTTTTCAGTATAGCGCACAGGAACTGACTGATGTTTTGTGAAGACAGACTAAGGCAACAGCAACACTGAGCTAATTTATCAAAAAGGTTGCAAATAGGCTGGAGTCTGACTGAAAACAGAAGCGCTTATGAAAGGTTTCAGTTCTGAATTACTGAATACACTCAAACATTCCATCACTCAGGTCTGATAGTATTACGTGACAGTTTACAACCAACTGTCAAGTAATACTTGTTAGGAAAAACAACCCATCATATAAACTAAGTTACATCATTTATGTTCATAAAGACAAAACAGAGGCAGAATATCAACATTAACAACCAAAATCCAAAAATCACCAAAGGTTACACACTGTAGCTTTAACAAACTTCAGAACAGGTAAAATTAATTAAGTGGCCAGTGACTGTATAATGTTCAGTGAAATCCAACAATTATCTTACAATATACCTCATGACATTCAGAATCTTACTGAATGACTGATTCTGATTAATATAGTGTTGCTCATGTCGATGTCAGGGTCCGGTTTCCCCTGCTTCCTGCCCTTTCATTTTTACAGTCTGTTTCCTGTGCAACTGTGTCTGTGTTTTGTGATTTCAGGAGCTCCTCCTCACACACCTGCTGCGCATTCCCCTGATTTCCACCCTGGTCTTTATCAGCTGGCTTTCCCTTGCAGCAGGTGTCAGCGCGTCACACTTGTAATACGGTACTCTCACGTACTAGTCGTTTCTCTGCTCAGCTCTACTCCATGTTTTGTTCCTTTTTTCTAACTCGAGATTTTTTCCATTTTTCTAGTTACCTTGGGAGAGACTCGCCCAGCCTGCCAGTCAGTCTCCTTGCCTTTTGTTTGTTCTTCGTTTGGCTCATCTCGTTTGGTTTCTTTTGTAGTTTTTGTGTAAATAAACCTCACTCACCTTGCCCTTCGCAACCTGGCTTCCGTTTCCCTTTTTATCCATACATGCCCAGTGTAAAACGTAACAGTCGACCCAGTCTGTCTGAAAACATCAGTAGTCAAGCCTTTTAATTCACAATGACTTTTTCACGATTATGTCATCCAAAAGTAGCTCAGTGAATATAGAGATGTGTCAGTTCACTCTAAGATAACCCACCCCGAATAATTCTGTCTTAAGAGGTTTAACACTCCAGACAAAACACCATGCCCTGAAATAGCTATGACAGATACACTATGGAGACCTGGCGGTCAAAGAAGTCACAGAGGCCGGTGGTCAGAGACAGCCTCCCCCTGAACTGCCAGCAAAACCTTAAATGATGGCAGATAATACTCCATAACGCGGCACATACCAAAGCTAATGGTGTTTTGGCAGCCGGTTTATATGGCCTATTAGAAGAACCTTAAAATGCAAGGAAGCATTTCTGGTCCGGTCCAGTTATTGTTACTAGAAGTGATGGTTGACTGGCTGTTATAGTGGAATTGCACCTCATTAATGAGGCTGTCCTGCTTTTGACCCACAGAGAGTGTACTCCCATTAGTTTGCAAGTTTGGCATATATTGTTGATGAATAATAACTTCCTCAAATATCCTCAAATGCTCTCTGAATGTCAGTGAGTTCAACTCTGAGCTCTGATGTTGTACGCTCTGAAGTTCCAACTGAAAAGGTTCTGCTGAGCTGATTTCTATGACTGTGGGATGTATATTTTTATTACAATAGCAGAGTATTGTTGTTCACTGATAATAAGTGGACCTGATTATTGTGTATATTTAAATGATTACTTACTGTGAAAAAGAGGGATTATAGTAAGCTATTACATTACATGGTGAATAAAAAATTTATAGCCAATTCAACCCATAATGACTCATGGATTAAACTGAGGCTTTCCATGGCACATTCTTGCTGTCAGCACAGTGAGCACATACATATAAACATTTTGCAGTAGTGATTTATACACATCTTACACACATTCATGCATGCAACAGTTTACTTGCCCTGTTATATGCATTATTGAGTCTTTTTGCTGTGGAATGCCACTGGCTCAGTGGCAGCTGGCTTAAGATACAAAAGCTCAGTCTGCCATAGACTCATTGGATTTATTCACGTTCACGTCTCATACCAACAGCAGCATCACTGTGTATTATGTTTGATTAATAAAGCCCACCATTAGTAAAATATAAAACAGAATGAATGTGTTGTTTTGAAGGAGGATGACAAACCCCGGAGATATGCCCATGACTGAGTCAGAGGCCCATGTGTGCACTTACGTTAAAACTGGAAGATGTGTTGGAAGAAGACGTGACCTAGAATTTTCAGGATAAAATTAAAAATAATGTTTAAAAAATGTGAATATTATGGCAGTAATAATTGGGATTGTTTTGTCTAATTGTTTTTTTTCATTGTCTGTGAATACCATTTTTAGAAATACCAAATATTTCTTCAAATTTCAAGAATGTTTATTTTACTCATGTACAAGCTTGAAGTTATCAATTATGTTATATTGCAGAACCTGAGACCTCAAATTTTTATATATATATTCTCATGATCATTACAATAGCTGCCGATTATTTTTTTGTTGAACTACAATAACCTTTGCAGTTGCAGTGATTCAACCATGAATCATCTAAAATTACCTAAAAATCAATGAGACAAAAGAGATTATACATTTTATTCAGAATAATTGGATGATCATTGACTGTAAACCGAAATAAGATCAGATAAGATAATCCTTTATTAGTCCCACAATGGGAACATTTTCAGTGTTACAGCAGCAAAGACAGCAAAGGTAATTAATAATAAATATGGGTTTCCACACCTATGAGTGTAACATGTTACATGTGGTATGCTGAGGACAGTGCTTGTCATACAGTCTAACAACAGTAGGGAGGAACTGCCTGTGATACCACTCCTTCTGACATTTAGGATGTTTCAGTCTGTCCATGAAGGAGCTGCCCAGTGCTGTGATGTGTCCTGCACAGGATGAGTGAGGTTGTTCATTATGGTGTGGTTCGGTTTGGTACATTTGTACATACATTTGTATATACATCAGTCAGATTGAATTTCAAATGAGAACATTACCTTTTCTCGGTAGGCAGAGTGTGGGATGTGTGCCTGATGACTGCATCAGCGAGTTATCACACTACACATAAAAGGAGGAGCATCCTCTTGCTGTCCAAAAGACCTTAGTCTCCTCAACAGGTAGAGTCTGTTCTGATTCTTCTGGTAGGACAGCAGCATGGTGAGTCCAGGTTAAACTCAGTTCAGGTGAACTGTTCCTGTTTATTGTTCAGGTGAACACCTATAGGTGTTGGGAAGAGGGTCCCCAAAGTCATGACTCTGTTCTCTGTACCCCTTGTTGTCATCATCTGTGATGAGGCATCAGATAACTTCAACAGGTGTTAGGAGGGGGAGCTGTAGGAAACGTCCGCAGTGTACAGGGTAAAGAGGATCAATAGGGTCCTCACATACTGGAGTCTATTGGCTAGGTAATCCACAATCTAGGCTCTGAGGTGGAGATCCACTCCAGTGTTCTACAGTTAGTCCTTCAGAAATGCTGGCTGTATGTTGTTGAAAACACCGGAGAAATTAAATAACACATGATCCTCACAGTGTTCGCTGGTCTCAGAGGCTGTAGATGAAACAAGACCAGTCACTCCAGGATCTTCATCAGATGGGATGTTAGCGCCACTTACCTGACGTTAACATCCCGTGGTGAACTGGGAACTGTAGGGAGAGAGGTGGGGGTGGGGGAGTGCAGCAGGGCTGGCTGGGTTGGTGGCAGTGGGGGGGTGATCAAACCTATTGAAAAATAAGTTCAGGTCATTAGCCAACCTCTGATCTCCTGCAGCCTGGGAATCTGGCACTTCATAGCCAGAGATGGTATTTAGGCCTCCCCAGACTCCAGACTATTATATTCTGCTGCAACTGATCCTCCAGCTTCCTACTGTCGTTTTCCTTCTCCCTGATGTTTCTCCTTAGCTCCCTCTGTACAGACTTCAGCTCCTCCTTGTTTCCTGAATTAAAGACCATATTTCCCTCCTTAGGGAAAGCCTTTATGTCAGGATTAATCCAGGGGTTTTTGTTAGAGAAACGCTGTACTGTCCCGGTGGTTCCAGTGTTTTCTACAGGAAATGTGGCGAAAAACTTGTAAAGGCCTTTGTTTGTTAAAAGAACTGTTCCAGAATATCAACAATGTACTTCCATGCTCAAAAAGCAAACTGCTTAATGCTCAACTTACATCACACAATGTATCATCTTCAGACAGAAAAGACATTCTGTATCACCTTAAAAAATAAATTATATAAATAAAGTGAGCATCTTGAAACTCTCATCCAGAGGTTGCATGCCCACATGTTCTTTCAGTCCTTTCACTTGTCACTCCTTGTTGACACTAGATGTATTTAAGCTTTTACCTCAACATGTTCCTCATGCCTGGTGATAAAAGCTTTTCTTGTATATTGCAAGGCTGAGTAAAAATGACATTCTCCACTGCACCTCAGGCTCTGTGATCAACAGCCAGTGTCAGACATCAGAATTTGACCCGTCGTACACTCCCACTGCATTTCAGCTGTCACACACATCTGCTCTCCTCTTCAATAAGGGAGGTCAATTATATTTGGAAAGCTGCTGTTCACAGCAGCAAATTTTAGTTTCACTATTTCACTGTCTGCAACAGAAGCCAAGTCTTGTTAAGAGATTTTTCTCTCTTTCTATCTTTATTTCATATGAATCCTGGTTTTCATTTTACTCTAATACATTTAAATTGGTTCTTACATCTTTGTCTCTGTAAGTCTGTGCAGTATTCATGTATGGTATGGGATTTTTTCTTCTGTTGAAACACGAGGAATAACACCTGGTACCTTCAATGGGCAGGATTTTCTTAATGTTGCTTGTCAGATTATCACAGATGGAATCAAAAGCTGTGTCTCTGGAGAAAAAAAGGCTAACTTCTGACAAAATTAACTTTGATGTTTTGATCTCTGTGGCTTGGTGGGAAAAAAAATTCTGTCCATGTGCATCGCTCTTTCTACTGCTGTACAAGATTAATCAGTTTAAGAGTCCGTTTGTGTGACAGAAAATAAATTTTTATCTACTGGCACAAGTTGGTTCTCCCTTTTTTGTTGACCAGCGAATCAAATATACACTGAGCAAACAACACATTAATATTCAAAGCCACTGGCTGCACCTGTGTCTGAATGTTTACCGCTTGTTACTCTCGTTCTAGTTGCTTCACAAAAGGAGGAAATGCATTTCCTGAAGACAATGAAAAACCTTTAACACCTTACACAGACACAGCAGCAATGTTCAAAGCAATGGAAATACACGTTTGAGGAGGAAGGTGAAAATACTGTAAATGGACTTATTGACATTTAGATGAAATGAAAACATCAAATGGGTTGTTTTCTCAGCTTTAAGTGAGTAAAGCGTAAAAGTGTACAGCCATGTTTTTGTAATGACTCTTCTAGCTTTTGTGGACAAAATCATTCCAGTTATGCCCAGTGGAGTCCAGATGCATGAAGTTACCAGGAAGAGTGCACCACTGTTATTAGCACTGACAGTATAATGGACAGTATAAAGGTGCTGGATTTCCGCCCCTGGCATCTAATGTTTACAACACTGAGGTACAAATGAGGCAACATGAAGGGAGAACCAAGGTTATGACTGATGAGGGATCAGTCTGCTCAGAAACTATAAAATAACATTCTTTGTTATGTTCAGATGTGCAAACCATGGTACTTCTTGGTGCACTTGGGGCTTTTTTGTGGATTTTTCAATTGCAGTTGACCCTTGTTTTCAAATACTGCTGAAGAAATATAATCCAAAGAGCGTGCAGTGCTATAATCAGGATCTTTCACATTGTTTACTCTGTATCCTGATATGGAGTCATATGAGGATTTTTTTTGTTTTGAGGCTGAGTTATTATTTGTTATTATTATTATTATCATTTAAATAATCATTTAAATATTATTATTTTATGACTTCAGGTCAATGTAGTTCACCTGTGGCTGTCTGGGGTAACTGTGAGGTGAATCTCTTGGACTGTTACTGAAAGAATATTCTAGTGCCTACAGAAAACCCACTACATGTGTGTGTGTCAGTGTGTGTTAAAATTGTTGACTTGTTTTTGCTTTTTGTTCCTCTATGCAGTATCTAGATATATATGTTTGAAGTAGACTGAAGTGGGTGGAAAGTTAATTGAGTTTAAACTAATAGCAGATGTTGGTCTGTTTGTTGTTGTTATAACAAAGAGATGGTAAATTCAGTTTTCGACTGGATATGTCCTTCAGTAGAAAGGTATCTAATTAGTATTCTGTTTAGCAGAGTTCACACTTTGCTGTATATTTAAAGACATTTATAAATACACAGCTATATGGCAACCACAATGTTAAATTTCCAGTCAAATCTGTCTTCTGCTTCTGTGTGATAAATTGGGGACACACTTCAGTCTCACTGTGGCCAAAGATAGACTCTGAAAACACAGTTGCTGTTTGTTCCCACTCCTAAATAGCTTACTCTGTCTGCACTCTAACTCGTGGAGACATATGGCTGGGTTCGTGATACTGTGATGGTATATGGCTTAATTTCATGCAGACTTTGATCATCCGTCAGATGATGATAACCAGGGTTGTATTTTTTTCAGCTCTGCTCCTCTGACTTTTATGTTCAAGATTCCGGCACCCAATACACTCTCCCTGCCAAAGGACTGTCCACGTCTGCTGCTTCCATCGACTCTGCAGTTTCAACACCAGTTTGATCATCTGCTCTGAATTGCAAGGCTCCTCATTCAAAATTTTCACCTTGAGGGTCTGTGCCAAGTCACCGGTCACGATGCCTCTCTCTGCTAGTATGAGTGTGTGCGATGGGCTTGTCATACGTGCATGCATGTGTGAACCTTTGCACATACTGTACCTGGAGGGAGTGTGACTGTGCATGCTGTCTGAACAAATTAATCAGAGCACCAAGCAAACGTTAAAACCCTCCCAATGTCAAAGACTCCTCTTACTCAGGAAAGTCAGTGAGCCACTGATGGACTTGCCATAACTGTCCCTGCGAGGCACTGCTGTCTCTGTGTGTGCAAGGTGACACAGGAAACAGCCCTCTGCTGATGACTGATGGTTACAACCAACAGTCGTGACCTCACTTATGTTCATCCACTCAAGCAGAGGTGCTTGTCACTATGTGACAAAAACACGTAAAAGCCCAGACTAAACACAAGGTGAGGAAGCAGACGGAACTACATTTCTGAATTATTCTTTTTAAAAGCCATGTTCACTTAAGCAGTTTCTGTGTAAACACACCCTGCTGAACAGAAATCAAAACATCATTGTCACTGAAATAAATGAACGGTGGGGCTTAGGCTCATGACACATCTCGTCTTTTGTGTCATAACACACAGTGCAGAATAATAGCCCTTTTATGCCTCCACCTGTGTTTACACTCCAAACAGAGGCCACTGTTGCCAGGAGCTAGAGGCCAACCTCAGCATCTCCAGGCACAAATACCTTATCCATGATAGAAATTAATACAAGAAGGATTTGTGACAAATTATGAGAAGAATTGGTCTTTATTGGTTTCAAGGAGAACTGCCATCACATGCAACAATTAAATCAAGCGTGTACAAAGGCACAATCCTAAAGGAGCTTAGGGACAGTTTTTTTCAATATTATATTATTTCCATATATTCCCCATTATTCCCTTGTGTGGCTGGATTTAAGTGTGAATAAGTTATTGTACTTGCAGACAGGGCTCCTCTTACGAGCTCCAATTCACATCAGAAAGACTGAATGCACCCACCATGGCAAAAATGAAAATGAAAAAGCAACGGTCACTGCTATTCAAAAGCATAAAAAGATCACAACTGCTGCCCCTGGGCAAGTTTTCACAGACACGCAGGTGAGAATGGAGATTTCTACACATGAACAGGCTTTTATGTGAATAAACAAAGGGAATCTCCTTTCTTCACTGTTCCTCCCTCCCCTAAAGCCCATCATGTGTCACCATACATCTCCCACATGCCTGTTTCCAAGTTACCGGCAGTGCCGGCTGTCAATCTTGCTTAATTGCCTCCTGTGTAAAGTGATGGCTGAGGAGCAGCGATGAGAGCAACCTGTCCTCGCTTTTTCCTTTTTCGCACTCTGCTACCTCAGCAGAGGAGAGACTCCACCTGAATATCATACAGTTCTATCACAAAGTATTGTTAACCCACAGTAAAACTATGCGAGAATGAAATATCACTGAAACAAAACTGAGCTAGTTTAATTTTGAGAAAGAAAACAGTTTTCAGTGTAAGAAAATTGGTCTGTGAAGACCTTTAATTTCAACCCTCAGAATGGATGAATAGTGATGGCAAAGTGAAGAACAGCAGGTCAAACAATAACATTTGTTTTGGCGATGAGCGGCTTTCCTCACTAACCTTTTTACTTGAGGCGGGAGAAAAAAGAAGAGATCTTCTCACTCACTCCTTCACGGAGAATTCACTACCCTGTTGCTCCTTCTTCTCTCTTCCTTTGTTTTGTCTTCCTCACCAATAGATCCTCCTCATCCTCAGGACCAGGGATGGAATTAACAGCTCGTGAGGGAAGCCAGACAGAAGAGAAAGACAAGACACAGGAGAAGAAAAGAAACACAATCTCCTTGCCCCTAAGTCCTCTTTGGTAGTGTATACCCATCTGTCTAAGCACAGCAACTGAGAGTGAGCGAGGCAGAGAGAAAGAGAGAGAGAGAGAGATAAAATGACACAGAGTAAGAGGGTGAGTGAAAGAGGGAGGGGGAGAGAGAGAGAGAGCTTGTGAGTGTGTCTGTGTGCATGTGTGCACTGGAGGGCGATCCTCTATACTGTATGAGTTCCTGTTTATCTCTCTGTCTGTCTCCTCCATGCGTTCCTTCCCGACAGAAGCCACGAGGTCAGCTGTTTTTACAGTAACAACATTTGGTTTCCTCTGGAGGGAAAAGACTTCCTTTTAGTTCACCACTCAACTGCCCTGAAAAGTGAAACCGCACACGATTTAGTTTTTTTAGTATTTATTTTTATTCTCTGAATTATCTATTTCTCTCTCTCTTGAATACACCCAATATCACTTCCCACACATGATTGCATGTTACCGCACTGAGAAATGTGTTGCACATTTAATTTTAGATGTGCACTGTACAGCTACTGTATACGAACAAATGAAAATGATGTCATCCCCACAATGTGAATATCAATGCAGTTTGCATGAATTCAGAAAATAAATGCAGCATTAATTGATTAACTACATGGAAAATAATTCCCAATATTCTTTAATTAATTATCATTTGTGCAGCGTGCCATGTTTGTGCAAGCATGTTTGCATCATTTAGTTCTTTTTCCTGTTCTGCAACAATGCTTTGGCCAAGACATTGCTAGATTAACTGACAATAAAAAATATCTGGAATTAGATGCACTATTTTAATTTTTTTTGTTTTCAAGTTGCCCTTTTTAAGCAGTTATTTGAGTAATCTAAGAATTAGAAATATCAAAAATCGCACATCGCAAATTTTAAAATATGCAGTTTGTGTATTTAATAAACAGAATGTGACTGTACATAAATTTATGATCTGCATATTTCATTAACAGTTTATAGATCAAATACTTATAATTGAACAAAATGGATCAACTGATGAAGGAAAATCATCATAACATGAATTGCTCAATGACATTTTGTTTTGACTTTGTTGAAAGGAAAAGTAGGACAAGAAGAAGGTTTGCTAAAGGCACTAAAAGAACCGCAGGAACTGTGTGACTGCCTCTATGTGTATACAATATGAAGTGATAGAGTATCAAAATTAAAGTAGAAGAAACGACATTTGTTCTTAGAGCTGAAGAAAAATATTTGGAAACCTGGCTTCACTTCACTAAGTACATCACTGAACTGCTGACTTTGGAACAAGTGCAAAATTCTAACAGGTGACATAGTCTTGACAGTGTCAGCACAGCCTGTGTGTAACTGTGACACTCTGCCTTCCTTTTCTGCTCTGTTGACTCCTGATGGTAGCCAGAGATCCTAAGTGTCCCCTGAGTGTGGTGTATACATGGGTCAATATGCACATGGGGCAGTAGATCAATCAAGGGCCAAACTGACAGCTTCCTCAATTATGCTGATAAACTGTCAAATGTCCTGAATCGCACACATAGACAGACAGACACACACACACACACACACACACAGCAGGAAATTTGACAGAAGTCTCAAGTCACACCACTTGTGCAAGTGAAGGTATGAACATATGGTCACGTCATCTTGATGCTGAAAGTTTGTCCGCTTCCCGAGTGAATACAAGAGGTGCTCCCATGAAGCACTGTGGGTTTCCTGCTGTCTTTGTTGGCGGGTGATGCTACAGGACACATGGTCACATGCAGCAGGAGGAAAAAGCAGTGATGAGGGGTGTTTTCTGTCAAGCTGACAGGGAGGCCATGCCACGGATGTATTATAAGAAATAAATTGAGGGCACTGTTCCTTCTTTTGAAGCTGCTCACCCAACGCATACACCTGAAAAGTTTCTGACTTCAGGCTTTATTTCCAGGTTGGGCGGCCCGTTGAGCATGCGTAGTAGCATTACTCCCAACATGCCTCTCAGCTAAGAGAACAAGCCTGTATTCTCTACTTGCTCGACGCATCCATGAATAGCCAAAGGCGTGCAGTAACTTAGTGACACCTGTGCTGCTGCGAAGGAAGACATATCTTGTTGTTATTGTGCTTCACTATGCCTTTGGAGCATTTATTATACAATGTTTGGATTCATGACATTTTTACAATGCTGTTTTACAATATATATATGTGTGTGTGTGTGTGTGTGTGTATTGCATGATGATAATGAAAGTACAAAATAATGTAAACCTAGAAAAATACAAACTGTGTGTACATTTTTCTGTTTATTCAATGTTTATTTGCCATGATCATTTTCATTGTCCACAAATGTTGCTGTCACAGAACTCAGAAATTTTATATATTATTGTCCAAGAAGGTTTTCATGGCCTATTAAGGGTTAATAAAAAATGAAACTCCATGAAATAAAAATATAGAATAGACCACATGAGTATTTTTTGTTGCAGTACCACAAGAACAAGAATCATTTTGTGACCAATGTAACACATAAAACGATAATTTTATCTTTCACAGAAAAGAGCAGGGTTTAAATTCATGTAGGCAATCCTTTTGCCTACATGTAGACTGTTTTTACATGGAGTGATCACCCACAGTGTCTGATTCTGATAGTAAATACACATTTATACATTTCCCTAACAACTCTTATGAAATATTGAACGGCATGAACTGTACTCAGGAAAAGTAGGTCATGGGAAATTAATGCAAAGCACAGACACTGTGTCTTATTAACTAAAACAGCTGTATATCAGACAGCAGGTAGACAGTTGTATTTTCAAACTGTTTATTAAGTTTGTGGTGGCTCGACAAATGTGGACGACAGTGGAGTGCTCTGCACCGGGCTGCTGAATGCTCAAAGCAGAAGGCTGTGTCTGTGAGCAGTTGAGCCCTGTGAAATCCGTTTTTATTTTATTTTTCTTAAAGTTCATTTTTTATTTTGTTTTAATTTAGTTTTTAATATTTTACACTTATTTTACTAGCAACACATTCTAGTAAGTAACAAAAATAAATGTATTTATGCAACACATATTTTATCACGTGCTTTAAGTCTGAAATACATAACTTCAGGTAAAACATTTTATTTCAGAATTTGTAATTAACCCAAAGTGCTTCTAAGCATATTGTGTTATTGTGTTTGTTATTGTAAAGCATTTGAAGAGCTGATTTGAAATTAATTTAGCTTTGTATGCAAGATATGGCTCAGCTATGAATTAGTATATTGCAGATGATGCTGCGTATTCCCATGGCGACAAATTGAGTGAATGTTGTTGCCAAGCTTTTCTCCAGGGCCCTCCTTATGCTCACTGGATAGAGGTCAGATGAGCCATGGGGAGGTGTGCAAATCCCTGCAAGTTACTGCATGTCCTCTGGTCTTTGAATGGCTGCTGTTAAAAGAAACATGGAGCCAGCTCCTTTGTAATGCCACCTGTAAATATTTATATGCAGGTTAGTTTTTGTTTTGGTTAAATTTAAATAGTAACATATTGGGATGAACATGGATGAACATGGAATGAAATGACTGACTTTGTTTTGGTCACATGAGGCTGCTGCCAACAATCATGCAACACAACATCATCTCTCTGTTAGCCAATTCCCTTGATGCCTGGCTGTCAATGAACCTTTTGTCCTTCATGGAAGTGAGTCCTCCTAATTACCTTGAAGGTGTATGGTGAAAAGCTGTAAAACCAGTGATGTTGTGTGGTCTACTGTACTGTGTACCTGCGCACACACACACACACACAAAACAGTGATGGTGATTCGCAGGTTAGATAACGACATGGAAAGAGAAAATTTTAATACTGTGCCATGTATGGTTTTACCAATACAAAAAGTACACTGATATCAGAGAAATACAATGAACATTGTTGTCATGGACCATGCAGTCAAAGGGAGAAGGATCACAGGATGATGATGAAAATATAATAAACAATAATAATTTTCCAAAAGTGTCAAAAGTATAAATGAATGGACAATGTGCAAGTGAGTAGAAATCTGGGCCCAATAAAAGAGGTCAACTATTTGAAAATACTGCCTAACCAAACACGGCACTAATGCAACAAACTGACCTGACAAAGGAGGAACATACAGTATATTCTGGAAACTAAACACACACAATACCAAACACAGTAACCCCCCCTTTGCTTGTCAGCTGTTGGTTAGGTCCAATTTCCAGGGCCTCTGCATTTAGCCAGACTCCGCCCTCAGCCCCATCTTTTGGCCAAACCAGGAAGGAGGACTGAATTTCATGCACGGTAACTCAAACAAAGAAAAATGAATTAACACAGCAATGATGACAAACAGAGTAAACTAAATGTGTGCACAAACTTAACAAAATGATGTGTGTTTGTGTGCGTTTAACTAAATTGAACATTACCAGACTATATAATTGTGTGGCTGTGGATTCAGCCATTACAATGGTAAAATCTACTGACTGTCTGAATGTGTTGCTCCTCATTCACAGACATTGAATGCAACATCCCCTGCTGTGGAAATATTCAATACACATAATCTCAGGCTTTTATAATAATATCTGCTGACTGGTCTGAAAACGTTCACAATAGTGGGAGTAATGTTAGCACCAGACTCCCATCTTGTAGTTGTAGCAGCATTTTTATTTAATTTATTTTTCTGTAGACACACTGTCCTCTTAACTCACCGTAGATTTGGGACCAGGCTGTTGAATGCACTCAAAAGTGACACTTTCTTCCACTTCATTCCACTCTTGGTTCTGTGATATTGCGTGCTGTGCTCATGCATGTCGTGTTCAGCCCACACTAACCCATCACAAAAAAACTACACACTCATGGGTTTCTGGATCACCAGCACAATTGCCTACAAAAAACAATGTGCACATGATTAATTTTATTGAATTTAACTATTTTTCTAATCAATATGACTGATGTCTTGAGTGCAAGTTCTGTCAAAGAACAGTTTTGGTATGCATCATTGTGCTTTTTTAAGTGGTTCTACAGAAATCCTGGCCCCTGCATATACCTGGGTTTCACACCACTTTGTCAAACCCATCTCGAATGCAATAGGATATCAGGTAATATAAGTAATTACAAGTTCCAGTCATAAATGGTTCAGCCATCTGAAAATTATTCTTCTCTGAAAACAAACAAACCCAGTGAACACACTGGTTTTTATGACTCTCACTGAAAACTTCTTTTGAGTTAAACAGCAGCATTTAGCACAAAATATGTCTGATTGCACATAGACAAATTCAGTTCCATTGTTGCAGGATATACATTTAAAGTGCATTTCTTGACCAATTTTTTGTTAAGTGGGTAGATTTTTTTTTTCAGATTCTGCTGGAGAAAGGACTAAAACCTCAGAGTCAACTTCCCCTGCTCTGTATTTTTCAGCTGCAGAATTACTGTTAAAGTATTTCTGACAGTTTTTGAGTTGTACCTCTGCCTTACTTTCTTTTCTGTGAATCAGGTGCACGTCTGACTAATCAGTCAGGAGACAAATTGGTTTTGGCATTACATTGAAATACCCTTGCTCTCCCAGAATCACTCTTCCCAAACTTTGAACTTTTGCAGCTGTCTTCATGTTGCCAAGACTCCGGTCAGCAATGGCGTTACTTTTTATATTTCACCGTCATCATTTAATTGCTAACATGTGTGCTGTCAGAACAGAAAACAACACAGCACACTGCTGTTCTACTTTTATCTGAATGCTGCGTGTGTTTTTATCCCAATAACAGTGCCATTTCAGGGGAAAATTCTGCTATGTATGGGACTGAAATAATTATATTAACCACACAAAAACCACAAATCTGCAAAAATGTTAATAAACAAACTCATTATTTCAGTCAACTATGGAAAAATGACAAATGGGATATGGTATTTTTTTTAAAATGGCTTCGCTAACTATTACAGTAAACCAATTATGAAATTATTATTCAAATACCAATTTATTTTGTGTTTACTGACACAATACAGTACAATAAGGTTCCGATAACAATTAGTCAGTTATTTTGATCAGTCAGTTGCCAGAAAATTGCAGTATATTAAATCTCTCTGGTTTCCAGCTTCTTCATTTATGGGACTTGTTGACTACTTGCATGTCTTTGTTTTTTTATTTGCTATACTACACTTGGTATCTTGTCTTATCTTGTTGGCATCCTGTGTTTTTGCGTGTGTGTGTGCCTGATATTCCTTGTATTTAGGTGACCTAACTCTGGTGACATTATGGGGACTTGTCTTTCCATAACATAAATTGCTACATTTTAAGGTGAAGAAATGTTTTAAAGTTAGACTGAGGTTAGAGGTAGGTTAAGGTTAGTGTCATGGTTAGGGTTAGGGCACTAAGTAATTATGAATGTAAGTCAATGCAATTTCCTCTATAGTCATGGAAACCTGTGTGTGTGTGTGGGTGCGTATGTGTGTATGTGTGTGCAAATGTGCGAGTGAGCATTTGTTATTATTTGGGGACACTTTGGCAAACAATTTGAATGACTTTTGTGATTTGAATTTTTGAGTTTTGTGGACATTTTATATGGAATGAGATGATGAAGTGGTAACCTTATTGGAGATCTTCTCTTATCTTGACCATAATGCCTTACACCTGTTATTGTAATTAGTGGGACTACTTACTTGAAAGGGTTGATAAATTATTGGTCTGACAACATTGTGTGTTAAACATATTTGAAAGATGAAACAGTTGAGAAAACTGACTGAAGACAGGACAGCTCCATAAAATATTCACCAGCTCTCAACAGTATATCAGCTCTTTTCATCTGTGCCTGTGTGTAAACAACAAAGCCTCGGAGCGCCATCACTGATCATGATTCTTCACTCTGAAGCCTCATGAAGTGGGGACAGTGACTGCCAGTCACACTGATAAACACTGACGAGTTCCACATATATTTTAAATGAGCTTTCAGAACTAATTTATATGAATATCTGCTGTACTCTTATTTTGAAAAGTCATCGCTGGTCATGTCAGCTGTCACCGTTGTAAGACATTAGATACTGATACCATAAAGCATCAAAGTTACCTGTGTTTGTGAATGAAGATGATGCCTTAAATATGCATCTTCCCAGAATTAAGGTTGTTGTTTATTGTACAAAGTTTGTTTTTTACAGTGACCAACAGCCTACACTTGGACTGGTCTAGGATAATAAACAAAAAATAAGCAGAGACTCAGTACCTGGATTGATTCCACTCTCTTCCTGACCCAATGGAAGCCTCAGATTCATTACCTCCACCAAGGAGGTTATGTTTCTGCTCACATTTTTCAGTCAGTTTGTGTATGGCGCTCACAAACTGACTGAAAAATGTGACTGAAAAAGAAGTTGACTTTTACTAAGACATAAAATGTCTTAGTAAAAGACATTTTATGTCTTAGTCTTAGACATAAAATGTCTTAGCAGTAGGTGGTGTTAATGCACATAGCCCACACAAAGCGCTTTCAGACTGCAGACTGACACAGTTCTGGTTCTGGCTCCGTCCTGGAGTCTCAGAATCTTGGTGCTTTATGGCAAACCAGCCCGTGTTCAGACCAGTTTAAGAGGAGCCAAAGTGGGAGGCAGACCACAAATTCTTTTTCACCATACTGCCTCTACTTCCTTTTACTTTCCACTTTTTATCAAACTGCCGGACACTGATTGTTCCATCTAATCAATGAGGAGAGAAGCCTGGGTTGTGTCCTTCCCTGGGGAGGGAGCAAAGAAATGGGTCTGAAATCAATACAATTGTTTATTAGATCATTGCCATTTTGTAAGTGTTTGTGAGTTATTTGAACCTGATGTCCTGTGTTATAGATTTATCTTACCTGCCTTAAGACTACTTATGTAGTTTAGCAGTTGTGCTAATTCCAGTATATGTGCATGCTGATTTATTATATAATGTGTGCTATCCTAATTCAATAAATGTAATAATAATAATATAGAGATGTACCACCACTCTACAGAAATTATACAGTATAACAGACTTTAGCAATGTTAACCTTTCCTTGTTGTCAATATGTCCTAACAGACATATTGTTTACTTACAGGTGGTAAATCACCCACACTCGTCATCAAGAAAAGGAAAAGAGAGAAAGAGAAGTGTGAGCAGCTCATGAGAATCCAGAAGAAAAAGTGGAGGAGAAAAGGAAACATGTTGCAGTGGATGTCCTGGAAGTGTTGTCAGAGCATTTGTCCCCTGCTGAGTATGAACAAGAGTGTGACAAGAAACCATGCAAGGAATTCCAATATTTTAAAATTACAGAGGGAACATAATGTACTCAGGTAAGAAAACTATAAACTAATTTAACAATCTGGAGCATTTGACGACAAGACTTGAGTGTGTGTGCGATTTCCATAGACAACCCTCTCTTCTTTACACCAAGTGCTGTTAACACTTTTTCTATGCCTGTGATTTAAATGTTAATTGTTTAGAAGGGATGTGAAAGTACTGAGCAATCCAATTGAATATTTTTACCACTGCAGGTCACTATATTGTGTTGTTTTTTTGTTGTCCAGCTGGAAGTCAAGTGACTGACAGCTGACTTACCTTAGGGCTTTTGCTTTTGTGTTGTCACTTATGCATTTGCGTTGAGCTGTAAGGGCTACCATACCTTGTGAGACAGTTCCCATTTAAAATGCCAATAGCTGTAGTTTTCCAACTTTTAAAGCCTTTCTAAGGATTGAGGATTTTAATGGGATGGAGGTTATGACCCAAGGTAGAAACTATTATGATAAAGCCTTGGGTCAGTCTTGCATTTTGACTGAGAATAGTACCTTTACTTTTTGGGCTGTACCCAATGGCCGTTTTGGCGACAAACATAGCTTGATGCTGTATGCATGCAACTACAGTGAACATCAACACTGAGCGTGACACAACAGACAACAACAACCAACAATGGAGGACACCCAGAAGTTCTTTTCTTTCTTGCTCGGTTTGTGGCTGTTTGTCTCAACAAGATGTTGAGCTTTGTATGAGAATCGACTGTGGGCATTTGCCTTGACTTTACAGGAAGTGAATGGGATTTTTCTCTCACTAGTCAACTGTTGTGGGTAGACAGTGGTGGTAGCCCAAGGGAAGGGTGCCAAAGAATGGGATGTTGGGGCTGGTTATTTGGTACTAATGGAAACACAAAAAATATGTACTACACTGTACCAAACCGAACTGTTCCACTTGGTCGAAACACGGCTTTAGTAATTATGGGGGCATTCGGATGCAGATTGAAATGGCCTTGGCAGAGGTTTGTGCTCCCTGAGTGCTTACTCTGTTTTGCCCGCCCGTTCGTCCTTCCTTCTTTTCTTCCTTCCTTCCTGCATGCCTTTGTTCTTTCATTTTCTTCTTTCATTTCAGCAGACGTAGATAGTGAAGACTGCAGAATGAATTAGGAGCAGTGAAAAAGTAAATTTCTATCATTCAATGTTCCAATGGCAGGTTTTAACTTAGTCCCTGACATTAATGCAATAACAAAGAATGAAAGCCTAAAATCAAGACAAGGAGCAGAAAGATAAATGGAAAGAATGAAATGCACAGTAAAATGTAGAGTTCAAGTTTAGAGACTTTATTATTAACTGTTTGTAACTTATGCTGACCTCACTTCAATTCTCAAAAGAAGAAAGTAAATCCTTGAGAACGAATATGAATTGGGGCTCATAAAAGCCATTCCTGTGTTGCTTTGAGAATAGTTGGATTTTTTCTTTTTTTCTTTTTTTTTCTTTTGTGAAGTCCAAGAAAGGAAATAATCAGAACCCATTCAGGTGCAATCTGTTACTCTATGCAGTACTTCAAGAACTTTCCACTTCACCTCTAATAAGAACTTTATAGCTAATCCTTCTGTACCCTGCCAACCCCACTGATAGTTTAAGCAATGG
This sequence comes from Brachirus orientalis, assembly GCA_016785285.1. Classification (NCBI taxonomy): domain Eukaryota; kingdom Metazoa; phylum Chordata; class Actinopteri; order Pleuronectiformes; family Soleidae; genus Brachirus; species Brachirus orientalis. The sequence goes on along the minus strand of JAFBJR010000146.1, from coordinate 6,633,741 downwards.
ACTGGCGCAAATTAAAACCAGAAAGTGAAGCACAAGAGAGAACGTCCAGGACAATAAGATGAAATACAACTCATTCTGTCACTACCCAAAAAAAAAAAAAATGTTTTACAGCAACATTAAGCTGCAAATCTCTGTGGCAAGAGACTCTTTTTTTATTCAGTCTGAATCAAAATTAATGCACATGGACATCTGGCTGCTTGTTTCTCAAGCAGTGATTCACAGCTGTCTGACTTGTCAAGCCAGGTGCTCTCTGAGAGGAAAGATAGAGCTGACATTTGATGAAATTACCTCTATCATCGGGTTTTGACCACAGAGAGGCACCAGAAGCTGATACACTCAAATACACAGCCAAAATCAACTGTGGCAGCACATACATAGGCTGTATTTGTTTATTCACTGGTGCATGACTGTTATGAGCTCATGTTATGAACTGAAATGCTGATAATATAAAACGCCCTTGGAAAATTCTTTTTTTTTTTTTTTTAATTAATATAGTCTTCCGGTTGCAAAACAAACTCCCATTGTAAAGCCATAAAATGTGCAAGTTCACTGGCAACATTTTAGTTTTTGAAACCAGAAGTTTCAAATCTTCACCTGCCCCCAGGCCCCTCTGGAAAGTATTAGCTGCATCACACTGTGTCCACTCATGTCTATCTTCCTCTGCTGTTTCACAGCCAGGGGGGAGCGCTCCAGAACACTGAGTCTCTTGTGATTGGCCAGCTTTCCACTCGCTTATGATTGGCCAGGTACCGGAGAAAATATCATGCCTCCTCCCAGAGCCACTCCACTTCATGCTTAGCACTAGCTGTTAGAACTTAGAAGCATGAAGAAGCTTCATTGCAGTGTAAGCTTCTTCACTTGATCATACGTGTAACTGTACCTGGCTTTTTTAAATGTTATTCAGATTTTATTATTTAATGTTTTTCTGCGAGAACGGACATGCACATGAACACACTTATAATGAATTAATGTTTGAAATACTTAACTCTGTCATCAGAAAAATCATCACGAATTGTTGACATTGCTCTTTTCTTCAGGTTAAGTTTGGTGCTGAGTCTCCAAGAGGGCATTTTGCAAGATTAGCAGCTTATGAAGTGTCTTGTTTTGGTTTTTACAGCCGACAACAGAACTGGTCAATGAGACGTAGACGCCCCACCCTCTGCCGGAGCAGGAAGAGCTGCTGCTGGGGGGAGGATTCAGTTCACGTCAGATTTTCTAGTTACGTAACAAACGTGGACTTTTCAGACCCGCTTGGCAGAGCTCAGGTGAACGGTGGCTCCCTGCATTCACAGAAGTGGCTGAAGTGTTTGTTGCGACACTTGAGTGACATATAGATGCAGGAAGGACACAGGAATACACCAAAAAGTGAATGGGATCTTTAACTTCCAGGATGTCCACCACAAAGCTTTACACAAGAAGGGCATGTAATATCTGTCAGCACTGCCAAAGACAATTTATATTGTGTTTACATTTGAGGCTTTTAGACACGTTCCTATGTAGAGGAATTTAAAACGAGTCCGTATGTAGCAGACACTGCCACACATTGCTCAGTTGCTGTGGGGACCAAAAGCTCTTAAAGTTATTCTGTAACAACAAAACCACTACACTACTGCTCTTAGACAGATTTATGGATAACTTGTAACACAACACTTTTACCTACCTCCTTCTGCTGTGAAGCCTCTGCCTGTTCTTGAAAAGGCACAAACATGCCGTTTATTCAATTTAAAATGATATGCAATAGAGAAAACCTTATTATTGCAAAACTAAGAGCTGGAGTGGAATGTTTATTTATTTATTTATTTTTTTTGTTGTTGTTTAAAACAACAAAGTAAAGAGGCTGTTCTTGTAAGCTAAGCACAGTACATGTTTAATGGAATATGTGAGATTAATTCTGTATTGTATTAAAATGCCTTTATGTCCTTGGACATTGAAAGTGCCCACCATTTTCTACAGTTTAAACTAACCAATGATTAATTAATTTGTAAACATTACCATTAGCAATTCATTACCATGCCCCCTGTACTGATCCCCACTCTCCCTCCCTCTTCTCCCTCGCTCAACTCTCAGCCTACTTCTTGGCATTTTGACAAAATCAGGCATTTGGTGGAGTTTAAATAGCCTTTACAGTACAGTTATCAATAGGTTCATGTGATTGCACAAGGTTGTTAGACAGCTATTCAAACACACTTCTCTTGTGTGTTCTCTTGTGTGTGTCCGTCCATGCATTCATTTGTGTGTGCATGCATGGGTGTGACTAGCTGCATAAAAGAGGTGAGCTGAGAATGTGGGAGAAGCACATGACTGATGAGCTTCCTCCTGACCTCAGCATGTTTGACAGCACTACGAGATCATCTTGTCTTGTCCGATATCACGTTCCCAGGATCCACAAAGATATATTATAGGATGTTTTACATGGTTCCAAGATGGTTTTGTTTTGTTTTTAAAAAGTAAACTGTGGATAGTATTTGCATTTTGATGAGTTGGCTTCTGAGCACATGCTTCTTGCTTCATGTTTTAATTACAAAGAATAGAAAAAAAGCCAGCCATTACTAGTATATAAATTAAAAATACATTATCTAGTATATAAATTAAAAATACATTATGAACCAGCTTTGATAGCAGCTTGTAAAACACTGCTGAGCTAATGTTAGTGACTGTGCCAGTGATGTGAATATTTCAGAGATGTTTTGCATTTAAAAGAAATCCACACTTAAATGCAGAAACTTAAATTCAAATCATGTGGAATTATAATTTCAGAATAACTCATGATCCATATGACATTCTTCCCCCAATGATATATCCAAGGTGGTATAAGATTATGTTTTACTTATTTATACTATACCATCGGTCTCATGTATCAGAGCATGTTAGTATTAAATTATTAGTATATTAGTATAAAATTAGTTGCCAAAAGTAAAAGTACCCATTAGACATAATACCAGTAATACAATTCTGTATACAGTATGATTGGATTATAATCACTGACAATAACTGTGGAGAGAAATCTTGTAGCTTATAAAGGGGAGTCTCTTTACTATTATTACTATTATTCATTCACAATCATTTATGTGGGTGTTATCACAAATGTGGACAGTCACCATGGGCATATATATGTGTAGTACGCTGGTGGTCAGAGTGACTATCAAGTGGCAAGGAAAATAACGTAACGATAACTGTTGAGAATAGCTTGTTAAATCTACCGTTCTCTTGCTTTTCTCTTCTTCCTACGTCAAACCTGTGAACTCCTCCAAGAGTGATCATTTGTGAAGCCAACAGTCTAATATTAACAGCTCACAGAGAGGAACAGGGAACACAGAGTACAGAAAAGAGGCAAATACGCCCAGTTGAAATGGCACAATGCTGATTCTGCTGATCAAAAGGGATTTACTGGAATTACTGCAAAACCTAGTTGTGCAATAAACAAAAAAGAATATGACATTAACTTTTGGAGGCACTTGGAATTATCCTTCAACTCATCTGGGTAAATAAATCTACTTTTATAAAAATGTGAATGCAGAAAAGAGATTTAAGAAAAACCAACAGATGAAAACATACAAATTCTGTAAGCATTCACAATGCATGGGTAAATTATTTCATTTTATTTAGGATGCTATAGTAAAATATAGATTTATTCACTGCTATTATATACATTTAATTTTCTTTTATTAATGTTCATGCCATCACTTCACTTTGTACAGTGAAGCACTAGAAAGTTAAAATGCACTATTTAGTCAATATTAGTAGTGGTATAAGTAGTGATAGAGTTTCCATCGAGTGGAAGGCTTTGGATTGGAACAGTACAAAACTTTAGGAATAGTACCAAAATAACCCCTACCATTCAATTTTTTGGCATCCTGCCCTTTGGGTATCAGAGTAAAATGACATGATACAGTCAGGGTTGAGCTTCCACATTGCATCCACCCATGACAGCCAGCTGACTGGGTGACAAAAAGAATCATCCCTTGCAACGTGTCTTGTTGAGACAAACCCTGTATGGAAAAAAAAATTGATACATGTCCTCCATTATCATGTGTTGTATCACATTTAATGTTGTTGTTTGTTGTTGTCCCACTGGTACGTCATCATGCTATGTATCTGGCATTTTCAGGTGAAACGCAAGCCTGACCCAGGGGTTTACATTCCAAACTATACTGTACTGTACCAAACCAAACCATACTATGATGGGAAAAACAGCATACATATTAATGTATAACCTTTAAAGATTAAAGAGCATTTGTGCCTTTATTCATGGATGGATGGTTAAAACTGCTCAGATGACGGATGAAGTCGTTGTAAAGGTTCAACACATGCAGTGAAATAACAGATAATGTTCTGTCAGGTCAGTATCGCTTGCTTGCTCGTCACATGCTCACAATCTCGGTCTCCCTCCCTTAGTGTGTTACTTTTCAGGGGATCGCCCTCAATCAAGGTCTAGAACAAGTATTTCTGACACACGGTTGATTTATTTGTGGTACAGATTAATAATATCCCCCCCAGAAGATTTGAAATGATATAAGCCCCATTTAAAGCCTCTACAAATATCAATCTTTTCCCCTCCCTCTTGTGCTGTGACAATATTTGTTTTATTGACATTTATGTGAATACAGCAGAGCTCAGTGGTCCTTAATGTTATACCTGCAGGCCATCCTGACATTACCTCACAGGACAATCTGATTGGCAAATACATTATCATCTCATTATATAAACAATAAACGCTCATGAATGCTGGAAGCAACTGAGACAATTCCACCAGTGTGACAAATACAGTACAATATGTCTGCTCAAGTGGCAGGTGTCTGACTTTCATGTGTTCACCTCACACTTTAAAAAATAGATTACCCATTTGTCACAAAGAGCTGAATCAGTCCTGTTTGAAACATTTCCCTCTCCATTTTAGATAGACGTCGTTGTGCATTGTTTCATTTTCCCCGGGCTCTGAACGAACACAGCAGCTCTAATCATCCCAAACCTTGAGCACACAGTGACACATTGGGTTTTGGGAACGCTTGGAGGAAAATCAAGATTAGCACTGATCGTACAAACACACACACACACACAAATATATGTTGTGCTTTCCTTTCATCTCTTCTCACTGTACAATTCCACCTGTCCATTTGTCATATTTAACACCCTTCATGGTCTGTGCTTTGTTTTTTTGTGTGAGTGTCCCTGAGACTGGTGAAAGGGAAATAAGGGAGATGGATTTGCTTGCCCTCTCTATTACCTTGGAAAAAGTAGACAAGGTGATTGCAGTTTGAGTTGTCATGAATCACAAAACATTAACACAAGACAAGACAGATGGTACACACAGACTTGACTGAGCATTGGAGGCAAATCAGTTTTTAGCAAATTTTACTACTTGTCAAACTGTAAATTCTCTTTTAAGAGCCAGTATTGAATTAATGGCTGAGTCTTGACCAATAGCCAGGGAAATGATGTATAGCCTATTACAACAGCTTACACAGTACATTTTTTAAGATGTACAGTACATTTGTTAAGTTGTTTATTATACTGTGATGTTAGGTGTCAGACAATAACAACATTCCCATAAAAAGGCTCTGAAGATCTTTGATGTGAAACTTCTGAAGAAAGAGTTTTTTTTTAAAGAATATTAATTCGATTTTGTGTGATATACTTCATGAAATGCTTCACATTGTTACAACTGAGGTAAATCCGAGCATAAAGTGTATTTGCAGCATGTGTGGCTAAATAATTATGTAAAAAAATATTTTCACATAGTTTTTGATGATAATTGGCATACTATTTGTAAGTCAATAAGCATTTAGATTTTTAGGAAGAAATCTTCAGCTCCAATTATGTAATGTATTGGTAGGTAAACACTCATGCATGAGCGCACCTGAGTGCTGAAAGGAGAGAGAGACATAAAGAAGAAAGTGCAGTTTTTGTCTGCTCACTGAAGTGCATGGTGATAGATGATTGTTGACAGCATACAGGTAAAGACAGTCTGCTGCCTTCAGCTTCACAGAGCGCAAGCATGTGTGGAAAATACAAATATAATACAAAGTTTTTCAGTTCAAAACTGTGCTTGTCCTCAGAAGTGCATTCTTCTGTCTGAAGTAATGTAGTTGCTGAAGTTGTGTGGCATCGCTGTCACTATATGGTGCATCATGTGCCTGAGGCAGTGTCATTTTTGCCTCATTGTGAATGAATGAATGGACAGATGAAGTCATGAGTGATGTTGAGTGGTTAAAATTGCATTTCACAGTTATTACAATGTGATTCATGACATGTGATTTAAAAAAGCCTATAAGAAATTGTACTACTGTGGTAAGACTATGATATGGTGTGGAGCTTCTTCATCTGGTTACACAAAATTCAAATGTATGAGAGAAAGCAAAACGTTTTAAAGCCTATTTTTTATATTTATTGGACACTGTGTCCAAACTAGTGATTTCAGCCATGTTACTAATTGAATAGAGTGCATTTTCTACTCTGAGCTCAGGACCATAAGGAAGCAATTTAACTTTTGCAATCAGGAAATATACATGACATCTGAATGTCTCTGTAGCAATCAAGATTTCATTATTGGGATCAGTAGCTACTCGTTTTATGTCCCATGTCAAATTATAAAGGCAAGAGGCCAGAGGAAAAATATTCAAATCCTCTAATGAAGCGGACAAAAGAGGACAAAGCCTGAGGGAGGTGGTCAGGCTTGGACCAGTGCTACTTGGCCTGGGCTGCTTGGTCTTTGTTAAAGCTGTTTAACCAGTAATGGGAGGGATGTCGATGAGCCAGAGAGTTTGTGGGCGGGTGAGCAGAATCACAAATATGAGCTTACCTCTGTGCTGAGTGCTGGCTCTACTACCAGACTCCACAGCTGCATGGTTCTGAACTCTCCATCCATACAGAGATGTGAAAAGGTCAGCCATGGGACATTTTACAATCGCTGGCTGAGTCCCATCCAGTGGAGAGAAAAAAAAGTTTTAAAACACCTTCAATCTGTATTTCATATCTGACAATATTGATATTGTTGGGTTTCAACAGCCTTTTATAAAGCTGCAAAAGAAAAAAATAATTCACCTAATCCCTAACCCAAAAAAGGTTACAACCTTAAAGTCATATTGAGTGAGTGATAATGGAATAAAGACATAAGCATGGTAACAATGTAAGCAATATATTTTTTAAACAGGAATATAGGACTTTAAGGTGTGTCTTTAAAGTAGGAAACATGTTGGGTCCATATGCAAATCAGATATAATTCTGTTAACAGAAAATGCAGCAATATGAAGATCCTAAAATGCTTTAAACGGTGTTCTGTGTGTTCTAAAATAAATAAATAAAAAATAAAAATAAATTAAATTAACAGAGATGTCAGATTAACACAAAAATTGCACAAAATCAATCATACTGTTACTTCTTAACATTTCCTTTATGTTACACAGACCAACTCCCTAGGCCGATGAAGCAGAACGCATCAGGAGAAAGGGAATAACCACTTGAACCAAATTCAGCTGCAGTCTGTTATGTTTCTATTTTTTAATAATGCCTCTCATAATTAAGTCCCAATTAAAAACATTGTGTTTGCCTCTGTCTGCTGTGCCACCGCTGCAATCTCGTTTAATACTGAATTTAAATTCATGTGCCAAACCTCATTTGTAGTAACTGACAGTGGTTTGTGAAGAGAGACTCTGTACACGTGTAGCGGAACAGAGAAGGAGGAACAGATGCAGCCTCTTCAGTGTCAGTTGCTGCTGTCCCCAGTGTATGTATACTTACTTCTTTCATCTGCATGTTTGGATGCTTGATTAGATGTTGCACACCGCAAACAAAGTTCAATTAGCAGGACTGATGTGGACAGTGTTTTCTTTGATGCTAATGAAAAGAAATGTTTCAAGAAGAAGGGGAAACACTCACCAGCAGAGCCTGGTTGCCATGGCAGGGCTGACGCACAAACATGACCATCCTCACTTCCTCCACACACACACACACACAAAGAGCTGTTTCTATTTAAAGCTCAATGGGACTAATCTGAGTGTTCATTTTGACCAGTGTTACTCCGGGTGCAGATGGGGAAAAAGGCGAGAGAATCAAAGGCTGACGTGGAGGTTGATGATGGGATGAGAGATTGGCAGGTGAACGTATTATGGGAACATTGTCTGAAGTGCCAGAAGGCAGGGTCAGAAGGGCCACTTGTTACCAGCTCACCTTTGCCCCTCCAACACTCCTTCATCTGCTTTCACAGATGAAAACCGTCATATAATCAGACATGGTTGGACAGCTTGTCAAATGGCCTTGTAATATAAAAATAACATTTTCACAACATGAGGGAAAGTTTTATCTAAGGTGTGTTTCTAAAAGAAAGAACTTTAAGATCCAGTTTTTGACATTTAGGAGGGTTTATTGTGAATAACTGTATGTTTGTAGTTAGTGTATAAATGCTTAGTTTAAAATAAATAAAAATAGGTTTCCCTTAGCTCAGAATAGGTCTTTTATATGGATTTAAGGCAGGAGCCTTGCTTGCTTTACAGAGTTTGCCATCTTGTGCTACCATGTTTCTACAACCCAGACAGACAAACCAGCCAGATTGTGTGTTTCACATTTTAAAGTAGAGGCTTACTATGCAAATTAAGAACAACAAAATCCTTTCTGGCCACCAGTTTCCTGACAGAGGGGTGAGCTGAGGAGTATCTCTGTTATAATCTGCAGTCTTACCATTAAATGTCACTAATTTGTGTACTCCAGAACATTTAAGATGTTATGTTTCCAACACACATCCTCAACAACTGCACAAAATTGTTCACAACCTCTGTTGGCACTTCCATGTTGCTGAGCATTCTGGGGGACCTTGTATCTGTGTGCGACACAAATACACAGACACTTTGATGACCCATCCACATACACTGTACGTTTGTTGTTGTTTTACGTGGTGGCCATAGTGATGAGAGAACTTGACAAATGCCACTTTGAATTTCTTGTGAGATGAGTGGGTAGAAGTCGCATCTATTCTAGGACCTGGATGGGTTTGCTTTTCAGACTTCAATTAGTGTGGAAATAGCAGTAAGTCACAGAGATTATTACCAGGATGAATCACAAAGGAGACAGACACCTGCGTCGTGCCATTTATAATGGAACATTTATCTCAGGCAGCTGTCATGCACATCTGGGTACAGTCATACACACTTACATTTGAAAGGCTGTTTAAGTCAATGGACATCATTTGCTTTGTTTTCCTTTTATCAGTGCTCAGTTATAAATAGCAATAAAAATAGTACTGTAATAATATGTAGTAGTAGTAGCCCAGTTGTAGTGGAAGTACCCCTGAAGTTAATAACAATATTATTTGAACAATAGCACCTTTAAAAAAAAATACAGAGCACTTTGACAGACAAAAAAAACAATATGAATAAAAGCAAATAGGAAAGGTAACAGGAAGGCATCACATTAAGGTAAGACTATAAATCTCTGTAAAACTAGCTGCTTCAGCAAGCCTTTTCTACCGTGGTTGGTTGTGCTAAAATGAAGGAACCACGATGACAAAAGAAAAATCTCCTTGAGATTTAAGTCTCTACTCTGGGACAGACAACAAAACCCCTCCTGAAGATCCAAGGCTGTGAGCTGGTTCATATGGCCTGACTATGTTGCTATGTAGTAAAGGGCTAGACTCATACAAGTTTTAAAATGATAATTTAAATGTTATAATCAATTTGATTGAATTAATATATATTTTAGTATTCCAGAAATATTTGGATCCTTGTCTTGCACTAAATTCTAGGTAAACAAACATATTTTAAAAATATACAGCACAAACTAATATGTAAAAGTACAAATTTCTTTGAAATAGGGCTCTTGGCCGACATAATATTATACTCTACATTACTTGAAGCTGTCATGTCATATGCCAGTTTTATCTGCTACTGAATCTGTTTTCATGCCAAGAGCAGGTGTTGGTGATGATCTGTCCTAAAACACGTCATGCAACATCCACAGCGAATTGAGGATAGGAGGAAGAGAAGAAGAGGATGAAAAAAAAGAAAAAGCAGGTTACAAACCCCTAGCATGTTTGGTTCTACTGGAGGAGAGATGAGCAGCCAATCAACAAATTACAACAGACTGTGGTTCAGGTTCCAAAGTCAGTAGCAACAGTTTCACAGTTGGTGTGGACATACTGCTCCCCTTAGTTCCATGTAACATCATAATCCCACTGCTACCAGGCACAAAAGACATCTGTCCATTTTTTTTTTTTTTTGCAATTGGGCCTGTTCTGTTGTTAAATCTCATGTCGCTGTAACAACAACTTAGGGGTCTCACCCTACAAATATAAATGATAATATATGTTTTTTATTGAAATTAGAATTAGATCAGTTCTCCAGCCACTGCAAAATGTCAGATTGTGCAGTTTTGTTGTATGTTTTCCTGATTGAAAAATAAATAAATAATAATAATTGCAGCTATTTAGGTTTAACCAAATTACACTATAATTTAGACAGTAGAATCTTTATTGTCAGTTTCAATCCTCCTTGTGTTCATTTCACCACCACTGTGTTAGGTCAATACAGTATAGACATACTGTGAAAAAGTACTTCTAATTACTTTAAATATTCTTGCAAAACATAGGATTAAAAATAAGTGTCAAAGTGTGCCAATGGCAGTTTTACCCAGTCAATGGATCAAACTATAAATCATCATTTATTTGAAAATGTCATTTGAAGAAAAGAGAGAAAAGGCAGGAGAGATAAAAATGAAAGGAAAGGTTTAGTTGGAGTCAAAGGCAATAGGAAATACAAACCATCTGTGTAAGCCTTTATTTCTTGGTTGTTAAAAAAACATTTTTGTGTATTTTTATTCCTAATAACCAGGCTGTGTGCCTTGGGCTATTTTCAAACATAAACATCATAGTCAACTGGCAATCAAAAAGTATAACAATTAGTCGATGGTATTGCACAAAATTGAGAACACTTATAGAGCTCTCAAATGTGTCTGTTTCACCACGCGTGGTTTACAGTTGCTAGACATTCCTGGCAGTAAAAACCTGCCTGTGGTTCTTCATCTCAAACACAAGCAGCAGTTGTTAGTATTGTGGGAGGGAAGCTGCCCTTCACATGAGTAGCAGAGACTCTTTCCATTGTTCCCCTCATGTCTCTAAGAATCCGTGTGATACTAACTGCTCTGCGTCTTATTTCTCTCTGTCAGAAATTGAGCGCATTTCCATGGCAACCACGCTGCAGTTAACCGGCTGTCCAAAAATGAGATAACGTAGGAGACAGACTAAAGAGTACGAGGGACAGCTTCAAATTCTCATTGTGATCCCATTGTGATCTATGTCAGTGCTGGTGGGGGTGTGGTGTGTGTTTACCAGTGTTTCGTCACATGAGTCTGATTCAAAACAACCAGCTCATCACATCTATATAGGAGAACATTTCTGGACTACATCTGTGTTACTTTGCAAGAAATATTTGCCGAATTCCGTCTTTAACTGCATTTACAAGAATCATAAACATTTCCTCTCCAATGCTGTTTCTTGTATCCATCTCTCAGTCTACATCCAAAGATTTTATTGCATACGATGAAAAAAGGCATTTAGCTAAAAAAAAAAACAAACAAACAAACTGAAATTATAATCCAAAAGTGTAGCAAAAAAAGGCAACTGGATTTAGTTGAATTTCTTGAATTCAACTAAGTCCAGTTGCCTTTTTTGTCCAGTTGCCTTTTTTTGCTACAGTTATGGATACCATGACCTGCATGACTGAGAATCTTCACTGAAATTATAATCTCATCAACATAGTTGCAGAGAAGTTTTCCTTCAGTTGAAAGACTGATTAAGTCCACAGTTAAGGCTGAAATAACTGTTTCAAAATGTGTTCTCCAGCGACTGAACATTGAAATAATTGTATAATTGAAATAATTGTATAATTCTGTACTTATCTACTTTTGGGAGGCAGTAACATTCAAGAATAGTAAACAATATGTAGTCCATGTTGTCCCTGCTGGCTTTTCATCATACTATCTTAAAGCTGTTTGATAGATAGATAGATAGATAGATAGATAGATAGATAGATAGATAGATAGATAGATAGATAGATAGATAGATAGATAGATAGATAGATTGAACATACATACATACATTCAATGTTGTTAGTGTGATATTAATGCATTATTTCTATCAGGCTTTGTAAAAATTCATAATAAATGATTCATATTCTATACACACACTCTCAGCACAGATCACGGGTAATATGTGACTGTGCAAAATTCACATTAAACAAACATGCAGATAGTTCAAAATGAGAAATATAATTGTGCAAAATTATATGCCCCCCCCCTTCCCACACACACACAGGCAGATTAATAAGTAACCATGACAACCAGAGAGCAAAGAGGAATACCCTTGTTGGGCATTTGCTCTCTCTTGCTTGAAAGGTTTCCCGGTTTCTCCTGTGGTCAGCCATAATCACCTCATGATACATAATCTTTATGTTAAGTGTAACATACAGTATATACTGGCCGTGAGGATGTATCATCACCAAAACATATGAGGGTAAAAATAAAAAGAAATTATTCAAACTGATTTAGTTTTCGCTCCTGCATTTAGATAGCTGCTAAAAAAAAAAAAAAAAAAAAAAAAAAGCGCACAATTAATGCAGATATGTGAAGTAATCGTAATGTGAACACATATCAGGGTTGCAATAGTGAGGAAACACTCACTGCCTTCCCGTAATCAACACTTCTGCACCTGATGAAAAGGATTAGCATTTGGGCCCACTTTCACATCTCTAATAACCCTTTAATATGCACTCCATGTAATAATGAGCTGCTCCACTTCTCTGATAGCCCTACTTGAATCTGGTTCAAAGCCAGTGCATGATTCGTAGAGCTCCATCTCTGCCTCAGCAACTAAACTTTGTTCTGCTCTTTTGTACATAACCTCATCACCAACAACCCTCCTCCACACGTCTCATGCAGCAAATCAACTACGGGTCTTTTGGTGCTCTCTGAGTATAGGCTCAGACTGATGAGGTTGGGGGCACAGGGCACCGTTTATAGTGCTGTTTTGTTTTCTATTGTAAGCAAGTTGGATACAAAACAGCTACATAATGCTGAAAAAGTGAGACAGCTGCATATAGTTGGACTGTGGCTGAAAGAAGCTTCAATGAAAAGTTGGTTCTAGTGCTAAAATTATTTTACTCGGGATCTCTATTTTAGCTTTGTGATCTCCCAATTTAGAAAATGCATTCTCTGCCAACAGATCACAATGCAAATAAAGCTCTCTCTTTCTTTTTCTCTCTGTATGTGTCAGAGTGAGGAGAGGGGGGCTGGGGGAAGCAGTGTTTTGGTAATTAGTCAGAAGGGGGTGTTGAAATGGACCTTTCGAGAAAATGTTTACATTTGCATTCAAATAAAATATCCTGCTGTTTTTATGTTGTGTTGATTGTATTTGGAAGGATTGATCACAACCTATGGTTTCAGTGCAGATCGGGGCCCAGAGAGATAAAACCACTGACTCAAAATAAAAACATTTTCCTTTCCCTGTAGTTTTCATGCAGCCTACACGGAGAATAAATTCATCCAGTTGAGTTTTGATATTAGTTGCCTAGTTGGCTGTCCTCTCTGCTGCTGACAGACAGATGGTTCTGATTAGAGCTTTGCACTGGCAAGTTGCACTGCATATCCCTATAAAGGGGAGACAATATGAAATATATTGAGAAACTAATATGCGCATGGTATACTGTATATTATACCCCCCCCCCCAAAAAAAAAATAAAATAAAATAAAAAAAATGTTTTATTTTAAGAAAAACTCTGTTAAAATAACAATAATATATAAATAAACAATATACAGTTTTACAGTGAGATGACTGTACATAGTGTTGGGAGACAGTGAAATGACCAAATGGTAAATAACAGTCAGAGACTTAAAAAAAAAAATAGAGGAACCACTGAGAGAAAAACACTATTGAGAATATTTCTATATCTGTACAATGCAAAAAGTGATACAGTTTCAGATATTTTATCACATCCCTACCTCTGATGAGTGAGTCGGTGTGGGCTGAGCAGCCATGACATTTCAGGGTCACTGACAGGGTCACAGTTACTACAAACCTGATTTTCCAATCATATTTAATGTAAAAACTTAGCACAGCATTTCTGTACTCAGAATACCATATTTTAAGGTAATTCAGAAGAAACTAAATGACAAACCAAACATCTTGTCGTGAACAATTTAGGCATATTAACTGTGCAGTGACACTAACTGTTTCACAAACTGTAACTGCACTAGACCATATCACATCAAAACCATTTCTTTTTTTGAACCGATAATTCAAATTCTACCAGCCTGCAACACAAAAACACGGACACACACATACACAGACAAGAACGCAGGAGCTGACATTTCAATATAGATTCACACCTAAAAAATGAGATGAGAGACTGTGGAGGACAGTTGGAGCACGGGAAATTCATCATGGACAGTCTGTGATAAATCAGAGTGACAAAAAGGTGACATAAATGTTACAGGTCACGTGATGGTGCACACTGCTCCAAGAGGAGAGTGAGCCATGTCATTATCTCCTCTTCCAGCTCAAAGGAGGGACCAGCGGGGCAACGGCCAGCTAAATGTCACAGCTGCCCTGCCAATGCATGCCTGCGCAGCATGCTGACAGTATAGCGGTGCCATTGGCCTCCACTGCATCGCCAGTCCGCACAATAGCTGCCGTCTTATTGTCACTTTAGTACCTCGCCACCAGGAGACAGCAGACTCATCAGTGTTGCTTAGGTGGGAACATGTTTATAGTGTGTTTGGAAAGATAACAGTGTTACACGGACATTTCTTTTCTCATCATCAAACTAAGAGGCTCATTCACTTCACTCACTGCTGAACTTTTCTTTTTCTTCTCTTTCATAACAGTACAGTGTTTTGTTACAAAATAGCATGGAATGCTGAAAAATCATCCAAGCCACTGTTTAACTCTGAAAGTCAGATATCAAGCTGTTTGTGAGAGCTAGAAATTGCAAATACACCATAGTACAGATTGTTAAAAACACTTTCTACTCTTTCTACTCTATTTGTTGCATGATAAATATGTTTTTCTTTCCAAACATATCATAACATTTATATAACAGTATAGCAGAATTTGCCACATCAATTTTTTTTTAATTACAGGGAGACTTGAAACCCTTCGAGGTTAAAGGACACACACACACACACACACACATATCCAGAAAAAACTGTGTCATTTATTCAGGATTATGCGTCATCATTGGCATTTGCTGAACATTTTTATCGAGCTGAATTCATTATCTGGTAAATTACTCCCTTTTTTAGCACCTAATCAGCCCGCCACAGATTAGCCACAACTCCTTTAAAATGTATTTCATGCTTCAGCTTGTACAGGAAGCAGAGCGTGAAAAAGCACTCAGACCAGAGAATATGTCACAGGCACATAAGATAAATGACAAAGTTTGAATGGTAAGAGGTAGCCTGGATAAGAATATGTAACAATTATTTAGACATTTTTTAGTAAACTATGCCGTGTTTAGAAAGTTCTTTTGACACTCTACAACAAAGACGGCAGTAAAAACCATTTTGCAGGATGGTAAAGCACTGAGTCCTTTAGCCTGTTTGGTATTCTGTCTGTTTCATGTTGTGACTGACCTTTAACTGGTGAGAGAATTAAGATATCCATCATGTCTATTTATATGGAGAACAGCATATTATTAATATGTTAATACTTGTCAATGGTTGCCTGCTTCACATTTAAGAAAGGAATACCTTGATCATTGTTGGTAACTGCCATACAAAGTCAATCTGGCCTGAATTAAGAAAGTTGTTGAATGTCAGTTGACCTGATATCGGGAAAAACACCATAAAAACTGAAATATTATGACAAACAGAAAATCTGCCAACCAAAAAAAGATGTCTTGTATCCAAGGACTGACATTTCACAAAGTTTGACTCTAGTTGGTCACGTTATTCAAGTCCTCTGTGTGTAAAAGTAGACAACAAAGAGATTAGGCCTATGACTGAAACAATTAATATGTTCCTGTCGGTTCACATCCCTCTTCCCAACATTATCTCATGGACATGTTTGGGGAGGGGGCACCATGACCTTCCCCATGACTACTTACTATACCATTTGTCAAACTCAGTATATTACCCTAGTTGTTAAGCTCAATTTGATTAGTTAATAATTCACATGTATCATAATAGACTCAACACTTGGGGTCTAAACACTATGTATACTACACATCCAAAAACAGGCATATAAGCCAAATCCAAAAAAACTCTTCTGTTCAGTTTCATACCATTCTAGAGCATTCAATTTAATGCATACATTAACATAGTAAATGGTCTGTATTTATTAGGAATGGCACATTACCACTTTTTCATTTCCCATACCAAAAATACCAATACAGCAACTTTGAGTGTCTGCCAATCCGATACTGTACTTTTTACCACTCACAATGACTTAAACACAAATATTATATCCTACTCCTGTAAACAAATATTCTACTCATTTGAAGAAAGACAAGATGACTCAACTACTCTCAATATATATGCATCCATCAAGTCCCAATTAGCCCTACATACAATATAAAGACGCATTATATTACCATGCATTAAATGGTTGTTGTTACAAGTGAAATTTTCCATCAATTTCAATTTCCAAAATGACAAGATATGTCGTTTTCTGTGAGTCCCCATCATTGATCGTCTAATTCAAGGTTGTCACCATTTCATGTACATTTTACACTTATGTGGCTATGAAGCTTGGAGAACAACCTCAATCTGACTAGAAAAAATCCAAATTAACATCCCTCATCCAAGGTGTGAAAGTGTTGAGTGAAATACGCTAAGCTACCTTTTCTTTCTCACCATCTGTCTGAAATGTCTTGCTCGGTTGAATGAAACGAATGATCATTTTTCTTAAATTATGAAGCCCAGGTCTCTAGTTTAAGCTTTGCGATTTTAACATTGGCAGCAGTCTTCATGCAAAGGTTATGCGTCTAAAAGATTTTGACAACTCAAAGTCAACATCCACACTCTTGAGAAAATGAATTCCAGCGGGTGAGCTGCAGTACAGTGAGGGAGTTCAATTCATTTTCCATCCAGTCGATTAAATTCAGGTGACTATAGTAATGAGGAGCGAGGAAAGTTTCACTGCCCATTACAGTCCGTTATAATAGGCTGAGCAGTGTGTCAACCAGAAGCTTTTAATGATCCCATATCCACATGCTGTCCTTATCTTTATTTCACTGAAACTCCTCCAGTGAATAAGCTATGAAGGAGCAGATCTTTATCATAATGTAGTTATTGGCTGGGCAATAATTCATTAACTATGTAGCCAGCTCTGTGATAAAACTTTCTTTAACCGCAAATCAAATGCATGGCACAAACACACGATGAGGTAAAACACTTTGAATGTTAAACCTCAGGTGTGATTTTATTTTTTGTGCCGTGTATATGCTGTTTTCTTAAAGAATGAGCAAAATAATTCTTTAACATGACAATTATCTATTCTGACTGATTTAATAATTTTAGCGATAAACTTTTTTGGCCATATTATTCTGCCCTAACCATAGTCACATTTGTTGGAATAGGAATGTAACACTGGAACAAATTATACCAAAGCACAGTTTCTGCATTATAGTGGACTCTGGTGCCTTTCACACCAGCCATGGCATAAGAATAGTTCAGGCCATTGAGAGATTTCTGTCTTTGTCAACAAACAAAGTGACTGACATTTTGATGTGAATGGACCAATATACAGAAAAAAAGGCAACTGTGCCTCTCTCTTTTAATGATCTCCCATGTGTGCTTTAGAAGATTTTGAGTGTAAACACTGTTGCCAAGACTGAGGCAATCTCATTAATCCATATTGTTTAATGGGTGCACTGGTGTTTAACTATACCCAGGGGTGACATGAGTTTTCAGATATTTTAATTAGGTATACTTTGACCTGGAGGAACATAACATGATGAATGGCCTTCGTTGGTATCTGCCGGGAACTAATGGGATATCAAAATCATCAGAACATACAGTATTTAATCCTAATAGCTACGACTTAAGCAGAGCCACAGTGAAGGTAGCCTGTGATTACCATAAATGTTACCACACAGAAACATTTAGAAAAGACTTGTCTAGATTAACAGGTTATTTGTATAAATAACATATCAAAAAGTTACAGCTATATCAAAAAGTTTTTAAAGCCAAAGTGCAGTGTCCGGTATTGTAAATTCGGTGTACTAAAATCCTGTAAGGGTTTTGTTTATTATGAAGTTTGATCATTAACAAAGCTTTCCAAAAATCTCCAAACTGACTTCAAAAATCTGACAGGATTTCAAATTCGCTGCAGTCAAATCCCAAATTAACTGCATTGCTAAAAGCTCAGCAGGAACATTTCTGACACAGAGATTCAATTTGCTTTGCTGGGATTCCTGGCTAACAAAACAATTAGTGGAGCTGTGTTGCAGAGACATGCAAGATTTCTGCTGCCAGATGTGCACTGACATGGACGATACACCAGCACTTCACGGGTTTAGTTCTGTCATTCACATAAACTGGCCTCATGATCTCCACCAAGTGTTTTTTTTTCCAAAGAAAAGCAGATGCCAAGAATAAAGAAATCTACCCCAGACAAATCATAATCCATCCTCGTTCAATTTATCAACACATCAACATCCAGAGGGAATAATTATACATTTGCCTGAAATAAAGCAAATATCCAAGTACCTTTACATACAAACTTGGACGATGAAGCAGGATAATGCTCAGTGATCAGCTCATGAAAATATTAATTTAAGTTTACTGAATAAAACCTTTGACAACTGGCCAAGAACATTTTCAGTTTTAATACAGGTTTGTTGAGACTGATGTGGCTGGTAACACACAATGCTAATTAACTCTGTTTCAAAGAGTTGAAGTTGTTCACAGGATGTTCTGCCTATTCAGTTAATTTCCCAAATGGCTTTAACAGCTGACATGCAGCAAAACTCCCTCAAGGCATAAGCTGCCATTCTCACTGCTATCTGTTGTCCTCACTAAGACTTATTTAAGTTGTCAGCTCAAAAGCTTCTGTTGAAATCACCAAGAGGAAGGTGATAAAGAGAAACACAGACCAAAGGAGAATTAAATTGGCTACTGTGGGCTACTGTGATAATGTTCCCTTATATCCCAGATGCTGGACTATATGCTACATGTTTGGTCTTTTGAACTTTTTGCTTACATATCATCCCAAATATTACTTGGAAAAAAAGCATTAAAAAGCATTAGTATTTGCAATTAGAAATCTTTGACATGTGCTCACGTGATGTGTGATGGCGTTGTGTTGTTTAAAATCTTTGTGTCCGAGTCAGCTGCCTTACTGTTCCCTTTGTAGACAGTTGGAAGGGATTAGCAAGTCCATCAAAGTCATTTACACTCCACTTTCACGCAGCTAATTGTGAACTACAAGGACAGTGACAAAGGCAGCGTGAAAGCCATCAGCTCTCCACTACATGCCTATCATTTTCTGTCACAGATAACTTACACTTACAAAGCGATGGCACTGAATCACTGCACTGTTGGTTTTTAGTAGTAAATACTGACCTTGGCATTCTAAGGCTCCGACTGACATTTAGGTCTGAAAACAACTAAAGTGTGAAACCTCCATCTCTTATACTGCTGCTGAAATGGACACCATTATGCTCAATATTTAACAACTGTAAAACAACTATACAAAGCCAAATGAAAACTCTGCTTCTACCCGTCTTAAATGTAATAAATATGACTTTAAAATATTAGGAAGGTTTGAAAGAATATCTCCTGTAATACCCGGGCCTCTTACGTTTCTTTGTAAATTTTAATCAAATAAAAATACACATCTATAATCTCAGATTACAGCTAGGTTTTAAATTGTTGGGTTTTTTTATTCTTTGAGGAAAATGGTATGTATTTATTGATCTCAATAAGTGCCTATAAGGTACCATTGCTAAACATAGTAATTAACTATTTACCATTTTAACCTACAGCCTACCCTGATAATGCACAAAACACAAATGTACATCAGCTGACTGCAAAGTAAGATAAAACTAAATAAATCAATAAACTATCTAAAACTTAGTAACTTAACCCACCACATAGCACATTTCTGTATTTAGCAGACTCTCTGTTTTATTTCCAATTACCATTTTTCTAGCAGGGGTGTTCACAAAAAAATCCACTTGTGTTATTTCCAACATTTAGCAATAAAAAGCTTACATTATTAACATACTGTATATGGGCTATATAGTAAATTGATCAGTGTTTTTATTTATTTATATCATCTCCCAAAAAAACATGGGGCCACATATTCCATTTTGAAATCAATCACCAAGTAGGAAAAATGTGCTAAATCCAATTTCCCTCGCTTAGACTGGCCCAAGGTCCTTGGCAGATTTAGGAGATGATGAGTAAAAATAAAATGATGGGTATCAGTGGAGGGGGGCAGTAGGCAAAGCATATAATGTCACATCAGTGAACAGAGCTGGGGCCTACAAAAATCTGTCTCCTGTGAAGGAAACGAGTGTGATCGCAGGTGCCACACAAACGTGTTGCACTGGAGTTGTGCCAATGGTTGTGTTTTGGTATGAGTTCAAACCACTACAGTGCAAATGTTTCTATGTGCATGCTGAAACCATCTCTTTCAGATGTTACAGTTATTTTAATATTCCTAGCAGGTTAGTGGTAGTTAGCTGCAAATTTCTATATTTCCAGAAGGTCTACATATGGGTGTTAATTGTGTGGGTGAAGCTCTGAATATTAAGAATAGTTTACAGTAGTCAAACTAGTTCATAAACATCAAAATCCACTTGATTTCCTAGAAAAACAAACAAAAGGTTCTTAATTTGTCCATTAAGTAACTATATAGTCACTTACACTACAAATAAACTTACGTGCAGCATAAATATCAATGATGAATCCATTCCATCATTTATCCTCCACTTGAAGGCTGCAGGTCACTGGAATTTCCCTCACAACTGTAAACATTTCCCCAATTATTACTACCAAAATGCACAGGCCTATCTACAAAATACTAAATTAATATGTCTATAAAAATCTTTAATTACCAACTTAAAAAAACAAAAAAATGGAAAATATAGGACCCCTAAAAATAAAGTATTAGAGGTTTATTTGTGATGTAAAAGGGAATTAGAGAATTTGTTACCACTTGAACCAAGGTTTCATGAACTGCAAGATGTCTAGTTAGTTGGACACATAACACCAAGCTAAGCCTGAGGGCACTGGGACATTAAAATGCTGCACACATTAACAAAGATAAATAATTCATACGGTTCCCGTCCTGATATTTGAGAGTGCACTGCAGGCAGATAAAGCAGCCTGATATTAATATCTTTCTTCAATTAAACCAATATGCCAACCAGCCACTGAAGATGCCTAGATTAGAAGATCATACTATAGATAATTGTATATGAAACTTTTCATGGCTTTGAGCTGATGTGTTAATACAGTATGCTGCAAATGTAGTGACTGTCTGTTTTAACATGCTTGAAGGCCATTTTCACTCAAGACTCTCCCCGTGCAGTATGTTCAATATTTCTTTACTGACACTGGCCACAGGTTTGCTGACAAGAAATTGGAAATAATACAGAAACTGATTTAGCAATATGCAGTAGTGTAGTATCAATTAAAATGTGTTTAGTAGGTCTTTAAAGGCCATAGGACATTTTTCAATTAGCTTTTAAGTGAGTAGTGTGGAGCCAGTTGTATGAATTTATACTGTTACCAACAATTGAAATTTAAGGTCCAGTTTGTAAAATGTAGGTTATAGAAACAAAAGGTAAAATAATTATACTTTATTTTTCTACGAGAATACAATCAAGTTTTTTTACATTAGCTCATGAATAGGATATTCAGGTGCAACATGCAATAAATGTTACTTAATTTTACACACTATACCTTTAACAAAATGTACATATTCATATGTATAGGAGTGCGATGTGATTTAAATGTGTGTTGGGGAAATCATTTAATGCATTTTAGTCTATAGTTGATGCAGCCGTTGTGAAAAGTAGGCCCAACTTAATTATTAACCAGCAACAAGCACTATTGACGTAGTTCTCTGACAGCTTTAGATCCTTATTTCCTATGATGATGTTGTATGTTTGTGACGCATGTCACAGTCAAACCGACAATCAAACTGCTCAGCACACAGTGAACATGAGGCTCTTCTGTGGCCCTGGAGTTTTAATTTGGCACCATGCCTGAGTGGTAATCTACGCTTGATTGGTAACTGATGAGCAAAAGCACCACATGGCTGATTCGCAGACAGCAGTGATCAATGTATCAAGACATTTCACATGTTGTATTTTAGCTGAGCGTGCTTTTCAAGTGCTTGAGTACAGCAATCAGGAAAAGCTCAGCAGGACTATTTAAACGGCAAGAAACCAACAACTGAATTTCAATGTGTAGAAAATAGCCACAGTGATGTGACTGTACAAATGTGTGTACTGTTTTCAGTGAAATGGACACATCATTCAAGTCTCACTTCTGGCAAGCTGTGACATGCTGTTATATTCATTGTGGCAGAA
The DNA here is from genome assembly GCA_016785285.1 of Brachirus orientalis. Lineage (NCBI taxonomy): Eukaryota > Metazoa > Chordata > Actinopteri > Pleuronectiformes > Soleidae > Brachirus > Brachirus orientalis. Next base: position 6,611,215 of record JAFBJR010000146.1, on the reverse strand, counting down.
AGCCGTTACAATGTCTGCTGTACTGATGTAGACTCATTTTCCCAAAAGTGAGAATTACTTCATCCAATATCGTAATAGCCATTATTCATTTCAAATTTGCAGGCTTTTTTTCATGTAACTATGCCGAAGGTCTCCCTCATCACTGTGTTTGGTTGGGTCGGGCATGTATGGCTGTTGTAACGTTCCCATGATCTTGACTCTCCATCATTGTTTGATAAATAACTCACATGTGATAACAGTCCAGTAGTGTAATTACTACTGTCCAACATCAGCTCCTCAGCAGTTTCTAAGCAACTGCTATCCACACATTTTCTTCTTCCACAACAGCAGCAATATTTTCCATCTCTATGAAACCAGGCTCATTGCTTGTGGAATTTATAAAATACAGCCACAGGGATTGTTCAAAATATAAATGAACACACTGGATCTTGTAATCAAAGCCTTTCTAACATTTTATTAGTCACTCCTGAGCTAATGTCATAACAAATAATAACTGCTCTGTTTCTCAGTGTGTGGTTGTGTACCTGGCATTCCTTATGTTGTGGGGACTTAAATCTGTTTAAACAGTCACATTATAGGGACTTGTCTTCCTTATAGGGACAAAAATCAAGTCTGTTTAATGTAAATTATTACATTTTAAAGTAAAGACATGTCTTAAAATTAGGCTGAGGTTAGGGTTAGGTTAAGGTTATGGTCAAGGCACTAGTAGTTATGGTTAAGGTTAGAGTAAGTCTCCAGGAAATGAATGTAGGTCAATGCAATGTCCTCTGAAGTCATGGAAACCAGTGTGTGTGTGTGTGTGCGTGTGTGTGCGCGCACACACGTCTGTGTGTGTTGAAATAAAGTGAGCAAATCCTGGCTCCTGCTCTGGGAGTTACAGCCAGAAACAAAAGCACAGCACTGGTTGAGGAGATGAAAAACCTCTGGACGCCATTCGTTCATTATTCATCCACTCTTTAGTGCTGGCCTGAGCAGTGCATGTCAGCCTGATGGCAGAGAACCAGGCAACAGGCTGAGGGAGTCAGACTTGCTCTTAGTCAGTGAGCTGGTGGCTCAGTTGGCTGTGGGGACAGCAGCCAAAACAAACAGGAGGGAACTTCAGAGGAAAAAAGCAGGGAACATGTTTTAGTTGAGATAGTTTCAGATCAGTGAATGGCCACTTGGAGAAAATTTGCTGATGGGCCTTTTTCATCCAGTTAGTCCTAGTTATTATATTCAGGACCGAGGGGAAATAAAACAAATTTCATGTTTGGACGTGCGTCATTTCAACACAGGTTAAGGGTTGGTAATTTAGTTTAGACCAATTAAACAATGATTGTGTGTATAGTTTATTTAGTATTTAAATTGTGATCTATTATTGTGATTTTTATTTCAAGTATATGCAAAGGGATGGGGGGAATTAAAATTTGAGACTGGTAATACCCTAATCTTTCAGTAGCCCTGTTACACTCCATCATTTTGGGATTTGTATGTAACCTGAATATCATATCACTAAAATGTAAAATTTTAATAATTCTTTCAAAAACTACTTTTTAATAAAAAAAAACTGAAGACAATGCATTCGGCTCTGAAAGAAATTATTTTTACTTTCAAGTAAGTGATTAAACTGCTGCAGAATCCAGCAGATAGAACAGAATCCTGCTGATAATTTCATATAGTATTTAATAACCATAGATGCATTTATTAGTATTTACAATAAAAGATTAGGGGTTTTATCCAATCACTGGGCAAAATAGTTCAGTTTACTAAAACATAGACTAGATATCAGTCAACGATGTTCAGCTCTATGCAATTTTCCACCCTGATAGTTCAGTCAGAAAACATCTAGACTGGAAACGTTTTTGTGGGCAAGAAGCTGCCCAAAAACCCAAAGAGCCATGTGATCTAAAACTAGGTAAAACAAGATTAGTGTCCTCTAAAAGTTTTAGTCAGAAAATTCTCCTGTATTTAAGTAATCCAAAAATTACGACATCCTTGGGTAATCATTTCGGCTGTCTTTTGCAGTTCATGGACACTCGGTTTAACAGTTGACAATCTGTCTCCAGAGAGGGACATTTATTCCACCCAGTGGCTTTAACACAGATGTCGCAGCACAGAACTTAGTTTCAGGTTGTGTGAGGGGAACTTTACTTCTTCAGTCTATGTTTGGAGGAAGCGCTAAAATTGGAGCTGACAACTCAACGACCAAACATGCATTTGTCCTGTTCTGCTTATGCTGACACACTGAATATTAAAGCTGACGCTGTTCAGTTCTCTGTTTTCTTATTGGTACACCATGTGTATGTTTCTATGTGCTTTTGCCTGGAATGACATTTAAAACACCCTCTCTGAAACGCATAAGGGTAATACCAAACAATTCTTTCCTTTATGGTTAAATTACAACTTGTTGTAAAGTTGTTTGGGATTCTGAATTATTTTTACCTCTCTTTTGCCAGTTGTGTTTACATCATTTTTATTGGGCTGGCTGTTACACTGATAAAGAAAAAAAAAGAGCACCAACAATTGCATTCCAGGATTAAGTTATCAAAAAATTAATTAGGAGGAACAAACAACATGTGCAGGCAGCTGCTCAACATTAATTCTGTGTCAGCTCCAAACTAATGGACAAAAGTATGTGTGGCTGAGCTTCAGTTGTTTCAAGAGTAATTTTGACTGTTGGCCAAGAACCATGAACTGAAGCTGTACTAAGTCACCAAAACTGGACTTTTGAATAATGGAAACATGGAGGCTGGTCATGTGTGTCTTAATTTCTGCTTAGGTAATTTAACTGGCTTGAGTCAACGGTGCAGACTGGTGGTGCTGGTCTGATGTGATGGTGTGGAGGGAATGTTTCATTAGCCCCTTCCAATCAATCAAACATCTTTTGAATGCCATGGCACAGACTGTCTAGTATTGGTGAGTATTGTTTGCTGCCATGAGCATCATTTTACAGCCACACTTTGCCACCTACTAATGGTATAATAATGAGCCATGTCAGGAGGTAAAAACAAGCTTTCTTCCGTGAACATGCCACTTTACTCACCACATTTGAATCCAGTAGAATACACATCTACAGAGACAGAATGATGCCAACATGGAGTCGAATCTGGACTATCTTTAACATCTTGTATGATCATATCACATGATTTGAAAGCAACTGGATGCTGTACAGAGGATTAGGCTACTTTTTTCCTTTTCACACCTGTAATGGCTGTGTGCCCTTGTTATGGAAAAACTGCAGATGCAAACACGTTTGTTATGCTTCACGGGCATGTTAATATTACGGGCAGAGTAGAAAGTAGTAAACTAACTCAAACAACAATTAATACTTTCTCCATATCCCTTCTAATTAGTACCAAATCGTGCCTCTCTTGGAAATTTCCTAAAGGCTTTTGACACTCCATTTAGAGTTTGCAGTAACCTGAGGCTTAGGGAGCTTTTCAGCAGTAAAGAAAACTTTGCCAATGGCACAATGCTGGCACATTCCACCTTTTTTGCCAAGGGCTTGATGGCTCTGCTCCCCTAAAGTTCAACTAAACAGACATTTATTCCAAGTTTAGTTAAAATGCAGAGTTTGAGTTAATCCTGAGTTCACGCTTTCTGATTTGTATGTATGTGAGGAAGAGCAAAGTTATCAGAGTTCTAGTCTCAGACAGAGCTAGTCTAATAACATGCAGTGTGAATAGTTTGCCTTTAATTAACTACCGGCTAATGAAACTACAAGGAGGTTTCTGGAGAAGGAATTAGAAAATATGGGTTAATTCTCCTGAAGAAGTCAACAATATATGCAATTTACAAAAATGCGTATTATTAATTTTTCATACTGGCACATACTAATAGGCCCTAAGAATAAATATCAATCAATATATCAACAAATCTTGAAAATAAAAACCTTATCACTTTCCCTATGACACATTCCCCAAAACGTTATAGAGGACAAAAGTACCAAATAAAAACCAAGAACATTTCCCACCATCATTAGCTTTGTTACCAGAATAACAATAAATAAATGCTTAATTGCCACACTTGCAGAAGTGCTCAAATGCTTGCGTGTTAAAAGAACACTTACATAACCTGAATGCTATTCAACTGTTTAAAGAGGGAACAAGGTGTACGATTGTACGCTGTGAACTGATTTCATATCTTGGCACCTTTTTGTCAGTTTAATGCGTTGACTCAAGATTATGAGATGCTCATTTAGATTTGATATAGATGATTTAGCACAACAAAGGTTGTCTCTCTTTGTAAATAAGAGTCTCCTTAATTGCTCTTCAAACTCGAAAACAGAAACACGCTGATTGACTGAACATATCTAGAGGTGAGGATGAAATCAGTATTTCTCTAAACGTTATTACCTTTAACAGATTATTTAAAGTTTTCAGGGCAAAACATTTACTGAAAGGAATCTCCAAAAAAAATTAAGTGACGTGTTTTAGTTCTTTTTAAATGTTCTTACATATTTACTCTTCACTACAATAAAACAACTTACATTTCCTGAAAACCCATAGGAGAGCTGTTATCCTCATGTTACATAATCAAAAAATAAACAGTACAAACAGAAATACGGCCAGATGGTGTTGTTGCTTCACATTTTTGCATTCTCTGTGTTTGTGTTACTTTCTGGTTTACATAAAAAAATGCACTTCTTTTTCATGTATAGCTTTTTAGTAAATAAAACAATTGTCCATTGTCTGTGTGGCTTTGGTGTTTGAACATGTGCATTACAGTGGAAAAGATTAAGGTTTGCCCCTCTGAAAATTTGTCATGGATGCTGACCATGTACTGATGCTCCATCACATACTAACCCGGCTACAGACCCAAACCAGCCTGCTCTTTGGTGTAACAAGAGCAAGTTTGAGGTTAGAAATTGAGGCATAGGTAAGTCCTTCTTCCTGCATGTTGTGTTCCGCATTGATGTTCCTTAAATGTCATCCACTTTCTGACGGAGCTGATTTAGTGGCGCTGACACAGAGGAACATTGACCAACAAATGTCAAACTGTGTGTTCTCATTGACTGGGCTACGATTCCCACAGTTCAAGTTAACACCACCAAAAAATGATTCTTCCTTTATAAAAAAGCTTATGACATGCTGAGTCAGTCAGCAGAGTTAAATGGCAAACCTGTTGGAGACTTCTAAGGATTCTATAAAGAGCTATTTTCAGATAATTCTATGTAAGGAAAAAAAGTGAGCTCCCATTTACAGACGGAACCGCTTCTTGACATGTTCACAATGACTTCAAGTCAGTTTTTTCTTCCTCCGAACTTGATAAAAAGGCTGCAATGTCGTTTTTTTTCTTCAGCAATGAATCTTTGGTCTGTCAGATAATACACTTCCTAAAGCCTACAGTGCTGTCATTCAACATCATTTTGTTAAAACAAATGATGAACACCTGTAAGTACTGATTCCCTTTCTCGCATCAAGAAAAGAAGCAAACCTGGAAATGTTTTTTGCTCAAAAAAAAAAAACAAACATTCAAAATAGTTGCACATTTATTCTACAAGCAAATAATCAACTAACTGACAAATGGTTTCAGCCATATTTGTTATTTGCAGCAGGTATGTAAAAATATGATGTCATTTGGTCAATTAGAAGATCCTAGAGTCGAAAGAACTTGCCATGTCATGGCCAGAAAAAAATAACACTAACTGTGTTTGGTGCTGTGTTTTATGATTTGCATGAGCTCGCCAGAAAGAAAGCACTCACAGCTGACTTCCAGGAACAAGAATGTAAAAAGAAACTTGGCCTGCAGAGTGTGTGTACGATACTGTTACCCTCTTCTCAAAACAGCCTCAAAAACTTTTTCTTTGTTTCATAGTTCCACCTTGGAAAAATCAGCAACATAATTCTGTATTTCTGCTTTGCCAAATCTACATTTACGCAGCAGAGCACTGTCATCTGTGCCATGAAAGAAAACAAATCAAACGTGCGAGTCTCTGTGTTGGGATGTTACTGGACGTCATCCTCTATAACACCATTTATGACATACAAAGATCAGCTGTCCCGCTCAACGTCAGCTGAACGTTTTCAAACCCGCCCAAATCGCTACTTCTTCTGGGTGGAGCTATAATCAAGCTGATATTCAAGCTGGTAGTCTGAGCCAGACAATAACCAAATAACTGCAATGAGATCAGGCTGGTTTTGATTTTCCCAAGTCTGTACTCACTCTGTCTCTCTCAACAAAGTCTGACATACAAAAACAAAAGAAACTGCTTTTTTTTTTATGTGCTACCTTGTAACAACTAAACATCTTCCAGTATGTACGCTGTTGCGCATCAAAGTGTAAACCAGGCTCTGTAAGATGAAAGTTGTCAACAACTCACATCCAAAAAAGCTCTTTCTACTGCTTGTTGAAATGTCACACATAAATAAAAAGACGCAAAGATGGCAGACAAAGCAAACTTTTCCAACACAGCAGTAATTTAATACTGTGGAGCATGTAGTTGAAACATGGGCTTATCATGTATGATACACCCGAGAGCAGTTATGGTGGTGCTATCTATAGGTAAATCATTTAGTATAAATTAAAAGTCACATCAGTTTAATATGAATCCAGCTTGTAGTTGCTTGTAGTCTCAAAAAAATATTTAGGTTGCAGGGAAAAAAATGTGCTTAATAAAAATATATGATACATAAAAAACACCAAGTTAGACCCAAAACATTACATGTAACAAAACTATAAGACTCGTCCAACATAAAGCATCACTTATAGTGCAAATTCATTCAAATTTTTCTACACATATATATAAACACTCCCGTCCTTTTTGTCTGTGACTCGTGTGACAATGTGATCTCAGCTCAAATACTACAGCAGTGCTGAAACCTGCCAGACCCCGAGGAGACCCATTTAGCTGCCAATAAAGGAGCATACATGATTACGTCCTCTAAATGTGATTTGTGCAGAAGGAGAGATGAATTGCACTTCTGATGGCTCTAATTACGTTTCATGGGAAAATCAGCACAGCATCGGTGTGGATGTATTTACCTTGCTATATTAGCGATTCTGCTTCGACATGAATTATGCACATTATATAAATAATAAAGTGGATTAAGTGCCAAGATTAGCACAAATTGAATTTTGTAAATGCTGTGTATAGTGGAACAGTAGTCATGCTTATTTGTGACTTCAAACTTGACAACTGCAGACACCGTTTGTCTTTGTTTGTTGAGTCTATCGCTGGACCTTGTTGAATAATTTGCAACTGTCATGTAGCTCACATTTACTGAGGAGTCAGCCCTAACTCTACATTGAAAGTTCTGTACCAAGATACGTTTATTCAAGATTAGAGTGACAAACAGATGAGGTACAGTAGGTAATAACTGTATTATTGAAATCCTGTAAAGCATTTGAGTATCATATAATTACAGCATCTACAGTATGTCGTTGCTTTTTTGTGACAGAATACACCAACACAGGTGATTAACCACAACTTCCACAGTGGACATGAAGTCACAAGATTGAAAAGTGTACTGTTTGACAAAGTCTCCTGAAACAGCTTTTTGTCCTTTGCCACTGATGTAGTTCATTTTGAATGGAATAATGTTTTGGCCAGTATAACAAATCAGTAATAATTATCAGTACAATAGTCTTTCACAAACAAAGTGTACATATACTACAGCAGGCTTTGTAGTTTGGGTTCTTTAGTTTTGTTGTTATTTATCTTGTAGAATCGTATTTGATAAGTGCATCATTAACACCACTACTACAGCATATTTATGCTCACTATTTAAATCAGCATGATTATAACAGTTTTTAATTGCAAAAATAAATTAAATAATACAATATAGTCACATAATACTAAAGCCAGATTGGTGTTCTGAGCTAAAAACTAACATCAGCACAATAAATTATCTGCTTAATAGAGAATCTTTTAAGACTTAAATTACACCTCTGATGTATCTGCTGGTTCTGACTCAGGTCAAGGATGGTTTGTGATTGGTCAATGAGCCAAATCAGTCTAATTTGACTCAACTCAAAAGTTTTCATCCTTCATACTTCTGAAGTTTGGCAGGTCGGGGACCTTAAAATTAAATTTGTTCAACAGCCCAATGACCCCATGTTCCTATGGTGTTAGATTAGTGCTAGAAACACCACAGTCAGTGTCAAAACGAGAACAGATGAGGCACAGCATGAGAGGCAGTGGAGTCAGATGTGAGGCCTTAATAAACTCCCATCTGATGTCCCAGCCTCCAAATCCTATAACCTCGCTTGTTATACTTTCCCACCTGAGGCCTGAGAAAAGTTGTCTCATTTCTACTAAGCAGTAGAATAAAGTTCAGCTCGCTCCTCGTACCCTGACAGGATACATCTAAAACGGAGCACTTACAAGACACCGATCAACTTTGCTACATTAATCTTGCAGCACATTTGTCTTATGGGCCATAATGTCATTTTTAAATTGGATCATTACATACAGAGTAAGTGTGCACAGCAACCTACAGAGTGATTATCTTGTTGAGGTCTCTCTTTTTTTTTACATGAACCAAGAAGTATCATATATTATATGTAATATTTAATTAAAACGGTGCTAAACAATGAAACATTTAAACTGACATGATAAGATCTCATTCATGTGGTCATTTAGACAAAAAAAATGATTGGTCATTCCCTCTGACTAATTGCTTTGGCCAGGCTTGGACCTACAATGCTGTTGTAATAGAATTTTAAACTAGCCGTTTGGGGGATTAATTGGTTCGTATATCTCATTGTGCTCATCTTTTCCAGAAGTCAAATTCATTTAAGAAGGTCAGGATTACTTGAAGGGGTGTGGGTCCCTGGGGATGGATGCTTTTATACTGTATACACGTTAGGATTTTAATAGCTGAGGAAATATTCCATAGCTGTGGGTCTTTCATTTCTCCAAAGTTAAGGAATGACGTACAGAATTAGAACATGTCCTGCCTGTCAGACTTGATTTAAGTGTGACAGGCTTTATAGTAAAGCAGTGACAAAGGGGGGTAGAGGGTGGTCACACACTATAATCTCCACTCTGTTTTTCAAGTACACTCATATCTGAAATACCCATAAAGATCTTATTTTCTGCAGAAACATGCAGGCAGACTTCCACTTTCCAGTCAGTATTTGTGTGGCTTTATGTCACAGGCAGGACAACAGCTGAGCCAGATAATGGAGCTTCTAGAAAGCAGGCATCATGTGTGCAGTCAGGTTTTGCTCTAACAGCAGTTGGGTTAAGCAAAAGGCTTTGATGCACTTTAATCTCACACTCAAACTCAAATGACCTGAGGGCCAGTGAGAGCGTTCTGTTCACAGATACATGGAGGAAACAAATACCCCAAGTGCCACACATAAACAAGATGGTTGACCCTTAGTTACTTCCTCGTTCAAAAATCAGGTCTATAGGACACTTGCATAAACAACACTCCATATATGAGCTAAGACTGGGGAATAACCTTATCAAAAAAAGTAAATTAAAAGCATCTGGATGCTGAGCAAACAAAGGTGACAAGCACTGTGGGTACTGGAGGCTACCAGAGCTGATGAGTACTAATGCACACACACACACACACACACACACACACACACACATTAAAACACACACAGGTTCATCATAGTACAAATCATTGACTTCCATTCATTTGAACAGCCTAACAAAAGCAGTATCCTTAACCTTAACCATAACCCGTCAATGCCTAACCCTTACCCAATGACAATTCAAATCTTTGCCCCAAAACTTAACCAGTTCCTCAAAAATGAGGTCATGCGTACCTCATTAGGTTTTAGTCCCAGAAAAAAGTCATTTTGCCGTGACAAATACAAGTAAACACACACACACACAGAGTGTACTGATTTCAGACAAGCATGTCAACATCATTACTATACAACTTACAGACAACCGTGGAGCCACAGTTGAGGTCTTAGAACAATGTAAGATGAACTGTTCTGTTAAAAGCATCCACAGAACTGCCTGTAGAGCTAATACTAAGCATTAGCTGAGTTTAAAAGTATCATAAAAAAGGGTCAAATGAGGCATCGGAGAGTTGGGCTACATACAGTGGCTAATAAATGGAAAGTCCTTACAATGGTCCATATTTTAACAACACTAAATGTGTGGTAATTGTATCACTCTTGTAATTGAATCACACTTATAAGTACAAATTTGCAGTAAGAAAAAATGCCAACTTTCTGTACAGGATGCTTGAAATAAACTGATAAAGTTATTGTGGTCAGAGTAGGAAGGTTTGAGCTCAGTCTGTAATTGATGATAAATTTACAGCTTATTTCCTCCATTAAACAGTTTGTCAACAATCCGTAACACATACACACACACACACACACACACGCACACACACACACACACACACACACACAAACACACACACTGGTTTCCAGGACTTTGCTTAAATAATGATTTAGGTCCCCACAACATAAGGAATACTAAATATACACACTTATTCTAGAAAATTACAATAAATCTGTAAATACTCACAGATATCAGAAAAAAGTCATAAAAGAAAAGACACTGACATCTAAATCAGTCTATTATATTTAAAAAAAAAATCCCTATTGCTTACATGAGTAAAGAAAATATTTTCCAGAACTTGCCCCTTTAACAGAAGCAAAAACTTATTAGATCTTCCTCAGTCCATGTCCTGTCCCACCACCAAGTTTAGAACAAGTAGTTTTTACAGTTTTACAAGGCAGAGGCAATGATTGAAATGATCACCAAATGAAACAACATTTCCTACATACTACTATTAGGAAAACCAAAAAATTCTCATGACTGTGTGGTACGTTCATTGTTCAGCTTGCAATTAGTCCCGTCTAAAGTGAAGCCAACAAAATGTAACACTGGACACCTGAAATGAAAATATATTCAGAATACCTAAGCTGTTTCATGTGCAGCTTAAAGCTCGGACAGACTCGGCTTTGGTTTTTCTTAACGATCAAAAGAAGGGTAAAGAAAGAGCAGCAGACCAGTAACCTCGGCCTGAAGGTTTTCACAGTAATTGATGCCGAAGTACATTCACAGTGCAGCACGGTGTCAGGGTGTCACACGAGGCGGCTAATTGGGGGCAACCCCGTGTACACCGCGCACTGATTCAGAGGGAGACGGTATCAGAGGACGGGAACAGGTTTAATTGAGTGTGTTGAATAATTCGTAAACTGCTGAGGTGTATGTTCACTCCTGTGATATCTACATTTCTTCTCATCTACAAAGAATAACAGGCTAACTCTGATGAGCAGCTCCGAGGAGAGACTATACTCACATACAGTCCAGGCGATGTAACACGCATGTTCCGACCCTGGCAGCAAATCAAAGCGTCTCTTATGCACCGCATTAACAGAATAGTCTGTGATGTGTCACTCTTTGAAGAGAGACCTCGGAACATTTGGAGATGTAACTGGATCTATGGCGGGAGCAAAACAAAGGACCTGCTGCAAAGCAGACTGCAAATGAGCTTGCTGAACAAAAGATCTCAAGTTAATGATTAAAATTTGCTTGTGATTGATCCTAACTTGAAAAAGATGTTTTTAGTTGCATGTAATGTATGAGTAGGTAGTAGTGGAGCTAATGATGGTGTTCATGTTTCATATTTTCTGAATACAATTTAACACAACACAGAAAGCAATTCAAAAAAACGTCAAAGTCATACAAATTAGAAAAGATTTGTAAAATTTGTGCATTTAGTGATATTTATTTCACGTTTTATCTCCCAGTAGTAATAATTTATCATGATTTAGTTATTTATCTCATTACCATGATAAGACAGGCAGGTGGATGGATGAATGGATGGATTACTTAATACTTACTTAATAAATAACAGATAACATTTAACATTTATTTATTTAAAGTCCACATTAGGACTGAACAATTTGGGAAAATACCTAAAAAATGCAGGTGCACCCACATCTTACAACTTGCTGCCTTCAGTGCTTCTGTTTTAAGTTGTTTTTTTTTCCATATACATTCATACTTATGCAAATGATTGTAAACAATAATAAGATGCTGATTCTGTAATGTTGGGCGCACCGGTGCGACTAAAGAAAAAAATGTAGTCGCACTCCAGTGATTTTTGGTCTCACTCTAGAGCCGCGAATTGCGATTTTTCTGACAGGTGAGCTGCAAATGCTATTAGATTTCTGATTTAATTTAATTTAAGATTCACATTCAATGTTCACTGTGTAAAAGATAAAAAAAAAATGAGAAGCAATACTAGACACAAACAAAACAGTTAATTCTCTGTTACATATTTCAATGATTAGAGCTTAACTTAAACTGTTTCCACTGTGTGTTTAAGTTTTGTTTAACTCAAATAGAAAATGAAACAATTAAAATGTGAAAATTAAACTGCAGCCTTTTCCATTCAGTAATTACATTGTTTCAAATTGCAATTTGTTCATATATGAACTTAATATGATGTTGTTTTCTATACAGTCTTCACAGTGATAAACTAGTGATAAACAGTGATAAACTTTGTACATTTCTTGAAATTTCAGACATAATTACTTCTATGAGTACAACTGAAACCAGTTCTTTTTTTAAGCCTCACCCTGAATAGTAATATTAATATTTCAGAATGCTTCAGCTAAACCAGTGACAGTTAATCATGATCCATGATTCTCCTCCAGTGTACAGCATTTGGTGTATATGCTTGCCTGAGTTTATTCTACATCTTGTACTGAGTATGAGAGGGAATTACTTTCTATGACGTGACAGTGGCTTCCTGCACAACTGTCAAACCTAGAGAGTAAAACCAATTCACAGGAAAGTAAATTATTCTCACACATTTCAACACAGACACTGAGCCAGGATGTGGTGGTTACCATAGCAATTGTTGGCACTGTCACATGGTTACCTAGGAACTAGTCCTGTGATGCTGTGCAATTTTTCTTTTTATGTTTGGCAGGTACCCGGCTGTCGCTTACAAAGAAACAAAGCTGTACTTTGCCCTTTTATCTGCGACAGATTCAACTGTCAGTGAAATTAGAAAGGTCAGAGTTTGGGAGATGTGAAGGACAAAAAGCTGCAGCTGCATGTTGCATATTGCATATTGCATATTGTTTGTCTGTGCGAGTACCATGATGACAACCTAACATGTAAAAAAAAAAATAATAAATAAATAAAAATAAATAAATAAAACTGGGTCATATGCAGGTCAAGAGGACCATACACAGGCAACAGCAGCCATAAAGCTCCATTTAGTGCCAGCTTATAAATGCTCCGTGGATAACAGCTGGTAAAAGTGAGGGGTGAGGGCCTCGTGGACCACAATAAAGATTAAATGTAAAAACTGTAGTAGCTGTAGTTTATTCATTTAAATTCAAAGAGGCTCAACGATTTGAGGAAAATATCTATTCCTACTGGTGGGTTATGTAATCAAAACATTATAGAGCATCACCATATGAGAGACAATCAAAATATTAACAAGGAAGAGAAATTAAGGTTATTAAGTTGCTTCCAACACGTACAGCAGTGCTTGAAGCAGATCGGTATAGTCTGGTACGTAGTACTGGCTCTTCTTAATTTTACTATTTGGAATACTGGCACTTTTATTTGCATACCTTCTCTGTTTGGCTTATTTCTAAACAGAGTATCATTTCCAAGGGTACACTACATGATGTGACGTTCACCAGTTCTTGTGAAAGCCTAGTGTTTCCTTCTAGTATCTACAGTTTTTATTTTTACTGTTAAACAAGGACAATATCTGTTGGACCTGTTTAAAAAAAAATGTCACTGAAGTTTAGTGAAATTCAATGACTTTTTGTGTCCTGGAGGAAAGCATAATAACAGGACACTGATTAAAATGGACTGTTTGTGAAGTTTAAATCAATGTTAAGGACAATCTTAAAATACAAGGTGGCAAAATGTGTCCAGTTTTTAGTTATTTTAATATAGACTATATATTTAAATAAACCGATGTAGCGAACATCACTAACATCTTCTGGTATCTTTTATTTACAGAACATTTTATTATTCAGTGATTTACTAATACTGACAGACATACAGTAAATGCTTTATGTGCTGACATACAGTATGTAATACACAGAACAGTGATCAATTGAATTTGATTCAAATACTATTGTTCTTTTACCCCTAAAATGTAATCTGAATCAGTCTTTAAAGCCTTAACCTTTGACAAAACAACAAAATTCTCCATTTGTCTAAAACCCTTATCAATTTTTATTGATGATTAGATTACCTGGTTTGGGAAGTGATATGCTACAAGCAGCTGCACTACAGTAATCCCATTAGAAAATATCTCAACCTCTGAATAGTTATAGGTGAAAAAAATCTATCATTTCAGATTATTATAAAAAAACAAAACACCATTGCTCAGAAACATGTGAAAACAACTGAATGGATTTTGACCAAGATTGCAAATGCATACACACACAAGTCTGCATGCAATGGTTATAACAGAACACAATTACAAAATAACAATAAAAGACGTACTTCAAAACAAACGTGACCAAATTGCATTACTGGGATGGAATTATTGACTAAGTTAAATTTCGATGTATCTTTATAAATTAAATAAAATGAATAATTCTTCGTTTGGTGTGCACACCTGACTTTCACTGCACTTAGAGCTCAGTATTTACTCATATATGATGTTTTTTTTTTTTAACTTATTTGTTTTGTGAGTAAGGTTTACTAAAATTTCATCCAAGTCTTTGTTTGAAGTAAAGTGTATGAGTCTGAGAATCACAGGGAGCCAACAGGCTTTGAAAAGCTCCTCTGCTTTAATGAGAAGACTGACTTGATTAAAACCTACACCCCTGTGACTCCTTAAACCCAGACTCCATCTAATCAGAGCTCGCTGTAATCATGGTTCTCTGCAGGGGAGTAAAACATGGCTGCACCTATTGTTACCATCAGTTTATCAAAGCAATCTGTCATAGGAAACGATGATGCACAAACCCTCTCACAACTCAGATATAATCACTCACTCACTCACTCACTGTCTACATTGTCTGCCCTCTTATCCTCCACGTCAGGGTGGGGTGTTTCTGGAGCCAATCCCAGCGGACATAAGGCGAAATATGGCGTAGATCCTACACAGGTCGGCTGTCCAACACAGGGAAGGTATAATCATCGTGTTCCTAACAAGAAAGAGAAATAATAAAAGAACACAACAATAGTGGATGTGCTCAAATATTACACCAGCACACATTTATGAAGTACCGCATACCTCCACATTTCCTAAAATGAACGTTCATATTCCCAAACAGTGACTCTCCATATCATGTGCCCTTTCCAACCATATTTCAGCTCATCATGGTGGGCCACTGAGTTAACTTTTCAACCAGTGACCAGATGAATGTCAAAAGCTACAATAATGCCACAGTGAAAGAATGACTATTATTGTTTGTAAACAATAATAGTCATTCTGTGCGTCCTACGATAGGGTTTCACCGTGCTGACAGACACTCTTTTTCCTACTGATTCACTGAACTCATATTTAGGATATACATTTGATAATTTAACTGATTATTTTGAATGGTTTGGGTAGAATACAAACCATGAAATAACTATACAAACTACTGTTTCTCATTAGGGATCTAACTTATTAACTCTTTCTACTTTACCTGAAAAATATACCAACAATAACAATCCCTCCAGAGATCATCAAGTACTGCTATTGTTGTTAAGTATGAGTGAACATGGTATGGGCTTTTAATTGATGATTAATTAGGATGAAGTAGCTGAGGAACCCATGGAGAAACAAGTGTGTGTTCTTTTTGATTGTCCTCTATTTCCATAGCTTCTCTCAGAGTGCCCTCTTCTGTTCTGGGGAGTACACTGCACCATGACCTTCATGACATAATTCCACTTAGAGACCATCACAAGGCTTTTTAATTATTAAATTGGACATTTAGACAAGGAAAATTTAGAGTAATAATACAAAAAACGTCATCGAATTCATGTTTGCGATAATGTCGTTGCTTTGCTTTAACATATTCAATTACTATAATATAGTTAGACACGCAAACTAACATGAAACCACGGGATCTAGCGACAAGTCACCCAAAGTGGGACCCGTTCAGGGTGTCGTGGTCAAAAAATAAAATAAAATAAATAATCTATTATATTTAATGTCGATGACATTTCTTTTATTTTGAAGGACACACTCTTGCGCCGTACCTTTCGTGACCGAGCGTCACGCGCGCCAAAAATACAATGTTACAAACTAACGAGTCGCGGATCACTTCCTTTTAACCTGGCCTTCAGAATAAGAGCCACTGACTTTGGCTATGACCACTTCCTGTAAATAAATAAGACGCCATTCAGAAAAAAAAACTTCCCACATGCAAAGACAAGGCGGTGGAGTTTTTTTCTCCTCAAAGACGGATCCAGTTGTGATATTTAGCTGCATTTTATTCAGCTTCATCCACGCAGTTGTCACATCCCTGCTCAGTGAGTCTGTGCTCTGAAGGTAGATACTGTATATATACAGGGTGGCTTTAAAAAAAAAATATGTTTTTTAAATACTACTTTTAACTATTAAAGCATATAAATTCCTGACAGTTACACGTTCCTGGTAAGAATATTATTACACTTAAACAAGCTTTTTAAGTCTCTTGGCCGTATTTGGCCGACAAATATTGTATGAGTAAATGTGAGCTGTGCGTTAGGATAAACTACTTGGACACGAAAAAAAATAATTAAATAAGTTTGCTGTTCACAAACACAGCTGCAGTTCGGAGGTGTTTACAACCCCAGCTAATACGTATTTTAATGTAGATAAAATAAACTTCACCAGGAGAACTACATTTCACTGTTATTCGTTGTTGAGTTAACTTTCACAAGTTCATCAGTCTCCTTAAAGACCGTCAAAAATTGCCATTGCCGACTATATTTCAAGTCGTCAAGGCGGGGTATTGGGTAAAGTTTTCAACTAGCAATAATCGCGCCTCGGATAAACCTCATAGGCTACGATACTGCCACTGCGCAAAGCTGACTGACACACGGCCAAGAAGCCACTTTGACTCTGCTGCGCACATCCCTCTGTGAGGGTTTTAGTCGCGGGTGAGTTTCAACTGAATATAAGTCACATCGATGTTGAACCAAAAGCCACGTTATTCCCCTCAGGAGACACAAAGTCTTTTCCATATTTTCACCTTTCAATGTATTCTTTCACCGTATTCTTTATGTAACACATTGAATAGGGGGTCGATAATGAAAACGAATAGGTTTCGTCATTACATTATGTGCATCATTGTTTAGTGTGGTCGATAAAAATAAGTATGGAGAAAACGACTGCACACAAAAAAAGCCGTAACACACGTGACACAGTAAAAGAATCACATTTAAAACAAAAATAAAAGCCGAACATTTTACAACCGGAAATTACGTTACACAATGTACGTCCTTAAATACGTCTCCCCGGACTCAGGCAGATGGGAAAAAACACGTCCGTTTAAGCTTTCGTTTATCCAATCCAATACATTTATTAAACTGAAGACACAACAACTACATAATAGGAGAATGTGTTAAATAAATATTGATTTACAATATAACAAAGACAAGTTTTGATAGAAAAGTTCTAACTTTAAAAACTTAATTAGGACGCAACGTTAGATCAATAGCTCGATGCAGGACAATGAAGTGACAAATATTGTATGAGTAAATGTGAGCTGTGCGTTAGGATAAACTACTTGGACACGAAAAAAATAATTAAATACGTTTACTGTTCACAACCACAGCTGCAGTTCAGAGGTGCATTCAGTCATTGGTGTGTGTTTTCAACCCCAGCTAATACATATTTTAATGTAGAGAAACTAAGCTTTACCAGGAGAACTACATTTCATTGTTATTAGTTATTCAGTTAACTTTCACAAGCACATCAGTCTCCTTAGAGACCGTCAAAAATTGCCATTGCCGACTATATTTCAAGTCGTCAAGGCGGGGTATTGGGTAAAGTTTTCAACTAGCAATAATCGCGCCTCGGATAAACCTCATAGGCTACGATACTGCCACTGCGCAAAGCTACCGACACATTGTTGTGCGAAAGGTAGACACTCTCCGACATGCAATGTTTAGTCACGGTGAAATGGCTTCCCTTCGATACAACTACTCTATTATTTCCGAACGCGTTAAACATAAAACTTGCTATCGCAAATTCTCGCTTGTTGTCTTGATTATTTATCTTAATTTGTTTAAATTTTTTCCACCCGGCACTACGACGCAATGCATCACGGGATCGATGCATTCTACCCTTCTCCCACTGTGACGTCACGCCAACCCCAAAGTACACACTTTTTATTCATTTAAAAGAAGTCAAGCGTTTACCCCCCTCACACAAGTGCTTAAAATAAACAAGCGGTTAACTTTAATTTCACATTGTGTGGATGTTACATTCGTATGTTTGGATATTAATCGGAAATCCATAAACATACGAACACAAAGGTTAAATACAGCGTGTTTCGGTGCTACAACACAACATGGCAGTTATCCTTCACATTAAAGTTAAACGTGCCACAATTCCATTCATTTCCATCGAGCAGCAGTATTTTAAACAACTTAGAAAAAACATAGATCTTGGTCACCATGGCTTCATTGGCAATGTTGTGATGCTGAAACGCCACTAGAGGGCAGCATTACCGAGGATACACTTGCTCCACTTTTTAAGTCGGATTGAAAAGTCACCACTATATTTTGTAACATTAAAAAGTGACACATTGCATTCCTGCATTATTTGTTTCTAAAGTACCACGTGCTGACGCTATCGCTCTTAAAGCACATTACGCACATTCAGAGGAATGCCTGCGTAATTTTACTAGTTGCGATAATTGACGTTACTTAGCACGACGAAACTTACTTAATTCTTCACTTTTACATTGTTTTTTAACATTGCACTTTAATTTATTGTGTGGAATCATGCAAAAATACCCCCTCCAGACTTGAAGACGCCTGCAAGTTTGAGCTTTTCTCATCTGTTTCTCAAGGTGAAGAAATTAAAACTCTTAAGAGGAAAGCTTGTCATGTCCAAGAATGCAGAAATTAATCCAAACAGACCCTCCAGCCTGTAAAGGTGCAAACATGTCCGTCGGTAGCTGTCAGTGATGCTGACCTGCTGGTGTTAAGGTCAGTGAGAGAAGATGGCCGGACTGTTTGTCTCAGTGGCGCCCCTCTGCGGTTGGGATGAGCAAAGCAGACATCGAACCCATTCTTGAATGACTGGTCCCAGCAGAATTCCCATAGGTTTTGGGGCCCATTAATTGTTTAATTGCATGGCTTTGCAAGAATGAAATAGTCAACAATATACCTATCATCCATCTTTTTATACCTGAGTGGTCTTGGTTCTTTTTATTGGTTGTTTGACTGTTTTATAAAATTGTTCCTGTTACGCATAAATAATAAAACCTAGGGCGAGGTAGTTTTTTTTAACCTCCATTTGGAGTAGTGTAGATCGTTTTGTCAATAAAGTGTTGAAACCACTACAAAATTCCCATTAATAATGTATTGCAAAACATATTGCCAATGCTGTCTGACAGTCGCAAACCTCAAAATGACTATATCATATAAAACAAGGAAACTGCCAAATAATCACATATAAGAAGTAAATGCCAACGCAAATTCAGGTATATTGTCATTATTATGACAACACTTTATTATTATTGTAGTTAACCCTTGTGTTTATAGTATTTCTAATGAAGACTTAAGAGACCAACTGGACCTTTAAGTCTTAAAGGTTGGGGGGTTTTGACCACAGGGTCATCTGAATGGATGAATTGTTATTTTAATTACCACATAATGAGCCATTTATATTTACATCAGGAGTGAGTCTTGTCTACAGAGGCTGCCATGTTTTAATGAATAAACTAAACTTCTAAATTTAAATGATTACTTCGGTTCTCCTACATGGTTGAAAGTAAAGCATTTGGTGTGAGATATTCAGATGCAACATGTAGCTTCATCAAGAGATGTTACTCAGGTCTACAAAGTGTACCTTTAATCACAAGACCTACAATTGATTGACCAGACCATTTATTTGCTTTCATATTTATATCATATTTCAAGGAGTGAGCCCATAATGATTATAGATTGTAAGCCATGGAATCTCATGCCTTTGAATAATAAATATTCCTGAGAAAGCTTAGAGGGAACATGAGCTGCATTGTTGTTTGCAAAGTAATTTATATAATTGCTTAGCCACTCACCTGGTAAAATTAAGCACATTTCTAGTTTCAATGGGGGCCCTTAAAAACTAAAAGAGGCACTACTGTGTGATTGTTTTAATAAGCCAGATTTATCATTTGTGAGGAGACAATAAGATAACGAGAATGCTCTAATGTGTATTCTGATCTGGTCATAAGTAACAATATATGCTTTGCACACCGTGTTGTGTTATGACACAAATGGTGATTTCTCTGTGTGTATGTTAGAATCCCCCTTTCCCTTGTTGTGCAGCTTCTGGGATAATACAGGTGCTTCTGGGTGCTCAGCAGATAAGCACTAGTGTTCCAGGTGTTCAGGCTGCCCGGGCTGACACATTAGACAGGGATTTGCTCCTGCCAGAATGTCAAGCCAATGGGGCTCATAGAGGTGGCTTGGATCACTGTCAGGGACAGGTAAGTATGCAGATAAGGGGATTACACCATGTTTGCGCCAAGTAATCTCAAATGAATCCTACCAGCCTCTGTTTCATCCTCACCTGAAAAGCCCAACTTTCTCTTTTCTCAGCCCAATAAATGCAGTGCATGGACAGAGTTCAGTTCCCAGGATCATCCCTTAACTTGGCTTACAAAGCATTTGAGTACACATGGGGTTGGTATGGTCATTTAACTGCTGCGACAGTAATAATTCTGTCGAAGTCTCGGAGGCACCCGATTACTTTTTTTGTCGCAGTATATGTCGTTTATCACCAGCTCTGCTCAGTCAAGTGATACGTAAGGTTTTGTGATCACCCGAGTCATGATGTAAATGAGGTCCAGTTCGGTGATCCAAGGCTTAGTCGGACTGAAATGTTTTCTGTGAGAACAGTTTATGCTCCTTTGGGTTGTAGCTCTCCCCACTGGTAGACAGAGGGATGGAAACTGAGTGTAACAGATGGCCTAGCTGCTTCTGCCACTCAGCACAGGCTGCTGAGCAGCCCACATATTACCACGCTATCCAAAACGGGGCTCAGTGGGCAGCCTATAGTCTTCAACATGCTGAGAGCTAATTTCCTCCCAAACCATCGATCAAAACACTCAAAAAGGAGACAAAAAAAAAAGCAAAACCAAAAAAGAAACACTTTCATTGCTAAACTTAACCATGTGGATCAGCTCTTAGTACCGAGGAGGTTGGGGAAATATAGGCTTTGCAGCTAAGTCTGTAGTCTAAGTCTGTAAATGGTGTAAGTGCCAACCAGGATGATTGAGCTTGGACTACACAGTGCAGCTTTCTCCCAACAATCACACTTTTACAAACCTTGGCAAGGACACAAAACCTCTCTGAGTTACTCATAAGCAAACTAAAATGGAATGGATATATTTTGCATTTTTCTTTAAACATTCGAGCAAGCAAGCCCCTCTGTATGTGTGTGTTTTCCCTTCAGGATGCAGGCAGGCCACTGTGTAATCTGGACGACATCACATCAGCCTCCTTATGGGCATTTATAGAGTATTTGCTCTCAGAGTGGGGGCCACCTGGACAATACAGCATGAGCTGGGTGCACTGTGATTAGATTGTGTTATGAGCAGAAAGGGGATAACAATGATATCTTTCTTGGGTAAAGTGACAGGTCAACCTGTACAAGAGGACATCTGATAGCAGAAGATAAATGTCGCTCATGGTGCCTTTTAGTTTCCTCCGTGAGCCTCATAGTCAAAGACATATTGTCTTCTTTTGTATCTTATTTTCACAGCTCAGTACCACACAGCAACGTGAATAAATAACAGACACGAAGAGTGGGGTAAAAATACAGTATTTGTGTTCTTTTTGACATTTCTAAAAATAATTTTCACCCCCGAAATTGTGATATTTCTTGATGAACGGAAACAGCTAAAAGTAGCCTTTGACGAGTCACCTCAAAAATTAGTAGACGTTCTGTCTAACAGTATTATCATTAACCCGCTTAAGCTTCTTTTGAACATGTTTCTTTATGAACAAGTCTCTATTCCATTTTGGCCCAGCATTTTATTTCTTACAGAGCAAGCTCAGTGAAGACGGACTAGTGATTGTGTTGATTTCATTAGTATTTATAATTTGGAAATTTCACTGCCTCTAAAAAGTTATTGTTAAATTTTCATAAGGCCCGAAAAAATAGCAATTACCTGTGATAAACTGTAATAGTTAGCTCTGAATTTCAATTTTTGAATTCACTTTTCCCCCTCTGACACACACACACACACACACACACACACACACACACACACATGCTTTCTGACTGTTCTCACCAACCCACACACTGCTGCCACTCTGCTATTCCCAGCTTGTGGCTATTCTCAGACTGAATCGGAATGGCACCATAAGGCTGTGTGTCCGTTTTATGCTAAACCTGATGCCTTCTTGTCACAAACACAGTGGAGAATCCGAGCTCTGCATGCGGCAGCCACACCTTGGTTATCTGCATGTCTCTCCCTCCCTCTGTGATTGCGTTCATGTCAGACTGATAGATATAAGCACAGACAACTGCGTCAGGAAATCAGCTCCTTATGTTTTTGCTTTACATATACAACCACCTTGTTGATTCTTTCTTCACACTTCATTCGCCACAGTGACTGTCTCGCTGTCTGTGAGCTGACCCACTGGATAGTTCAGCTTATTTCAACAAATCTGGCCAAAATAATCTGGTGATAGAAGGGAAAAAAAAAGACTGATAGATACTGACAACATAACTGTATGAGAGGTGTGAAAGCACAGCCACGAAAATGCATAAATAAATGCAGAGAGCACTATCAATGTGGCTTGTACTTTTCCGGCCACAGCAGCTGCTCTAAAAATAATTGCAATGATTGTACAATTTCTTCCTCTAAAGCCGAGCTTGTTAGTTATTTACCAAATAGCTTTTAATAAAGACAAATGTAACTGTAAAAGTCTGATGTATCTTGATGAGGAATGCATACGGTCTGCATGACCAAACTGCAGTAAAAAGAAAATATTTCAAATAAATTTCAAAAGTTTGTCATTATATGACGAATTTATTGATTTTATTTAATTTTTTTCATTATAAAAAGCAGTGATCTAGTACATGAACCTTCGTATGAATCACTGGATGAGTGAGTGAAGAGAACAACATGTAATATAATGTAAATGCAGGGAAAAACCTGTACCACAAAACAGCTTCCAATTTTAACTGTTAGACTATGCATGTGTTGTCTTTGCAGTAAAGGCATTGGTTTCTTATTGTTGCTTATAATGGACAATATAATCTTAATTAATTCAAAGCTACATATGTGAAAGTGCAAACTGCTTATCTAACAAAAACAGGGATGCGGCATCAGTATAGTATAATGCAATACTAAGCAGTATCACTGTGATACAGTCTTAAAATTTCTTTAATATCTCATAATCAGACTTATTTCTCCAGTCTGTCGTTTGGTAATTGCAGTGTTGTTACACACAGTAAATGAGGATGTAAGCTGTGACAGTTTTAAGTGTTAACTGACTTGTCTTTATAGCTATATATTACTACATTATTGTGTGTAACTACGACACAATTAAATACGTTTATATAACAAAAAAAAAAAAATCAAACAAAAATAATCTCTCTTTGAAGAGGCACTTAATGCAAAAATATAAGCCGCCACCACCTACAGAGGGCAGTGCAACCACATGACATTAGTGTCTGAATTATGACCTGTTAGGACCACTATATCATGATGGACAACTGAAATGCTGTACCATAAATTAGGTGGTGTTATATGTTGATGGTCAGACATTTTAAAGCCTGGATCATCTCAGAGAACACCTAATGATAAATTGCTCTGTTTGACACCAGCACGATAACAGATCATCACTATTCAAAACAGCATAAAGATTCACTTTCAGAAGGTATATACGCATTGATCAAAATGTCATCACAGTTAGTCTCTCTGTTAGGACAAAGTGAACTTGTGTTCCATTTTAGTGAATATAAAGAACTTGGTTTGGCCCGTCGTGGCTACTGGCGTCCCCTGGGCTACTATGTTCCAAGATTCAGCAGCCTCATTACTCTTTAGACAAATAGGTTTGGACATATTGAACTCAAACCCCAAACAACCTGCCTCCACTCCCCCAGCTCTATTTGTGATTGGGGAGAGTTTGTCTGTCTGGCTCTATCTCTGGGTGTCTGTTTGCTTGACACTTGTCTGGTTTGGCCCACTTTCTCCTTGATCTCATCAGCCAATGTGAGGACCTGTGAAGGCCATCCCCCCATCTTGCTCTGTGGATCCCTGCCAGCCCTGTGCTTGTGTCAGCAGTTAGGGACCGACTCACACCCACACAGTCTCCGGCCTCTGCTCCAGGGCACATGGGTGAAGGCAGCACATCTCCCCAACCAGACAGCAAATGAATTGCATGTCCAAAAAACACTAACAAAACTGACACTCAGCCACACAAAAAGACATGACATGGCGTCATAAACTCAAGCTGCCAGATTGCAGTGTTATCTGATACTAGGTTCTCAGACAAATTGAGCTTTTCATGTGAACTCTTGGATGGCGATAGAGCCAATTATGCTTGAGTTGTACTTACACACATATGGTCTTGATCAGAAACTTAAAAAAAACGTTTAGACCCTTGGCATTATTCTGTCAAGAAATAAAAAAAAAAGACTTGATGGTTGTTATGCTTACATGACAGTAATAGATCATTACATGCTTTTACATATGTAAGATTTAAGACCTGAAAAAACTGCACCACATCTGATTAATGGTTCAACAGCACACTACTTTTTATAATAACTACTGATGGAGCTCTTGTAATGACACAGCGCAACATAAATAATTAAGGGGTGATTGATCCCGGAAAATATTTTAAAACAAGCAGTGTCCCCAAATTTCATTCCTACACTAATCTGTGTTAATTCACTTGAAAACCATAAATAATGGATTATTTATGGGTTTTTTTTCACTTTTTAAATTGGCAACTAGATTGCATTTTCATTCAGAATAAAACTCAAAATAAGACAAACATGACACGCATAAAATTTATTGTGATGGCTCATTTACAGTTAATGTTCCTTGATGAGCTTTGAGATGAATTGAAAAAAATAAAACTTATAGAAAAAGACCATAATACCGTACTGATCACTGTGTAATGATCACAGTGGTACAAACAACAAAACCCTTTTAAATATAGATATACTGCTTATTACTTCACTTTGTAATTACCTTTAAAGAGTCAAACCATTCCATTTGTGTTTCCACTCTTGTACAATTCTGAATGGAAACTTGTTGAAGTCAAAGGGTCAAAAGTGAAAACATGTTCAAAAAGAAAACAACAAAAAAGGAGTAATTTGTCTTTGTCTATTGATATCACACAAACAAAACAGTCAACACCTTTACTGTATATAATTTCAAAGGCATATGGTAAAATATGTCCATAGTAATGACTGTTGATTCAAACATGAGACTGTTTCTGGGTAAAGAACATGCTCCGGATGTTTTCAAAACCTTTTTTTTAAACATTGTTTTCTGGCACCTGCATCTAAATGGCTGTCATTGTTTGGACAGTGATGTCATGTCCAGTGTATTGTTTATGTGAAGCTGTGGCTACAGACCTCAGGGGAAATTTACTGTCTAAAATTACACACAAGTTAGACATGAATAAACCTCATCTTGGGGTATACGCGTGTGATGTATACAGTATTTAGAGGTTATACACTACAATCTGCTTTCCACACAATTAGATTGTATTTTGGTAGCTAATGTGTTGTTAAGAGGGAATGCATTTGGATTAATGACCCCACGAGTTCGGTGGCCCTTTGCCTCCCTCAGTCTTTTGAATAGAGAACAATTTGACATGTCAAAGCTGGACATGCACTGGTGTGAATTATTCAAATTATGATGGCTGGATTTCCATTCAGCTTCTATTATTTCTTGGTTCTTACAGTGTGATTTGGATTTTTTTTTGAATAGAACACAATGTTTATGTTCAGTTGTAGATGTCAAAAATGTCTGGTGGAATAAGACTTTTTTGCTGGAAAATGCCTCATCTCACTGGCAGCTGTTTGCACATCAAACCCAAATGATCTATACTCGTGCGCCACAGGAAGAGTCACATATTTGACTATACTGTATTCATATTATCAGAGGGGTGCAGACACTGAGATAAAAACATTAATATTTCCATTTCAGCAACATTTTACTGAAAAAAAAACTGAACAACTATAAAGATTTTTGTTATTCAAACTGAATAAAAATAGTATAAATAATATTTTAAATGTCTGTCTGAAGTTATCTAGTATGAGGGCATTGCAGTACGATACCGTATGTGTGAATGTGTGGGTGAATGGTTGTTTTTCTCTGTGTGCGACTATGGACTTGGCGACCTGTCCAGGGTGTGACCCCGCCCTTCACCGTGTGTCAGCTGGGATGGGCTCCAGTGACCCGCGAGACCTCATGTGGAGGGTAAAGCGGTAGACAATGGATGGATGGAGATATGCGCAATGAGGGCATTTGTAATACAGAGTACACATCCAAGGGCGACTATGAACACTCAAATGTGATTTATGATTAGAATAGAATCCGAATAAACAGTGAACCTGGTGACGTGAACGGAGCCTTAGAGATATGAGTGATCTGACCTGCACTGAACAAACTTCATCCGCTGTCTCATTGTATTTTTTTTTCTAAACAACTATTATTATTATGGCATGACAGACTGATATAAGTGGTAACGTGGTAAACTGCAGGTTAGACGGACACGTGTTGAAATGTAGAGCTTTGTGAATACTCCTCTTTTTTTCCTGGAGCCGCCGCTGAAGCCTCTCATTGGATACGGACCACACTTTACGCAGCGCGGCTGGCGCACCGCGCCCACACCGCCCGCGGAAACACATTTCGGTGCGTCAACGTAGGGACACAAACACAACTTGCCCCTCTCTTCTACTACTACTGGCGGCTTGTTGTCTCCACACAGCGGCAGTGACAGTGGAGTGGAGTGGGAGGGGAATTCTTCCCCCCTTCGTACGCGCTTGCCTCGGCTCTCCTTCAGTGCGCGCTGGCTGGGCTTCTTCCTCCTCCTCCCGCCCTCTCTCCCTCCTTCCTTCCGTCCCTCAGTGGAACCTCCTGGTTTTCGTGGACAGTCAACGCGAACGCGCGATCGGATCCCACAGGTGTGTCCTCGCCCACTGAGAAACACTCACACACCTGGAGAGGACCATGTGACTCGGCACCTGGGCGTGGAGAAGAAAGTCTCTGCTTTTCTAACCGTAGACTCTTTTGTTGAGGAGTTAATGTGCCCGTCGTGTTTCATCAGGAATTGACAACTGAGCCCAGCGCGTCGTTATTTTTCTACGGAATAGTGCCTTCCTGAAGACCCTCACAGGACGCGAGAGCGAAAGTAAAATGTGAACTTACTTTCGGACTTTCCCTCTTTTTTTATTAGTGAATGATCTGAACGGGAGCTGGTCTTCAAATCTGGACTGTTCGCGTTTGTGCAACTCCAGTCGCTTCGCTCTTTTTCCTTCCAAGGTGAGTTTCCTGGAAGCTCCTGCATCCCCACTAAATTAAATGGACATGTTTACCATAGCGTTTAACAATCTCAGTCCATGTAGAGCGTCAAGTTTTTAAAAACCTGTTTTAATGTAGACTCCAATGATATAGCCTCTGGCGTGGGAGTGGAAACCGTGCCCAGGGAAGCCGCTATTCATTCTCCCCTGCTTTAACACCCAGCATGCCGTTTATATACATATATACATATTGTAGCTATTACACATCCGGTCAAGCTGCAAACAAAGAAGAAGAAAATGCGTATTTGTCCAAAACTCAAATTGTATTCTAGCTGGCAAATAATAGCTTGATTTACAGTGTTGTTATTTTACAGAAATAATGGAGTGCGTGGATGAAACGCTTCATAGTTGTAGTCATCAAACTTGCTCTACTGATAAACTCAGTCGCTGCAGACACGCTCATCCCCAGACCATGCATTTAATCTCAGGAGCATTACAGCCAGGCAATTTCTGTGAGAAATGGCCATGTGAACTGTGTTCCTCACCTCTGGACAGTAGGCTGTACATCATCAGCTGAGAGGACAAAGTAGAAGTGAGCTTTGCTTCCTGTTTGTTTTTTTCGCCCCCCCTTCCCCTTTTCTCCCTTGTCTGTCTTGTGGAGAATAAGGAGACAGAAGCACTATTCATGTCCCTGTAGAATCTCCTGTTCACTTCTGTCAGTGTCTGTGTCTTTCGGTCCCTGGTGCGGCTCTCATCAGACCACTGTATTGCCTTGTTGTCTTTCTGAATTGTCCTTTCATTTGCAGCCTCTGCCTTGTTCCGCCCCTTGTGCACAGACCTACTGTACTTGGGATTATACTTACTGGATAATATAATACCAACAGTCACAGAGCGAGGATGAATTAGTGAGGGCAGGGGGCATGTGGAGGCAGGAAAGATGACTGCTGGTGACTGGAAGTGGTGGCAGGAAGGGGGTCAGAGCAGGGGGTCAGCTTCCAGTCTCCTCACTGTGCAGGGATGGTTTTCTAGTAGATGCCATCTGCTCACATGAACACGCACATGCAGTTGAGAACCATGCTGCTTCCCCATCATTTCCCTCTCCCCACTGCTTCTTTCCCTCTTGCTCTCTTTGCCCCACAGTGCTTCATTCAGGATTTATCTATTCCACTCTGAATAAATAGAGGAACCTTATCTGTGTGCAGGAGAGTGGTGATAAATGTTTTCTCCTGTTCCCCGCAAGGGTGAAAAAGACAAGCAAGCTACACTTCTTCATAGATGCTCTCTTCAGGGCAAGCAAATAGGAGACATTTCTTTTTCAGGTCACATGGGCGTTGGAAAATTCTGCAAAACAACCCCCCCCCCCAACCCCACCAAAAAAAAAAAGAATGCAAGCTCATATTCTGTGATACAAAAGAATAACAAATAAAGTAGGCATTTCCATCATGAAGCCTCCACTTTTTGTGAGTAATAGGCTACTGGCTCTGGAAATGAAACTTTTAGAGTGAGATCCATATTTTATGCTATTTTAAGTATTTTTGGATCCAGTAAAGTGGACTCTGACAAACTGTGGAACTGAGGGAGTGAATTATTGGCTAGTGAGCTCTCGTCTTTCAAGCTCCTACATGTTTTGGTTAAGAGTTCATCCTGTCCTATTTGGTGTTGCATATTTTTGTAGAATGGTTTTAAAGTCATGTAATTTAATGGAACCATGCATCGACTTTCAGAGAGTACTGCAATATTTTTGAGGTCACATGAATTTAAACCCAGTCCGTCTCTTCTGTTCCCTTTGCATTGGATTACTGACTTCTGTCATTTTAATTTTGAAAATAAAACCATAATCCTCACAAGCAATCCCATGCCTCCTGTCTACATGCCTACAAACAGAAACTGCCTCCAAACATGATGGTGAATAGTCTGTGTGCTACTGGTTCATTGCAAGTGACTCATTTCATAAGGCTAGTTAGTCCCTTTTTTTTCCTGTAAATGGCTTGCATTTCTCTATCTTTCAAACCAAGTTTCACTTTGAAAAGTGGACTATTATCCATCTTTTGACCAATACTACTGCTTCTGAATCGAGTTTTTAAACCTACTGGTCAAAAAGGGTGTGGGGCACATGAGAAAGACCCATGTGCATTACCTCGTACCTCTTGCTTATCTAAAGTACACATACGCTTTCAGGGTAATGTGGACCAATGTGTGAAGGGCGTGTCAGCTTGGCATTAGACAACAGAAGAATCTCGGGGATAGAGATTTCCTTTAGATTGGCTTGTCTTTTCATGTCTGAGGATTATCCTATGATGAAGGGACATCATGCTGAGGTGGATTCCTGATCTTATCTCCACTGGGTATTACCACTACCAACATGTGACCTTGGGCTTTATGGCCTTGTCCTAAACTATTCCTTTGACAGCTCTCCTTTTTTAACCCCACCTCTCTGCTTCAGTGTGGTGTTACTTTTATTTCACGCGCCAAGCACTTGTTACCCTTGCCACTCAACACTGACCCCTTTCCTTTCTGCTTTTGATTCAATGAAAGCTTTTGATTCTATGACAAGGCAGTTGTGCATTATGAACCCAATATGTGTTATCATGCTGATTCTCATGCTTACATCCTTAGTAGCATGATGTAAGATGAGCTGAAAAGATAGCAGATTGGCATTGCCTCCCTCCTGCTCTCATCCCACCACCTCATGCAGGTTTTATTTCACTACAGTCCGGGATTTAACATGCTCTGTCTGCAGGCTTCCAAACCTAGCACTTCAGCCCTAGACATGATGGTCAAGTTCAGCTTAACAGTGTGTACTTTTACCTCTTAGACAACCTTGACACTTTCTTAACCCGCAATGCCTTTCATCCCATGTTCAATGCAGACCACACTGTGTGCTCAATCCACTGAGGTTAGTTTTATTTTCCATGCTGCTGCTGCTGCCCATAATACCCTCATCTCTACCTTTAACTACTGTTAAAACACTCTCTGTTAAAACCTGAGTCAGAGGAACATGATAACTATCCTAAACATGCTCATTCTCCTGAAAGAGATAAATGATTCATGCGGCAAGGGAGCTGCATTGATTGCTCAGTTGTTAGGTTATGAGCAGGGTTTTGTGCATGAGAACGGAGACATCCCAGTATTAAAAAATTAGAAAAGGAGGTGGTTGTTTTGATACGCATTTAAGAGTTAAGTAGATGGCTGTTTGAAAAATTGTATCCCAGAGGAAAGCATGATCTTTTTTTTGCTGTTCAAAAATACATTTTTGGAAAACAACAGTAGTGTTCGCTGTCAGCATCCTAGGGGTTGCATAGCTGACGACTGAACACCAGTGATGGATGCACAATACAGACATCAGCCTCTGTCTCCCTCCCCTCACCTACTTCCCAATGGCAGTTGAACTAACAGGTTGACACAGACACACATTGCTGAGGTTTTTGATGCTACCTGCTCACTGTCAACAAGCCCACCTACTCATACCATTGGCAAAAAATCACCCCCAGCCAGGCTTTTTTGCATTTTATTTCCAAATTATCATGCAGGTGTCTGGAAATATATCAATAATGCTGATTCTAGTTAGGGGTCACCTTGATTCTTACCCTGGGAAATCTAGGTCAGATGTTTTCTTCTCAAGTCTGTTATTGGCAGGAGAATAGAGCAGGTGCACATTAATCTTTTGCTTTGGTAACTGTGTCTGGCACACATTCCTTTCAAAATATTGTCAATTTAAATACTTAACAAGCAGGCGTAACACGTAACAGGCAACATTAAGTCCAGCTCTCTGGTCTTGCAGATCTCTAAGATATATGATAAATTGATGTTTAATTTCTATTTCAGATATTTCTTTGTTGCAAAGATTTGGTTTTGAAATACACCTAGGCTTGCAGTAGCTGATGAGTAAGGTGCTTTTGAGCTGTATATATCCATTGGGTGATATATTTGTGCCAGCGTGTGTCGAGGCCAGACAGGTGAACTCGCATAGCCACTGAATTTGAGACCATTCGGAACATTAGGAAGTTGTGCGATTAGGCAGCTGAGGCAGCAGTAGTGAAATATGACAAGTAGAATATCAGGAGAAATAGAAGCTGCCTTTCTGTTGCCATGCACAATTTTGAATGGTATTGATTTGATGTGTAGACAAGAGACTGGCAACAACATTAACATTAGTGCATTAAAGGAACATCCTCTGGTGTGACTGCTGCATAAAATATGCTTTGACTAAGCAGCTAGTACGGAGACATGAAGCAGCTTATCCTGTTTTTGGAGCTCTGACTTCAGGTAGTGGATATCATGCCTTAACCAAAAATAAACAACTTTGCAGTCTACACCGTGTCATAGTATTAATTGGTTTTCAGTCCTATTGTAAATCATAAAGGGCAATAGGATCAAAATAATCTAATACTCCATAGAAAATTGATGTTACAATAATTAAAACCGAAAGAAAAATCAGTAATGGTATTGAGAAATATGAAGTTTATACAATTTGGTGCACATTTTTAGAAATTATATTTTATGGCCGTAATGAGGAAGAGTGGGATTATTTGGCCTTTTTGTATCTGTTGAAGTGACATTCCAGTTTAATCTGTAATGTATTGTCACTTCACCTTTGTTCTTGAGTGAGAGTCGCAGTGTGTTGAGTGCCATTTAATCCCAGCCAATGAGCCAGCATGCAATTCATTTTTATCCTTTGAGTTATTTCACAGTTAATCCTCAAGATGACCAATTTACTCCTGCCAAGATCATTTTTAATTATCACCTCTGCTTTACAGTTAATTTGACATCCACTTGGTGTATGTTAATTTGCTAGTTGCCATCTAGCATTGGCCCTTGCCTTTTTGTATTTTTTGCATGGACACTGGGCAATTAATTATCAAGTTGTGAATATGAGCATCAGCCATGGCTGGTGGATGGCAGATGCATGAAGATTTGGTACACTGGCGGCAGCTGGAGATGAAGGTCAATCCAACCTGAAGAGCACAAAGGGAAAGATAAAATTGCAAACCAAGAAGACACAGAATGATGGACTGATAGAGTGGAACTTTATAGAGGAGGTGAATGATCCTTGTTGGTCTGAGGAGTATCATTACAATCAAAAATGCTTGTTGGCATGGACATCTAATAAAAATACAGTATAAAAAAACATCCATGTTTCTTGTAACTCCGATTAATACAGAAAAACGAAATGGCTTATGCTCACATTATGTAAAATTGTAATGGGTGCGTTGCATTTGCAGTTTCCCTCTTACTTAGTTTTGGAAGATTAATTTCAGAAGACATTTCCAAAAAATATTATTTTCTTTTCATTTTTACTGTGTTTGTACTGTAATGAAAAAAAGGACATCATTGTTTTAATAATAACATTTTAAATTGATAGAATAAAATTTGTAGGCAGAATGTGGTCTAAAATAGCAATAGCAATATTAGATCTTGAAGAACCATATGCTGTCCTTATTAATGCTGGCATCTGCTGAATTTTACTGGCAGCTGGAAGTGGACATGGGGGTGGCAGCACTGCTGGAGGCTGGGTGTCTGTCTCTTGGCTGTCTGTTTCAATCGAGATTTAAAATAAGGCAAGCTCTCATGATGGAATGATGTGCTTGTCAGTAAGAATACTTACAGGCCTCCTTGAAAATACTTGCTATTGGCCATGATGTGTTTAAAATTAAATTGAATGTTAAGTGAGAACATTGTGTGAATGATTAATGACACTGCTAAGTCAAGAGGACACACAGTCAGTGTAACTGCGTTTACTGCATCCGCGGGGCCTAGTTCTATGTATGATAATACACTATATTGGCAAGGTAGTATTCCTTTATCACAGTCCCCCATGAAATCATATTATGTAAATGAAATTATTTATTTGTCAGTGTCTTTGTTAAATGAGGTGGATACTGTGACCTTTCAGTGGCCTATGATCCAAGAGGGACCTATTAAAATCTGTTCTTACAGCAATTGTTAAAGTTACTAAAAATCTCGTTAAATGCCACAGACTCTGTTGCTTCTCATCTGTACACTGACTATTTTACTGAGGCAGTATTCTCTGTAGCAGTAATAATACTGCCAAAGATACAGCCTTAACCTTAGAGACTGACATTTGGAAGTGACCACCAGTCTCTAAAATGTGAGGTTGGAACTGAAGACAAGTTTTTTTTATTGAAACCCATGGGAAAATCAGCTGCTCTGTGAGGCAGCAGTTTAGACTTAGTGGGGGATAAAGGGATACAGAGATAGAATAATAGCAATAAAACAAATACAATCTGCAGTAAAGAGGGCAGGCATAAATGGCAAATATTTAATTTAGTTCGGTGTTGACTCTTTTGTTTGTGTGTAGTTTTTTTTTTTTGGAAAGCAGATATGTACAGTAAAATGTTTCAGTTTGATGAAGGTGTTTACCTTGGCATTGACCTGACTGAGCTCAGGCGCTGTAGTGGACTAGAAGCAGACCTAGAGCTCTGTGGCTTGGGGCTGATCTACAGGAATGTTAGCTATGCCCAACCAACCATGACCTTAGTTGTGGAGCTGTATAGACGTACCCACTGGTCTTGTGTTGATAAATTCCTGTTTATGTTATCGTCTCTAAACATACTTTCTAGTTCCCACTTTCAGCAGAAAAGAGTTGGCCTTTATGCATTATTTTGTGCTCTGAAACTTTTTTTTCTGTTCAGCTCTTTTCTTTGTCTTTGTGCTTCCTCTGTGTTTTTGTAGTCTACTTGGATAATAATCCTGGTGCTTCAAACCTGCCTGGGGCTCAGAGCTGTCTTCTGAAATGCAGATCTGTGGAGGTGTCATCGTACCAACATCTTGGGTTTCTGCATTTGCCCCCCAGCCTCACTCTTCCATTTACACAGCCATGATGACATGCATTATTCCTCACTGACTCATCTGGGCCTGAAAGCTGCCCAGTTTTTGGCTTTCCCTCTCAACTTTATTCATTTTGGTAGATATTTTATACTATAGTGTCATATTATATAGACATTGTAGCTTCATTTTTCTACCCTCTCCTTGCTTTTCTTCCCTAATCTGTAAACAGCTGGTCAGGCATATGATGGTCATGCAGAAAATGTGCATTTCATGCACAATTTATTTCCGTCTTGTGACACTCTGCTTCCCTGTTTTCCTCTATGTTTGCACTTGATCTGCACATCCTCTAACTAATGTAAATGGCATGTTGCGAAGGAATGACATCACAGTCACAGCCACATGCACCTATAAGAATGCCTATATACTTTCAAGCTCTCATAACCCATGATTGTCTCCCATGTGTTGAAGGTGGTAAGTATTTAAACTCAGCCCTCTGATTGCTTCCCTCTGCTGGAGTTAGGTCTGTTTTACGTCTGAGTTGATGCCATGTCGTTGATCTCTCTGTGAAACAGGGTGCTTTAATTAGAGTCATTAAGTGGGGTAGATCTGCTGCTGGGGTTAAAGAACCTTATTACCAATACCTTGTCTCTTCCCTATCCACAGAGTGAACAACCTAATGCTGCTTGCTTGTGCATTTTCAAAAACAAGCTGCAGTTACACTGTGTACAACACACTGCCAAATTGGATACCCAGATCACATAAGCCTCACCAGGAGACTTTCACTCCCTCTACTTGCATCCTATATCAGTTGGACATGTAGAAGTGTGTAGCATTCCAATAACAGATTGAAGGAAAGCAGGGTGTAAGAGGACATGTCAGTGTGGTGTCGGTCACTTCCTGGCGGACTGGTGGTGACTGTCAGCATGACCAGGCCACAGTAGCCAACTATGCACCTCACCAGAACTCCGTCAAGATCTATCTATAACCCTCCCTGTTGCGATGCACAATACACTTCCACTAACACATCTCTTCTACTATTATCCCCTGAGCTCATGTCTTTATTTTTAACCAGGTTCTGTTCTGTTTCACTTCTAGTCCCTGTTTTTGTCTGCTGTCATAATTACACATTCCTCTGTGGCTGACGTTTAATGAATTATATAGAGTTGGTCTCCTCACTGGGTAATAGGGAAAAAAAGCACACCTCCTGGGCCTTGCTGGGTTCTTAAGTGTCTCTACACCTTCCATCTTGAAAGCAAAACATTATTCCTCTTGAACAGCATGCTAAAACAACCCATCTGTTCAGCACATAAGATCAACAAAACATCTAAGCACCAAAAACAACACAATTGTTAAAGACGGTCTAATGCCAAGTAGTAGTATCTTGAATTATTCAGTGTGGGAAATCTGATAAGTGATTTGGGGTTTTATCTACATTGGCAGAGCTGTGAGCCACTGGAACTTTGTCTGGTCTTACCACACAGTTAAGTCCTGGCCATTGTGTCCATGAAATAACAGTATTTTGTTGTGGCTCCACAGACTGTGACCATGAAGCTGTGACTGATGTTCCTCTTTTTATCTAACTGTGGAAAAACTCAGGCACAGAGCAGCATGACCTGGCTTTAGACATCCGTTTTGTGAGGAACCAATAATCTTGAAAAAATGAAGCATGCTGTCACACCATCCATTTTTCTGAGGAACTGTTAGAAGTTTTCTGAGTGAAAATGAGCTAAAGTTGCCACAGGCTAATGACAGAATAGAGTCATACCTTCCTCTAATGGCATGCACCTCATGTTGGCTGGTGTTATGTCAGTAACAGAACCCATGCTAAGCTAGGCATTGTATTTCAGTGCATTAATAGCAGTAGCAGACTACCCGTGGAGCTCAGACAAATAAAAATCCCATTTCCCCTTTTTTTACTGGTGGTAAGTGCTGGGGATTGTGCTGTAGCCTGAGTGCCAGTGAAAAAGCCACTCAGTGTGTGAGCAGTTAAAGTCCTCTCAATGCAGCAAGGGTGAGGCCCTCCTTCTGTATGCATTACCCCAGCCAGCTTGATCGATTCTCTGTTTGCTCTGTCTTGTTGTCTATGTGCGAGATCACACTGCCCACTTCTCCAACCAATGATAATTTGGACTTTGGACCATGGCTGCCTGCTTCCAAATGTATCTATATACAGTACACACAACTTTATTCATGTGGCGTGAGTCCACACGCTGTCTGTCTTTCACTTGAAGCAGGTGGGACAGCCTAGGCATGGATCCATGAATTCCTCATAACACAATCTGTTGCCTGATCAATAATTCAATTCTTTCTGTGAGCAAGCATGTCTGGATCCAATCTCGCCTGCTACTTCCTCCGCCTTCTCTTAACAAGGTGGATGTTGAGTCCTTGAGCTGAGCTCAGCTTATATCTGCGTGTGTGTGTGCTGATGAGCTGGTTTTAGTTGGTTATCAGGCAGTAGTTGTTCTGGTTCATGATTGTGTATCCACCTGTGCTGTGTATGTGTATGCACACAGGACAGGTCTCTGGCCATCGCAGATTATATTGTGCATTATTTCAGCAAAACACACTCCTCGTGCCTTGGTGTCCACAGCAGTATATTGATGTAAATGTGTCTTCTACAACTGTTGGTTGTGTGTGTGTGTGTGTGTGAGTGAGAGGGTGCATGATCTGTTTCTCCCTTCCAGGCAGCCTGATGAATCAAAGGCATGGATCTCATTAAAAGGTATTAGGCCTGTGGAGAGGTCAGTGGCTAAGTTCTCTGATTAGTGAGCTCCTGTGGGCTGCTTGGGTGCTGTGTTGGGCAGCAGTTGGGAGGTGTGTGTGTGTGTGTGTGTGTGTGTGTGTGTGTGTGTGTGTGTGTGTGTGTGTGTGTGTGTGTGTTCTGGGGGGGGGTGCCTCATCAAAATGCCTCTCATTCCTCTCCAGCCCACACCTGGAGGGTGCCAAGACTCTCTCACTGTAAGCCCTAGTCCCATCTGACTGGGCCAAGGACAACATGAACGGGGCACAGACTTAACCCCAGTCATCATCATCTATTTCCCCAACTTTCTTTCATGGCCTAATGTGCTGCTTACTTCCGGTTTTTATCAAAGGCCACATTCAGTTTCCATCCCAGTGATGGCTCCTTTTGGTGGAAATCAAGCTGCACCAATAGCCCGACAAGCAGCTTTCTGCGTCGTTAGTAACTCGTTCCAGGGCTTGGACTCCAATCAAAGCCAGCGAACATGAACCTGGGATGACTTTCAGCCAAGGGCAAAATGTGTGTATGTGTGACTGTGATTAAAGGAGATGGGACACTTCTGAAGGTCTCATTTTGTGCAGTGTCTCATTGTCCACTCTGATATAAAAACCTTTCATTCTGCGAATATATTTTAGTTAGATGGTGTTTTTTTTTCTGTAAACATTTGGAGTAGGAGGATTTAGATCATTTTTAAGGCAAATTTTCTTGCTATGAGTTGAGGATATACTATTAGGCGAGTCCTTACTAGGGCTCTCTTTTTATTTTTATTCAAAATTCAACATTATAGCAAACATTTGGATGTAAATCTTACTTTCAAACTCCAATTACCTGCTCAAAATGCAAATGCTGTCAGCTAATAAGGGCTTGTTTAAGTAGAGTCCAGCAAAGAGGGCACTTAAGGGTTCCTACTATATCATATGACCATGTCAGCTCCAGTAGCCCTGCATCTTGGAGCTGTAAGGCTACATGCGGGAGACTCTGCTCTCAGAATGAAATCCCTGCTTTGGTGGCGAGACAGGGGCTGCACAAAGTAACCACAACTCTCTGTAAGCTGGCTCATAAATATGTATGTGCCAGGGACATCTGAGCACTCTAAGCACAGGTTCTAACATGAGGGTAAATAGTGTAAATAAAGAGAAAGCTGTACTCAAACCCAATCAAGTGGATTGATTTGTGTTTCTGGCAAATAATATCAGAAATTATGTTGAAACCTTTGCCTTGACTATCTTATGTAACATAAGTATGTTTTAGCTGTTGGATCTTCCTCCTGTTGTCAGTGATTTCCCATTCAGGGATGGATTTTTTGAACGAATTATGGATTATTATAAATTTGTTCAAACTGGATTTTTGGAAAAGGTGTCTCATTACAAAAGCAGTGAAGGGTTGGACAAACGAGTATAATTTCTGGTACATTGTATATTGAGAGTGCAACTTTCCATACAGGGTTTCATTTTCACTGTAGAAAGAATCTCACAGTGTACGTGACTGCTGAGGTTTGCCATCAGTGTCCTCCAAGAGCAGAAAGGAATGAAATCCCCAGTAGTCCACATACTGTATTCCACTCCTCTCTTCTTTCAGTCTTTAGCCCTTTTAGTTCACTAAAATTATAAATTATTGGTGAAAAAAAAAATTAAAGTGTATGGTCTAAGGATTGTCTTGTATACAAACCACGTTAGTTACATATCGTTTCATATCATTGGATGCCCTGATTCCTGCACAACAGTGGACTGCCAAATGTGGATAGGCATTAAAAGGAGTGCAATTCAATGCTGTGTAAGAGCCTTTTCCAAAGGGCAGCATCACGCCTCTTGTTTAGTGGAAAATAATCCACTAAACAAACTGTTTAGTCTAACAAAAGTTAGTTCAGAGTATCAGTTATGGTTTTCTTTGTCTTTGAGAAACAGCTACAACTGATTATTATGAGTTTATTGGTAATAATTGGTTCAGTTTTGTTTGTAGATCAAACTTCAACCTGTAATTACTCCTTGTGCCCTCCAATCTCACTTGCCGTATTTTTATACTAATAAATAATCATATAATAAATAATTTATTAATAATATTATTAATAAATAATAATAAGATAGCCCTATTATATCATAATTTTGCCAGTGAATATTGAGTGTGTTCTGTTAAAGAGAAAGCACAGCATGTTTATATTCGGACAGGCTCAGGGTTTGCTAACGTTTTCTTGCAGTCTCATCCCAGTCCAGACATGCTTCTTCCTCAGGTATGACAAACATCTCTACAGCACTCGC
Organism: Brachirus orientalis; assembly: GCA_016785285.1. Classification (NCBI taxonomy): domain Eukaryota; kingdom Metazoa; phylum Chordata; class Actinopteri; order Pleuronectiformes; family Soleidae; genus Brachirus; species Brachirus orientalis. The sequence continues at coordinate 6,571,907 of JAFBJR010000146.1, read as the reverse complement.
TCAGACTAGAGTTGATCCTTAATGGCACACAGTCACTGCCATGTACTTCATTCTTTCTCAATTGCATACATACTCACTGTCTGTCTTCCCTGCTCTGTGTTTATCACCCTTACACAAACACTTTTTAAGTCTCTCATGAATCTAAGGAAACCAGGCCCTGGGCTTTCTCCACCTCGACAGGTTAATTTAACAACTGTACCTTTCTGTTTGTGTAGGCTGATGAAGTGTGCATTGTTATCTGGAGGTGTGCCATCAGCCCACAGTCATTATCATAACCCTCAATGGGAATTTTCTTGTCTGATTGAAACAGTCCTCATTGTTTCACTTCTTCCCCATGTTTGAAAGTAATTTTGTCTTTCTTGATTGTGACTGAGACATGAGCAAGGCTTCATCCTCTTTCTGTTAATGCAGAGTTGTTTGCATTTGCCAGTTGGTCCATCCAGAGTTGGTGTGGGGTGTAGCGGAACCAGTTATCGCAATGGGGTTTGTGTGCCTTAAGCGTAGCGTGGTGATTCTGTCACTGTGATCATTTTTTTATTGGGACTGAGCCACAGTCACAGATGTAAATGTTTGTTTTTGTTGACTGCAACAGGAGCTATGCGGTAGGTAAGTTAATACTTCTGGACCTCGGGAACCTTTTCCCGGTATATTTTAGATGTTACCCTGCTTCAACACATTTGATTGAAATAGTCAGCTCATCAAGGAGTTTCAGGAGTTAAATTTAAGGAGTAAATGGAAAAAAATATATTAAATTACCCATACTTTTAATTTCCCACACTTATAATTGATGTGCTTGTTTGCTTATTCACAGTGGAGGTTGAAAGCAGGGACTAATCCTTAGGAAAGTATTTTATGGATGTCATCACATAAGTCAGGAAAGTGTCCTGTCTGGAGCCAGGGTGTGATCCCGTGTCTGACTCAATCCTGTACAGTAAATGATATGGCTAGGGTCATTAGCTAGATCTTTGTCTATTCATACTGTTGGTTCTTAGTAATAGTTATTAACCATACTGTCATATGTTCTTTTGTAAGGATGCACATTAATCTAAATGCATGCAAGCACATTGAAATTCTTAACAGCAACACACACTGAACCACAAGAGGCTTGATCAGCTAAGAAATGTCTGAGAGAGAGAATGCCAGTTCACTGGTTTCTGCTTAGCTCAGTGTAGACTATTTAAAAGGTGATTTGTATTTGTGCTGCGTTGCGGTCCCCTGCCCTGTTCGCAGTCGCCAATATGGACAGGGGGTTTTTATCAGAAGGTCTGAATGAAACAGCTGCCTTGCACTCTTCACCGCTGCTCCACTCAAGTCCTTTCCAAGGCCTTTGAAAATGTTGTGCTCTGCCTGTTGTGTCAGACACACTGCTCTGCTAATGGCCCTTGGCTCTGAGCCAACCCTATCCCAAATCCCAAACCTGGCTTTGGTTGCTGCATCAGGCCCCACTCACATTTACAAGACTTACCTGGATAGTGCCAGCCAGTTTCTGCCTGGGAAACTGTTTTCCACTCTGGTTGAGTCATTTGAAGGATAAACCCTACCCTAATGACTGTTCAAGGAGAAGGGGTGGATATACCTGCCTCTGCTAACAAACATGCTAATATATAGCAACTGGAGGGTTTCAACACACGCCCTGTGGGTAAGCCACAGCAGATTTTATAATTTTTAAACTAGCCCTTGTCATAATGAAATGACTTTTCCCACTGTTTTGCCCCTGTATTCCCCCTGCCCTTGACACGGTCAGCTGCTATTGAAATCATGGGCACGTACAGACTTGTAAGCTCCACATAGCCACTAGTTGCTAGCCTAAGCACATCACCTGTGATGTCACTTGCTTCCTCCTGTGTCCAGGCTTGTCTGAGTCGAAGTCAAAAGCCACCCCACCCCCAGACCTGTCTGTTCTGCTGTTATCCAGCTAAAGCCTTTTGTTGAGAAGGGCATTAGCCCTATATTTGTGGGCATGTATGTTTTGTCATCCAGGCCTGGGAATGGATGTGCCAGATGGGTGATTAGTCGCCACTGTGTGTATGTGTCTCTGAAAGCCAGAGAGAGAGGCTGATGTGAATGTGTGACCTAAGATCACCGTGATTACAAGGAGATGAGCCCGACAACCTAAATGAAGATAAAATGTGGGTGCTTGTATTGCCTCGTGCCATGTGCCTCTGCATGTGTATGTGAGCACAGATTTCTGCCTTTTTATCACCACCTCCAAGTCCTCCACCCTTTTCACCACTTGCATCCCCAATGCAATCTCGTCTGTACTTCTGTCTTGGTTAGATAGGCTTCCATCAACAATTTGGAGTGAACCTCTCATGCATGAAGACTGCTGTAATGATTGCTTTTGCAAAAATGCCCAGCTGTTTGTACACAAAATATGAGAATGAAAAGTGAAGTGAAGGAAGAGGGGGAAGAAGAACATGGGTGGGGAAATGTCTGTGGTACTCGTCACATACAGTATCAGGAAGCACCCCTAACAAAAGCATGAACACATGCACCATGAAAGATTAATTGGTTGTTGTTAGTTCCTCTCTCACCATCACCTGCAACAGAGAAGGTGTGGAATACAGAAGAGAAACATGTTGACGCCTATTGGTATGGATAATAAGGCACTGGGGAAAGTATGTTTTTCTCTCTCTCTCTCTCTCTCTCTCTCTCTCTCTCTCTCTCTCTCTCTCTCTCTCTCTCTCTCTCTCTCTCTCTCTGGTCAATGGCTGTCAAAAGTTTCAAAGTCAAATGGACAAAAGTTTGAAATTGAATTTGAAATGATTTTGTTTTGTTTTCACTTGCTCTAGTTAGCATAGTGATAGCTGATTGTACCTTATTTCTTGGATATAGGTAACTGCCTGTTTAGAGGTTGTGTATGTGCATTAGTGTAAGTGTGTGTGTGTGCGTTAGTGCAAGAGGGTGTGTGTGTGTGTGTGTGTGTGTGGTACCCCACTGTCCAGACACATCTGCCTGCCTTTAATTAGTTTTGCCTGGCACAGGGACCAACCAGTCTCTCCTGTGTTTAATAACAGCCAAGACAGTGGGTATTTATCAAGGTCTGAACACAGCTGGATTGTGCATTCATTTGGACAAAATCACTTAGTGATTATGTTCTTTTAATTCTCTGAAGCCCAATTTTCATTTGCTCTTTTATTTCTCTCTTCTCCATTTCTTTTTTTTAGTCAGTCATTGTATTATTATTTCATGTGTCTGACCCACATTTTTGGGTCTTTAAGTGCTTCCAAGGTTCCTCTTCTGCCCTCACCCTTCTGTTCTATTTGATCAGAGCTATCACAGTGAGAATTGTCCCATGTGGAAAGATGGAGGCTATGTTTAGTCTCAGTCAGATACAGTAATCCATCCTTAGGAGCAAGTGCACCCACTATAAATGCCTTCTCCTTCAAAGAATCTCTCTTTCCTTTCTTCGAACTGCATTGGTTTCATATCAAGGCAGATGATTTTCAGTGTTGGGCCAATAGGAGGTGATAGACATCTCCTACCTTAACTTGTCTTCTCCCTCTTTCATCCCTTCTTCCTTTTATGTCTGTGAATATTATACCTGACTAGACATTTGTCAACCTCCTACCCACTCCTCTTTGTGGTCCCCTTGCCCCCAGCCACCTGATCCCTCCCTCTTCTTGTTCCTCCAGTGCCAACAGAGCTGAGGAGACCGCTGTCTGTGTCTGTGGAGTCGGAAGAGTCAGAAACTAAACTGAGCAGAGCTGAGGTGTGCACAGGTGCAGCTCCTCTAGCAGCCCTAGGGGTAGCAGTGAAACTCTTCATTTTGGCCCTATTTCTTCTTGTCATCCATAATGTGGCCTGTGTACGTCACACTCTTTTTTACTTGGGTATAGCTAAACGCCCTGGCCCTCAGCAGGGTGGCCCTAGGAGATTTAGTTCTTGAATATAAGGAACATTTCTCTAGCTGTTGCTTCATCTGTTGATCTTCATCGGTCTTCAGCTTTGATGCATTTTTATTGTATGGGTATTGTTTTTGTTATTATCTCTTGACTTACTACAAGGGCAATTTTCCCATTAGGGATAATAAAAAATTCCTCTACTACTATAATATATTGCATGCCAGAAGGGCAGGAAAAAAATATGGTAAGGAATTCAAAAGTAGCAGGAGCAGCAGCTAACATTGCCCCCAAGCTCCTCTTGAAAGCTAAGTGAATGCAAATTGACTTTTTTAAAATAAAGCAGAGTTTCTCAGCCAGAATAATCTGCATGCTTAGCACAATGTTGCATAGCCCCATATCACCTCATTCAATTTCACAACAACTTCCTTTCTGGGTGGGATTGGCTGTTTGATTCCTTCCCCTGTCGGCTTACTAGCAGAGATTGCTTTGATTTTCCAGGCAGACATGACCGGATTAAACAGAGTGGGTCTGGGCACGTGGATGGGTGTCTCCCAGCCATCATTTCATTTGTGTTTCACATTGTCGCTTGCAGCACTCTTTTCTTTGTTTGCCTCACATTTTTGCTCAGTATCTGGCCAACTATTGACTATAAGACCCAGTTCCTGACAATGCTTGGTACGCACCACACAATTGGCAGTGATGGTTCTCTTGCATTGTGCTGAGAGTGTACTTCCATATGATGCTCAGGAGAAAGAATGTACTTCTTGAGACACACACACACTGTCTCTATACCCACCTTTTCCCAATCTTTTACTCCGTCTGTCTCTTCTGAGGCTCACTCCGGTGTGTAGACATAGTTTCATGTCTAGAACTTTGCAGCATGAGGTGAGGATGGAACATGGTGAAAGGAAGGCAGACTGATGCTTGAGCGGAGGATTTCTGTAAAGTCAGGTGACAGTTTCTGAATGTAATCCTGTGCAGATTTACAGTAACAAGGAATGAGCTATTTGTCAAACCTCTGAGTGTTTGTGAGTCTCAGTGATCATGCATGAGTGTGCCAGATCAACAACACATTTAAAACACTTGACACATTTTCTCATTTGTCTGAGGTCATTGACTAATAAAAAAAACTTTCACTCAGGCAACAATTGAGGCAGCTGTCTTGGCTGTCTAGATTGATGTAAGGTCAATTCCAGCAGCGGGAGATAATCACAGTGTGTCACTCTCCTCCGATCCAAACTCTTATCTGTGTCTGCCCATTCCCAGCATGCCACAAATAACCATGGGACACACATATTTCCCTTTAGTGTTCTTGAGCCGCAAGGGAGGGAATGTGTTTGCATGCAATGGTCTTGGGTTTTTTAAACTTGTGCAACTGCATCCTCTGCTTGATGCACACATTCACCCGAGGTACAACTTTACAACAGGGGTACTTTAACAAAACTCCCCTCCTTGTTTTGGAAAGTGGACACACTTGTGATATAATGCCAGCACTTTCAGGTGTTTTTCCCTCTCGTCATGATGACCATCGTCACCATTATCATCAGAGTGATCAGCTGAGATTACCTCACCTTTGGACTTTGGCAGCAATCTCCTTTTCCCCGGAGTGAGCTGTGCTAATTGTGGCCTAATGATGAGCTGTTGGATTGTAGAGTGGTAAAAAGCACTGGGTCGGTAAGGCTTGCTGCTTTTCCTGTGTAGGCTGATTACTCTGTCTAGTTAATGCACCCGCCTCAGATACAAATGGAGAGTGGTTATTGCATCAGGGGAGACAGTCAGCCTGTCAAAATCACCCTCTCCAACAGACAAGAGAGGGAGATAAAGAAAGATTGAAAAGAGTGAGGGAGAATATATTCTGGAAAGTGAATTTCACTAAGAGAATGGAAGCATAGTGCAATTATGAAATATAGCTTTCTGTTTCAATAATGGCCTTTTCTCCATTGGCTATATATAGGCCAATGTAAATGTTTAGAGGATGGCCCACAGTGTCATATAGCTGATGGCCTATAAATGCAGAATGCAAAGACAGTTTATGGTGAGAGATAGTTTTAAGGTAGCACCATATGTTGAGCAAGAATGGTGGAAATGACAGCAGGGAACATTGGAAAAAGCCATGTAGAGAACTGCAACACTACGCCTCTCTCAAGTTGGTGTCCTTTTGCTACAGTTAGTCATTTCCAGTTTCTATCCTTGTTGTGTATGTGTGGGAGTGCCGACATATCTGCTGGAACTTTACAAAAAGAAAAATGGCACATTCATGTGGGTTGTTTTTTTATTTCACTATAATTAATCACTAGATAGTCACATGATTATACCCAAGGTCCATTTTCATGAAAAAAAAAAATCATCAAAACCATTTGGTGCAAGTCACACATGAAAGCTCAGCAAAACATTGGCACAGCAAGGATGCCAAAGCACCCACACAGGCAGCAGCACAGCTGACAATACATCTGTCTGGATAGATACTCAAAGGTGGTACATCGAGCAGCTGAGCCAAAGCTGAGGTAAAAATAGGTTCAGTAAGTAAAGAACTCTGTACTGATCTGGTAATATACAAAACAGACAATGGTTAAAAAGTCAAAGCTGTGAAAATTTAGAAAACGTGTTTAACTGGGTTTAAAAGCATATACAGTACACACGTTGGTTGGAAATATGTATGCTTATGATAAGAAGCAGTGGATACACATACACTCACAGTATGTTTAAGAATGTTTACATACAGTCAAGCACATGTCTCAACTCTCATTACCATCTGATATGATTCTATCACATTTTAGAGTCAGTTTTGTGCATAGCCACCCTTAGCATATGGGAAGCCTGGAGGTTAATCCCTTTCTCTTTTGCATTTTACATGATCATGCACATAATTTGTGTAATGATTATCATTTTGTCATGATTCATCAGCTTTTTGCTCAGACTACTGCAGGTGCTGGAAGTAAAAACTTATATTTTTACAAAAGAACAAAGTCTAAAAATGTATGCCTTTTACTACATGCCGTGAATCTTCTTCATAACTTATGAATGAGGACATAATTAATATTCCTTAAGTCAAAATAAACGACTGTGTCAGTACTTGTAAGTTTCTTGGATATGACAGGTGAAAATAATAAAAAAAAAAACACTACACAAACTACTACTGAATAAACATTATTTCTAAGCATGGTAATTTGTCTCACTGATGTAAGGGCTGTGGGATGGTTGCGGTCCTGTTGGTATCATTCTTGTAGCTTTTCAGTTTAATTATTTTGTAATTAAATTGCAATTTGAGTATAGTAAATTAAATCGCATTATTGTCTGGCCCCAAACACAATCATACGTGCATGTGCACCCCACCAACACAATCAACAGTCAGAGAAAAGAGGGTGGGGAAACTTTCCAGTGTGCAGCCATGCTTGCCTCCACACTTCGATAATTATGATTGCCCACAAAAGATGGAGGGTTGCTGAGTCCTTTTAATCCATCAGAAGGCTTCATTAGGCAGGTGCCAGTGGGGCCCTCAGCTGCAGCAGAGAGCAGTGAACTTTGCTCTCTGAAGTGACACTAGTTCTCCTACTGATTGAGGGAGAAAAGAGGACAGGGATGGCAGAAAAAACAAGATGGCCATCAAGCAATAGACATCTGTTGAATGTCTCACAGAGAGGTCATAGAAGAATTAATGAGGCAAACTGTTGCAGTTGAGCAATAACTGTCAATCATTTGGGACATTGTTGTGTATAAAGAATACCTGCTGTGAGTGGTAAGCACTCGCATAATAGAGCAGCTTGACTAGATACAAACCACCTGTACTCCTCTCCTTCATCTGCTCCTATACTAGTAAAGTATTTTGTTCTTAATTTTTCTTTCCTCATTTATGGGCCTTTTCCCAAGCACAATCTAGTGCCTGTCTTGCCCCCATCTGTTGCTTTGGCATTAAAACCTTGACTTTCCCCCGATTCCTCCTCTTCGTCTTCAATCTTCTCTCCATCTTCCACCCCTTTTGGTAGCCATCACTGCCGCTGAACGATTTCCTCTCACTGGGAGGCCCCCCCGAGTCACTGTGGCAGTGTCAAACGAGGTTCCTATTTAAGCTCATTAAATGTTTCCAAGAGAATAGGAAATCAATGGTGCATACCGGTGCGCAAGAACTTTTCTCTTAATTTAATTTCCTCTCTCTCTTATCTGCTCGCACATCTCTCTTTCTTTTTCTCATCGTTCTTTTCAGCCTGTCATTCTAATTTAAGTAGGTGAGTTGGTGGTGATAGGTAAAGTGGGGTGTTGGGGGTGGAAACTGCTGCTATCACAACAATTTTGAAATTTTTATGTGGCAAGCATCATTAAACAAGGCTGTCCAGACTTTGTCGTGTTGTTTGGACTCAACATTTAGAGTAAAATCGACTTAAAAGTGTTGCTCACACTGACCTCAGCTCGCCTGTGGAGATGTAGCCTTTGTTTTAGTCCTTGCTGTTAAGGAAACAGGATCAGACCGGAACAGAATGTTGCACTAAAAACACATGGGGGAATATATGTTGGTGGTGTTTTGGATGGAGATGTCCCCGGTTAAAGATAACTGATGCCTCATGGTTTTTTCTTTTCCCATTTTGACTTGTTGTCTTCTCCTCTTCCACCTTGGTCCATCTTTGTCTTTTGTTTGTCTGATGTTTGTGTTAGAATAAAGCCCTGTGTGTGTGTGTGTGTGTGTGTAAGAGAGTGAGAGAGAATACTTGTCTGGCAGAGCTTTGTGCTGTTTGAAACCATGCCTGGGGGCTAGGCCCACACCTTCTCTGGAGCTTCTGTAATTGCTCTTCTGGGGCTTTGTCTCTGGCTCTGAGCCCGTCTCCATCACTCTCACTCTGTCTCTTTTTCCCTTGCTCTTCGGGCCTCCTCCCTTCCTTTTTGCCCCCCCCCCCCCCATGCCTCATTATGGCTGATCCCCACCTGCTCAATTTGGGAATTCTTTCTTTACACATGTACAGTACATACAGAACTGCTCAGCAGTTTTCAGAAGTTGCTGTCACTCGTTTGTGTGCTATCAGGTATAAAACAGCTTTGCTAATACTGTCATGGTGAGAAATAAAAACAGTAGTGTCATCACATGTTTTTCATCGAACTGGTGCAGACAGTTTCTCATCTGTGTTCTGAGTGTCAGTGTACCCATTTTCATAAAGCCCCAAGCTGTCCTGCCTTTGTGTGCACTTGCCTCTGCCACGGGTCTGACCCTTTCCTCTGCCATAACTAGAGCTCCACCTTGTCACCCAGCAGAACCGCCATGCCCGTTCCCAGGCTAGGGAGCTTACTTTGTAGGATAATGGATGTGGCCAGTTGCAGCTGCTCAGCAGTGGGTACTATCATAAGAGTTATCTGGGCCTGTGATGAATGGTTGCGAGCTGCATGTCTCCTCCGATCAATAAGCCACTATCACCCAGATGAGCTAGATGCCCCCTCAATCTCTGCTCCCCCATCCACACATATATCTCCCTCTTATAATCGCCCAGTATGTTTGTGAACTTTTCCCTCCAATTCATGGCCTGAATTGGACCATTGATCTTTTATCCTTGGCTTGTTTTAAATAAAGGGCCAGTATCTCCTCTCCACCCAAGCATGCAAGGTTTCTGACAGCAGTTATTGCTACACTGGCGGCAAAACACACAAACATTACTTAAGCCTGGTTGAAGGCCCATAATCGGAGAGGGAGAGGGGCTATGAGTGAGAGTATGAAGGTGCCCCCCCCCCCCCCCCCCCCCCATGAGTGAGAGTATGAAGGTGCCCCCCCCCCCCCCACTCTGGAGCGCTGCTTAGGTTTCCATCACAAGGCTGATGCAAGCAGAACTCCCATGTGGATATACAGACTTGTAATGCAGACAAACACACCTTGCATGCACCAAACAGTCTTATTGTCAGGGCTCATTGAGCACAACACATCCCAAAGCACCTTAAAAAGCCCCACCCACTCTGAATTACAGTTGAATGCTGTCGATTCACCCTCATCTTTGTGTCCCTGTCATGCACACTTACTGTATAAGTCAGGTCTCTTCTGCTTCAGAACAACAGGTGCATGGTAGCTTATGTATCTCTTGATTTTTGATGCTTTTTTTTCTCCGCATGTGTTCTGCCGACAAGGGATTCATGATTAAAAAGACGCTTGGAAATCACTTTTTTTCTTACCTCCAGGGACTTTTCTTTTTTTTTCTCCTCTCCTCTCCTCTCCTCTCCTCTCCTCTCCTCTCCTCTCCTCTCCTCTCCTCTCCTCTCCTCTCTCAGCCTCATAACTGCTGGCCACCACACCTGTTGCTGTCAGTGTAGCAGTGTGGGAAAGAGGGTGACATTTTGCCCTCTGGCTTGTGTGACTCCACCCACCTCACCAACACCTTTTGCTATTAGTATGGACCAACAGCAAAGGTGGGATTTGATTTGGCAGTTGTGAACAGGTGTGGGATAGGGTGTGCTCGCAGTCAATTTGTGTATAACCTTGAGCCTAAACTCTAGCCTGTGTGTCCGTGCAAATATGTGTGTCTTCTGAAATCTTGGCAGTGTTGATGACCCTCTCTCCTAATCCTCTCCTCTCTCCTCCTATCCTAGAGACTGGGCCCTTAATGAAGCTGGGGGTCAGCAGCAGTGTGCGGCTAATAGGCCAAGTTTGCCCGGGGCTCTGGCTGCCTGTGATTGAAGAGTCCAGTGAGGACCCACTGTGCGACCACGGCTGCTCCCTGCTCCGTTCCACTCCGACAGCCAAGAAGCTCTGTGCACCCTTGTCTGCCTCTCCCTAGTGAGTAGCACCCGAAGTCGTTCATTTTTCACTTACACTCCTAATACTTTGTTCAGTTTCATTTCTTTGATGCAGCAAAGAGTCCCCTGGCTCAGAATTTTATCTAAATCACCTGTCCTGATTCAGGATATCACCAGTGGTAAACATTTTTTCTTTTTTTGCCTTAGTTATCTATGAGGCTCACATTTGTCTCCACTTTGTCTCAATTTTTTTAGTAGAGTAATTCCCACACTTGGTACTAGCATTTTCTCACTCTCATTGCTTATGCTACCCTAACACTCTTTCTCCTCACTTGCCAGAGTGGGAATGTGGACAATTACCACGGTCCCCCCATTGGACAGCAGCCAGTTAGGAAAAAAAAAAACGCATCCAGCTATTTCTCTCATGAAGGGTCCAACAGTCTTAGACCTTGGCAAGCTTTATTGCACATATCTGAGTTGGAGGCACTGGTGTGGAGGTGTCTCTAATTAGTTTAGACTTCAGTTTTTACTTGTTAAGGAAGTCTCAGCTCCCATTGTTTGGCTGTCAGTACAAAAGTACAGGTAGCAATGCAATAGTGAGCTCTTGGGAGACGACTGAGCAGATTGGATTTACAGATGAGAGAGAGAGAGAGAAGGGAGTGAGGCAGCAGCTCTGCTACCCAGCACACAGTTGACCGTCTCACCTAGGAGATACTTTGGCTAGTTTCATCCCCTGTGTGCCACACTACACTATTGAAAACACTTTTTCTAAACGTGCTCATAGAAGTGTAACATTACTAGCCAGTAAATTGTCAACATAGTGTTTTTGTGTTAGGAAAAATGGTCCGACGATAAGTCAAGTCTAGCCTAAAAGTCATATTAAGTTGTCATCTGTCAAAACTGTATTTGTACACCAGTGGGTTTAAACATTTTTTGTTTAAATGTTTTAAGTTATTAAATTTGCACTGATGCTCATTCCCCATTATCCTCTGCTTTTCTACGTTTATATATAAACAACTGTAAAACGTTATTCTCATCACACTTCACTCAGGAGAGGAACACATAAAAAGTGATGAATGCTAATATGTAATTGCACATGATATATTTGCACTTATCCCTAACAGTTTCAGCTGTCTACTCCAAATCCAAAGCTGCCACAAAGCCTTAGGACTTCGTTTCCTCATATGCTACACTTGTCCATCTGTGGTCGGCTTAGGTTGACAGGCAGCTCCTATTCTCGCTCATCTTCTCTACAATCATATGTTTACTTAGGTCATAACTTGTGTGCTTTCCATCTCATTTCCTCTAGTCTTGCATGCCTGCCAGGCTGCCCGCTGGTGTTAAAGATAAACAAAATATGGCTCATTTTAATGTTTTGCATTAATAGAGTCTGAGTAGAGAGATGATTTTACTCTCAGTACTTCCTCGTTATTCAAAAATGCTGCACATTAAAATCTGATGCTTCTTGCTGATGCAGTTTTGTTGACTGTTTCTCTTTGTTTATATGCTTGTGTCATATCTCAGATGGTAAGGTGTAAATGTTACGATAATTATGTTTTTGATATCTGTGAGGATTAGGAAGTGTCAGTCATTTCTCATATGGGGCTTTGTTATAGCACCACCTAAAAGCAAAGAAATACATTGGGATGACTGAATTGGGTAGCACAAGAGCAATCAACTTTTTCATTTGTAGTTTCTAGTTTTCCTCGAGATACCTATAATTCTTTCTATTTCTACTTACTTTTTCTTGCATTACCTTTCAATAATGTGTGTGAGATACTCTTACGTTCACCCTTTTAAATGTTTTCTCTTTAAAGGAAAACTAGTAAACAAAACATCGTTTGGTAGTCAATTTCATACATTTGACACATAATATTTCAAAGAGGAAGTTCATAGAAAATATTCATTTTAAGGCTTCTTGGCTTGTTTAGAATATTGCTGTCGGCAATAATCCCAACCTGCACTTTTGAAGTTGGTTCAGGTTAATTAAGTGAGGAGAAAGCTGTCCGACATCAAAAGTTCTTTCTGTGATATTCAGCAACTATGCATCCTTAAAGATGATTATGAAAAAAATCATTTGTCACACTAAATCAAAGTTATCATCCTAACTTTAATGCATCAGATTTAAAGAAACTGAAAGCACCACAGTGGTATGTCAAATTACAATCTGTCTTGTGATCAAAAATCGAATAATATTGTAAGGTCACTGTGGGGGGAAAAGGAAAATTTATAACTGCATTAACCTTCTGTGTCTTTTTTTTTCTCATGAGCCAGTGAGTGGCCTGTTGATTTTCTCTGCACTTATATGTATAATTTAAGTCCAGGCTTTAAAACAGCATCATTCCCACTGTAAGGTATTGTAAAGCCAATTCTAACACAGAAATGCCCCCACCCCCACCCCCACACAAGCCACAGGCCCACACAAACACGAGCCTCTCAACAACAGATTATATTTGGTTTTGTCATCGAACACGACAAATGCCATGTCCTTGTGGTACCAAAATAATATAAAACACCTTGTTCCTGACTCATCACCCCTTCTGCCTCCAAACTCCTTAACTCCAACATAGTACTGAGCCCCTCCATTTTTTCCATCGCCCCCTGTGAATATCCAAGCTGTCGAGGCTCACAAGGCTGAACGTTTTCTTGCCAGGCCACAGTTGGAACAGATTCGGCCTCCGGGCAACATATACTGCTCCACTCCTGCCCTGCAAACAAGGTCTGCCCTGCACAACTGTCATTTAAATATTAAGCACTGTGGATCACCATGGTAGATCATTTCTTCATAGTATACCTTGTTTGTGAGACTTCTCATTTCTTTTTTCATCTGTTGCTGTAAATGAGCTGCTGTTTTTATTTGCAGTGAATCATCTTTTTTGCTCAACAAGGTGTATGACTACAGAAATTTGTTTATATGAGGCTTGTTTGGTTCCACTATTTGAGGATTGTGAGCTTTACTTAACTAAGAGGCATGTGTTTTTTGTAGCAATAAAGTTTTGTCATTTTGTCTTGCACATAATGGTATAAGAATTAGATAATAACCCACCTGCACCCTTGGGGCACAGAAAAATGTGGTCACCAAGCTTTATGGGAACCTAGGCTAAACAATCGGATCCACTAAGGGCAGGCACGATGAGAGACAGACTGCAGACGAGCCTCTCAAATGGTTTCATGTCAAATCCACAGGCATACAAATCTCCACAATTATCTGCCAAGTTTCTGCAGAATTCAGTGGAGCAGGAATAGCAGAATTTCACACCCTGCCTTGAGCCCCCACTCCCTGTCTCTCAGCCATCACTGGACACTACTTGGCAGCAGAAGGTGATGACAAACATCTGTGAAAGTTTTGTGTTTGTGTGTGCGGATGGTTGAATACACTTGGCAGACAAAAGAACTGAAGACGACATCTTTTTACGTGGCAGCAGATGAATCAATTACTCTAACATAGACCGCACGGTCAACATGAAACATGAACATGAAAACTTTTCAAGGAGGTAAAAGGCTCTAGGGCTGATGTTTGAGAACTGATTCTGTATCTTAACTGGCAGAAGCAGGTGTGAAAAGAAAGCCTTCATTTGCAGTTAAATTACTTCCTATGGCTGGAAAAGAAGGAAATAAAGTTGCCTTCCTTTGGCTGTATGTGACAGCCAAAGGAAGACTAGTTTTTTCTTTTTTGTTTCATGAACAATGTTGTTTTTGAATTCAGAACAGTATATTGTAAGAATCTACATATGAGAGAATGCTTCAACATATCCTGTGGATTCTCCCCAGCAGCTGCCAGAGATGTGACTGTTCAGAGTCACTGAAATATTTTTCTTTTTTTATTTGGGTGTGCTGAGATATATAAATAATGAAATGGAGCCAGTAATTGGTGGTTCTTGGTAATTAGGACCAAGCTGTCAGTGAGGGTAGTTGCCTCACTCTGATGCTGCTGCAGCAGCAATGGCAGTAATTACTATCATCTATGGAGGTTGTTGACACAACCCATTCTTAACCAGGATAGTGGGGCTTATGTTTACTGTCCCCAAATTTAACAGGTTTAGCCACAATAATGCCATAGTAATTAATCTTTTTTTCTCTTAATTTCTGTCAAGTAGCTAAAACAAAAACATAGCTGTAAACAAACAAGTGCCCATCTTTTCTTTTTTTTTTTTACAATAATGGCCTTGACCATTCTGCCTGGGGACTATGTGAAGACCTTGTCCATCTTTTCATTAGTCAAACAGTTTTCACTTTTTTCTGCAGGCAGTGTCACGCTAAACCATAAACAGTATTATCAACCATCTCAGCAGGTTTTTTAATACCCCGGTAATCCTTTCATTTCATTCATGGATACTGCCGGGGTTATTCTGGGCCTGGAGCATATCTGCCCGCCCGTCTCTGCTCCTCTGTGTGAGAGATTGGATTCCCCAATTCCCTTTCTGCTCCATCTCACTACACACACACTCACATCCTAGTACACGTGTTCATGCTCGAATGTTCGCACAGCTCTTGTCAGGTCCTCATAGTGTAAATGGGCTGGTCAGACCTAATGATATATAGGGTAGAGGACAATTGCAGCGTATACCTTGTGTAGGGGATGATTCGTAGATGTGGATAATAACTTGCCCCCATAGAAGGGAAGTTCTCTTCAGCTGGCTTGAGACTTATAAGCATAGCATTTGCCCTGTGAGAGGTAGAACGCAAATAGCCTTGAAGGCAGAGTACCCGGTGACATTTCCTCTTCCTGCTGTCATGCAAAGTATTGAACCTGCTGGTGACTTGCATGACTTTATGCAAGATAGTGGGGAGTGTGATTATTGGGTGAGGGAAAGGGGAAGAGTGGCTTTTTATACGTGAGGGTGAGCAAGGGGGGAAGACAAGTTGCTGTTTTAACCTATATAGTCACACACAACACGCAAATTGCATCATACCTGAATTAAACATGTGGCATCTTGTTGCTTGAGGCATGATGGACATTCAAACAAATGCAAGGCAGAGAAAATGGCTTTTTAAGTAGCCTATTTATGGTGTAGATACTGTATTCATTTGATTATAATAAAACATCCATTACACTCTTAGTGAATGGCATGGGGAGGTGAAGCCAGCAGAGTGCTGCTCAATGTAATAACAACTGTGCATCTGCTGTAAATGAGCAAAGGAAAAGAGCAGGTTCCAGTCGATATTAGTTTCCTTTGCAGGGGTGCTCAGATCTGGTGATATGCTTTGTGAGGAGTAATAAAGAAATATATCTGTTTTTATTGTGCCTTGGCGACAGAGTTATGTTTAGAGCCAGTATAAAGAGCTGGAACATGGCGTAAAATGATATTATGGCCCATTAGGTGGAGGCCTGAGCTAAGCGTCGCTAGCGGTAACCGAGGACTGGGGGTAATGGGGCCTTGGCGTATTGTCTTTGATCTGCTCTTTCACTTCTCGCTGATTGAATCGTCTACAACCCTGGCACTCAATCTCCTGGGGAACCGGAGTAGACGATGTGATTTTGTCTGAAGACATCACTCTGTCAGACCTGAGAGATAAGAGAATAGTATGGGAGAATTGGAAAAGGGGGGTGTTGAAATGTAAAGGAGAAGTGATGTTCTGGAATTATGGTGAGATTGTTGTGTGGAACAAACCGATCCCAAGGCATGTAGATGTTTCATTCTGGAATAGAAATCATAATGTTTTTTATAGTTCAGCACACGGGGGCTCCTACAACAAAACAACAACATACATGCTTTACTTCAATTGGACTGTGAACTGGGAACAAAAGAATTGAAATGTAACTCTTTCCCAGCATCCTTTTTTTAAAACTGTTTATACTTCAGTACAGCATTTAAGTATATCTGGCTCTATGCAGAGCTGACCCTCTGATTCTGGGGCCTACCTCACTGAAGGGCTACGGGAAGAGTTATGCTCATAGAAAGGTGCTGTTGCTTCTGCTAGACCATTTACTGAGCATTTCCTTTAGGACCCAGGTCTGCTCAACATACTGTAAGGAAGTGTCTGTAACAAGGGAGAAACAATAAATTAGCATACCTGGCTTCTCAGGGGTCTGTTTGAAGATTGTCTGCACCAAGAACCTGCCTATATTTCACCTCTATCCTCCTATGCCTGTCATCACCCTGCCAGTTGCATGGTGAACAGGCGAGGCATTGTACTGAGCAGCATAGTTTATCTTCTGTCTTGCACAGCCAGCGTGGGGTCTCAGGAAGTAATCTGAAGCAAGCAGGCGAAGAATTTCAGGCATCCTGAATGGAACCAGATGTGCATTTTTGTTCACTCTGTCTCCCAACGTGCGCATGTGGTGATTTTTACTCTTACACCGTTATGTTATGTAAAGGTGAGTGTGCTCCTGGTGCATATTTACACCCATACAAAGAATAATAAAAAGTCTGCAGGTCAGTCTGGTTTTAATAGCAGAACTAGATAATCCACTAAGAAATGGGACCAGCCAGAAATGGCCTCAGCAGCCTTGTTTATGTTTTAATTTTGTGTTGCTTCTCTCTCCCCTCCCCACAGATTGCTACCCAGACAAGTCTCCCTTGACATCTTTGAGACTAATCTTTTCTTGCATACTTGAGTGTTGCTTTGTCAGATTTTGCATTTTGTGCCAACCCAAAAGGGAGAATAGTACAAACTATACTACCACCGACTAGAGAACAAGTACAGAAACAGTTCTGGCAAAAGAATACCATAAATCATAAGAAACCAAGCAGAAATTACACTTTCTGACTTACGTATGATAATTTTGGTAGCATGTTTGTATCCGTCTTTATAAAATACAAAATGTACACAAGTACAGAATACAATTATTTCTCTGACTTTAACCAGTTCAACAAGAGAAAACTTAAAAAAATCTCAGTTAACTAGTAAACTGTTAACATCTGCATTTTTCCACCCACATGTCATAAGTGTTGACCCCGTGGCCATGACTAAAGCCTTAAGATGAATCCACCAGACACATACAAAGGCTTGTCAAAACTATTCCAAGTCCAAACAAGTGTTCTTCTTCCTCCTCGTCTTCACTGTACCATCAAAGAAAGTGGTTTTCACTGGCTTTGGCCCTTCCTGGTTGGAATGTGTGACTAAGTGAGTGCGTGCTTGTTGCCTGAACATGTCGGCTGCTATCAGCCATCACCACAGGAAATGACCAACTGCCATTTGCTTTGAAGTCCCAGCAGAATTTTCATTATTCCTACTATCTCCGGAGACACGAGGCAGTAGCAGACGACACTCCCTCCCTCCCTCCCCCCATTTACAGTGCTGATGGTCTTGCTCACCCTCTGCTGCTCCCTACTCAGAACTGTGCCACCAAATGCCTGTTAGAATGCAGATCAAGCATCAATTAGCATAGAGTATGTGAGTCCTAGCTTCCACAGGGCACAAACTCCAACAACACCCCCTTACTTATACACAACACACTTGCCTGAAAAGCCTGAGAGGGCACGTGTAATTGCCTTTTCCTCTCCCTGTGCAGAAACTCAAATGCAAGATATGGGAAATTTTTAGATTCCCCAACCTTGGCGCATCCTTTCACTTCCACTCTCCGTTATTCCCACTTGCCTCACTGCTCACCTCCCTTTCCAACCTCCACTTCCCCTCCGTACACTCCTAGCATGTCGAAAAGTGTGGCGTGCAATGAAATTAATTGGATCATGGGGTAGAAGTGTTCAGCCCCCCTGTGGCTCACTGCTGTGTGAGGTAGGTTTGGCCCATATTTGCCAGAACTTGAAGCTACACCAAGTTTGCCAGATTGCCAATCTGGATCTCTTGTTTGGCTTACATGGAATCAAATTCTTTTTCATACTAACACACATACTGTACACAAACACGAAGATCATACAGTAGACATGTAGCAGAGAGATGGTAGGGCACGTGCCAAGGCAACATTCCTGGCCTGGGTGTGGTTGAGATTTGTGGTTGAGAACATTCATTAATGCTAACAAAGCTATTGCTCCAATAATTCCATTACCAAATGGAAACGCTAAGCCACATGCCACAATCAAGCATCACAATTTACATGGACAGAATCATTTAACTTAGCTACTGCCTGGGAACCAGAGAATCTAGATCCTAAAGGACATCAAGGTAGAGACTCTGGACTACAAACTGTCTATGTTTACTTGGTCAGAGGTTATTGAAATCAGTGTATGGCTTGGTGAATTCAAAATTCAGTCATCTCTCTCTTTGTGTCTTAATTTCCTGTCATATTCCTGCTGTTAATGAAGCAGTGAAGGTATATTTTTTTTTATAAAAGTCTGATGATTGAAATAAGCAAATATCAGAAAAAAATACAAGAGAATAAAAAGCATTCATTGCTGACATTTATTACTCTGCAGTTTCAATAATCAGTGCTGTGGATGCATTCCATTCAGAGATCAAAAGGCACTAAGGTATGGTATAAGGTTAAAATCATTTTTGTCTGATCAATGCTGTGAAGCTGTGGCTATTTGACTTCTCTGTTTGGCCTTCTCTCTGCATCCTGCTGGCTGGCTTTGTCTGATTTATGATAGTCTGGAGCTAATGGTACAAAACCAGGATTTGTGTCTGTGGAGTTGTGACTGGGCCAGTGCCGGCTCATTGGCCTCTCCACTTCTGTCCCTCTCTCTCTCTTTCTCACTTGCGTGCCCCCCCCCCCGTATGAGGTGAGCGACAGGGTGAGGTGGCCAGTGAGCGACTTGGCTGTAGATCAGCATTCTGAATGCTCGGACTCATTCATCTTCATCCCCCCGTCTTTCGACCAGATTAAGCAGACTGCAGGGTGGCGGGGGAGCCAACTCACCTTCAGACAAGGCCACCAGACCTTGCTTCACCTTTTATCCCACACACTCCCCTGACCCTTCCTCACGTACATCTGCATATACACATTTCCTCCTCAAGCTCTGCCTCTCTGTGTCACCACTGAAGTCCCAGGCCAGGCTGTGAGGCAGGCAGGGGGGCTTTGTATATAGGCCTGTGTTAATTAGCACGGGAGTCTGGAGACCAAAGTCATGTTATCTACTGCCACAACGCCGAACCTCCCCATATCTCTTCTTTTTCCTCTCTCCTTCTCCCGTGTCTCTGGAGGTTGCTTCCATCATACCGCTTGCTTCGCCAGGTTTGTGAAGGATGTCGCTGCCAGCTGTCTTCTTCATGGACGTCTGCCAACCTCTCCCCATATCTTCGGTCTGTTGTCATTTCCACATTCATTCTCATCTCTGTTTTTTTCCACCCCCCACATTTATCTTTTAATGAACTTTATGCCTGAAGTTGCTTCCTCTTTTCCAGCCTTGTCTGAGTGTGTTTTAGGAGAGGACTGTGTGTAATGGATCCTTCCTTGGCACACTGGCGCAACAGTGCCAAGGTTAGGTATGGCAGAGAGCACCCAGGTTGGCAGGCGGTCTTTGTCCGCTGTATTATGCCAGCTCTGCAATCTGCGAGCGAGCAGTGTGTTAAACTCAAAACAGACTCCCTATTTTCCTCCTAGACTGGCAAGGTTTACCTTCTTTAGTGGCCTGATAAAGGTGATAAGTGCATAGGCAGACAACAGCTTTATATCCAATTTCAGCAATGATAATCCCAATAGATTAGCAGCTCTTACTCGATCTTCCTCTCATTCCACCAGGTGAAGGTAATTTTTGATGTGGAGACATGCCTGCCATAGCCTTCAATACTGATTGACTTCTTTGCACTTTGGGTGAAGTTTTGGATAGAAAGAGGACAGAAACCATATGTTGGGCACAATCGCTTAATGTTCATGTCTTATCCATTAAACAGACACTGTTGACAGCTTAGCTGCCATTGCCCACACAGCCTGCCTGCCCACCCCATCCAAGCCAAGGGGGTGACTTCTCTGTGTCTGCAGACTTATATTTGTCTCTGTGTTTTTGTGAATCATTTTTTGTCCTTGTTTAAATTGCTGCGTAGCCCTGTCTCCCATGGTGTGTGAGTGCTGTTAAGCTCCTTTACACTTTATTTCAACCTGGCCTCCTATGAGGTGTCATAATGAGCCGAGTGTAAACAAGATGTATGCCAAACAAGAAGAGAGAAGAAAACCCTCCTAGTAAAAATATACCGATACACAACAACAAATCCGGCCACACCGGCACACTCACTTCCTCATATACACACAACCACCACTACTTAATACGTAACACTTACCTTGACCTAACCACAGCCTATATGTAACCCTGACACTAAAACACACATATAATGCATATGCATTAAGTAACTTCTACTGAGAATTCTGGCTTCATAAATAAAGCTAACTTAGCTTTTGTTTTAATCAGTTAATCTGGCTAGTTGCATATATGAACTCTGCTATACAGGACTTTTCCTGTTTTGTTCCCCAAAACGTTTCCTGTGATTTGTTTCATGTGCAACATTGTATCCCTCTAGACCCAAAGAAACCCTGGAAATAAAGGCTTGCTTCAAGATGAAGTTTTAAGTATCCTCTCATTGATGAACCACTTTGATACCCTTGTTAGAGTGAGCTGATTCCACCATTGGGAGAATTAAAGCTGCTTTTGTATGCTAAGGCTCCTATGTTCCAGGCAGAGCTGTGTGATAGTGGCTTCTCAGAACTAGAGGAATGGGGACAGAGAGGGTGGGAGGGAGCATCTCTGTGATCTTCTGCCTCTCTCAGAACCATCTGTCTGGTGGTGGCCCAACAGTCTGTGCTGCTTAGTATTAGCACTTACAAATATATACATTTCTCACATCTAGTTTTTGAGAGCTGTTCTACCCCTCTCTGGGTTAAGCTTGCCAAGAGATGGAAGCGAGAGCAGATTGGAGCTGGGCAGCGTTATGGGAGCGACGCCTGCCATTGCTTCATTGACAGGAGGGGTAGCAGGAGGGGGGAGTTTGCAAATGATTGGATGGATAATGGAATCAGGGCTGTGGATTGGATGCGTGATCGGGCTTTGTAATATATCCCACACTGGCTAATGGAATATGTTTACTTTCAGCAGCTTGATATCGCAGCAAGCAACATTAACTCTGAACACTAGTATATGCATGTATTTATCATTTTTATTCTGATTTCTTTTAAGCTTTTATGCTTTGTAGCAACAGGTTTTACAATCACTAATGTGCAATGTGATGTTACAGTTCAAGAGTAAGTATGCAAGTATGCATTTTAGTTTTTATTTATTTGTCTTTTCCAGTTCATTCCCACTGTAAAACTAGGTGGTATTCTGTTTGTCAAAGATATTTTTTAGGGGGCACAAGTAAAGTGATTCACAAATAATACATCTAGATACTGTACGTTGAGTGCAGAACGCTCTCTGTCAGTTCTCAGTATTAAGGTAATCTTCTGAGTTGCACAGCAGGATCATTTGGTGTTAAGTCTGTCTGCTCCTCTTTTTTTTAAGTAGATATGTTAGGGTGAGCAGGTTTTATCCAAGACTTCCATTTCTCTTTAAGAGCTGGTGACTGACTCCCCTTCTCCTCCTCCTCGGTTCCTTGCTGCTGTGAAATGGAATTGCTTTCTCATTTGTTAAAGATTTTCTTGCCGCTGCCTCATATTACTCCAGGAGTGAGATCACTTGAAATGGTTAAAATTTTTCAAAAACCACTAAGGCATTATGGTGTGGCAGTGGCGGTGTGTAGGCAGGATGGAGGGTTGAGGGTGGGGCAACATAAATAAAGAAAATTGCCTTTATTTGCCAATTTTTTCTGAGTTAAATCTGTTTTGGAAGACTTTTTTTTTTGGACAACACACAAAGTAATTCCGGCATGTTGTCGCTTTACATTAAAGCATGAATCGGCCTCCTGGCATAAGAGAATGCAGTCCCTTCTCTGGTTGCCATGGAAGCAGGTACAATGTAAAATTAGCTACCGGCCATGTTGGTTCTGCCAAATCACTTGCCCACCTATATCATACACATAGTCTTTTCTGGAGGGGGATGTTTCCTCCATTCTGCCATGCATTCCTCTGTGCAGGAACATTTTGCCCATTTCTGAATTGCACTCATAAAACACTGCTCCCTAAGAGTGGTTTTCTCCAATCCTTTCATCTGATCTCTCCTGCTCACTGTAAGAATCAAACAGCAGAGGATTGTCTACATGTGCTCAGAATAATTCCACCCTTTTTAAAAATGATGTTTCTCTAAACAGCTGTTCCTACTGAATAAACCATTTGAAGTTTCTCCCACAGCTTCCATCATCCATCTCTTCCTTTTCTCCGCCACTTGCTACTTCCTATTTCACTCAAACCCTCAACACCAGTTCCATCCATTCCAAAACAGTGCAACTGCTCGTCACATCTCACACCCATGCCCCCAGCACTCGCAGCATACCGGTGCAGCTTTGCTTGGGTGGTGTGCAGCACCAATCTTAATCACATTGGGTGAGCACACCTGTGAAAACAGATGTCCACCGGGTCTGGCATGCTGTTCCTCTTTAGGGAGGAGCGTCTGTGTATGTGCTTTCTGCCACTCCTCCTCTTTCCTCCTCCTATACTGCACAGAATTAGTCCGGTCCCCAGCAGGCAGACCTGGCCTCAACACCCAGACAGGAAGAGCCCGCAGCGGTATCAGGCAGGGGGCAGGAATCACCAGTCCCTAGGCTTTACCCCCTGCTCTGTTTATTTTAGTATAAGCCCTACTTACACTTGATAATGACAAAGTGTGATCAAAGGTAAAGAGCCTCTCTTACTCCCAACAGAAGGGACCTGTTGCTTTATTATGAAGTGCAAAATAATTTTTGAAAGGAATTTGAAGCTGCTATGATCCTTAATCAATGTTTAGCCCTTTTTTTATTAGAGAACCTGATAAACACCAGGTGTTGACCTTTAAAAAAAAATGCACTGATCTCAGTCATAAGAATGGGCTTACAGTGGTGTTTGCCATACAGAGAGGCATTAACAAAGGCATACTAATGCCTCCACACGATTAAGTGCTTTATGATGACATTAGTCAACACAATGTTGTGTTTTGTGTAATTACATTCTCATCTGATAGAGAGGGTCTTTTTAAAGGGAGTCCCACATAGATTTGCTTTAGCCTAGAGGCATTTTGGAATAATGTACACCATTAAAGTGCTTCCTTGGATAAGTACTGCTGTTAATGAGTTAACCAGACAGAATGATCTGTATTAGTGAATTTTAAAAAGGCAATAAAAGCATCACTAGGCTTAGTAGAGAAGTATTATGTGATTTCTATCCAGCTGTGATTTCCCATTAAGCAATACAAAACCTCATTCTGTTCATATTGCCAAGTCCTTACCAGTTTTATAAAGGTGCTTCTGCTAAGTGCCTCGCCTGCATGGGCATACGCTCACATGAGCTAATATTTAAAGGTTCAGTTCACCCATTTTTTTTTAAATATAATATTTTCTCTCTCAATTTTGTGGTTTCTTTATGGATAGCTTTTGTCTCAAGTCCGTGGGTTTAAAAGTTTTCACCTCATTGACTTCTGCTGTCACCTCACCCCAGTGTGGTGCTCACAGCAGTGAAGGATAACATTTAAAAGTTTAACAGCCGTGTGTTTTTCAAAAAATGATGTTTCCCTTTACTCTGGATAATCTATTGGCTAGTAGTACACCCTGTAACGCCATTTAGATGAGATTGGATTGGAAGATATATAACTCATGCTGGATACTGATTTTAATCTGGTCTATATAGCATATGTCTATGACCTTTCAACCCTGATTGACTAATAACTGCTGCCCCAATTATCAGCTGTTTCATAGCATCCTCCCAGTGACTTTGGCTTGGAATAGGCAGTGTGCAAGGAAATCAACTGGATAAAAGAGGAGTAAATGAGATAACTCTATAGATATATATTACATTGACACTGATGCAGTAAGTCACCTTTTTCCAAACATTGTAGCCATTGTGTATTAAATATCACTCACTAATCTAATAACCTACAGTACATTAAAGCTTTAAGAGAGATGTGTCAAATTTCTGCATCTCAAAATGTGTTTGATACAGCTTATATGTAACTTCTTCCCTGTGGCGCTTTGTAAATTATGCCATAAAGTTCCTCTCATCTCTGTGGTCTGTACAGCTGCTTATAAAGACAAATCTGCTTGGCCAGTTTTCCTTCAGGCACATTTATTGGGTGTAGCATGTGCGAATTTACAAAAATTCAAGGGTGCACAACATAGTGCCATGACTAGAATATAATAGAAATAAAAATAGAATAGAAAGCCTTTATTATAATGCCAGTGAGTGCAAAAATTCAAACAATTAAAAAAAAAACAATGAAAAACAAGCCATAGAATGGACAACATAAACAACTGTTCTATCAAGACACCTGACTAAAATAACCAAGTGGTCGCTAATTGCACATAACTTAGGATTTTAAGTTTAGCAGCCTGAAAGCCCATGGTTTAAAACTGTCCTTGAGTCTATTTGTCTGAGTCTTAATGCTCCTGTATGTGCTGCTAGAGGACAGGAGGGAGAACAGTTGTGGCCTTGGCTTTTCCAGTCTTATAATTTTTTTGGCCCTGTTCAGACACCATGCGCTGGAGATCTCCACTCGTGAAGGACTTCTTTGGGAAGCCTCACACCCAGTGATCAGTGCTTGGCATGACAACATAAGAAATAGAAAATAATTTAGTTCATCAGATAGATAATTTGTTAGCGTCAATCCTAAAATAAAGGAAGAAATAAAAATGAATGTTATGCTGCCAGTGAGTTATGCACATTCAGTGGGTGTCATATCATGTTACAGCTGATTCACTCAGTGGCTAGTTTACCTTTTTTATCGAGGATGTTGAGCTGAACATAAATGTGTCAAACACTATGTTTAACACTGATTTAATGTGGCAGTCCCTCTCTTGCTGTTTCAGAATAGTGGAATTGACATTCAAAATAAATTGTATGCTATTGTTTCTCTTATTAAGCATATTACACCAGACTACAAACTGTGAAAAGTTGCAATAAGGTTCACATGATGCCCTCAACATATTTTGTCTTTAGTTCCTGTAAACGGTCAGTGGCTCAAATGACTTAATTTCCTAACTCCCTCATAGAAATGCCACAAGCTATATCCCATTTACTTCCTTCCCAACTTTCTGTAGTAAGAGCATGACATAAACTTGCTATGATACTACTATAATCACAAAATGCATATTTTGTTTGATTTGGGTGAATTAACCATTGCATATTGAGACCAGGGCCCACACCACCCCTTCCTGTTCTAGCCTCAGTCCGCTGCTTCATCCTCTCATCCATCCAGCATTGATCCAGGCTCTTATCTCTACTCTAATCCCTGTGTTATTTCAGGAGCATAGGGATTGCTTAATGATTTATTGATCTGTACAGTCAACCACAATGGACCATCTACTAAAGAGGAGGCTACAGGGCACACACTCCTCTCTCTGTGTACTCGCCCATCTCCTCTGCAACCAGTCTCCATCCTCTTTGGTTCCCTGTGTAACTCCATTGAGATTAGGCCTTAATGTACCTTAACCATCTGGCTTGTAAAGTGGTCTGTGTACAGTATATTTGCTATTTAACAGCACTGTTCCTAAGTTGACTGGTGATGACATGGTTCAGCTAAATCCCTCGTGTTTCATTTACTTTAATGTCCGGATGCATACGAGTTGCAGACAGTTATTTGTTTAGCCACTCATGTCTGATTTGACTGCCTCGTTTGAACTGTGACTATTATGCTCTCTGCCGGCAGCTTGCTTCATGATTGAATTTAAAACATGGAACCTAGTTTTAGTTGTATTTGTAATGAAGCTTTTGAATATGAGCATAGTTTTTTTTGTGTCATTACTTTTAGTAAACATGAGCAAAAGAGATTTCTTCCTGTCAGGTTCAGGGGAGCCTATTTATAGACAACGTGGAAAAGATATACACAAAAAAAAAACAAAAAAAAACACTTTAACACCCCAAAACAACTGATTGCATCTTGTCCCACATCTTGTTTGCAATGTGGCACCTTCAAGTACAAGTGCTGTTGTTGTGACGTGTTGAGCTTGTCATAGGTGAGAGAGCCTCTGGGATTTGCTAGACACCACTAAAAGACTCTGTATTAAATGCATGCGTAGGGGGCTTGTTTGTGTTTTTTGATGGTTTTTGTTGCAGAAGAAACACATTTAAAAGATGACATGGGTGGTTGGTCAGTGTGCTTGTCTCTCTGTGACAGCTTTTGGTCAGATTTCCATTACTTGGTGTGGATTTTCAGTCTCAAGAGAATGATAAATTATCATTTATGTCAACTGTTCATCTACTGCCACCATCTGGTAATATTTTCTCCTGTCCAGTTGTTAAGGGTAAGGCAGGATGTATGAAAGACTAGATTTATTTCAAATAGTAAAGTTTAAACTATCTCTAAAGCATTTGGATTTATTTAAATGTTCACTACTTTGTTTGTTCGCAGGTCTTTCTTAGCAAAGCAGACACATGACACTGTGTGATGTGGTGGAAGCTGTCTTGTCAAGGACAGTCTAAATTGACCACTTGGGTTAAGCACTCTCTTACTGCCCTGTTCATCTATGTTCATGAATTATTGATATACACAATGTATTAATTTGTGTGCTCATTTGTGAGGAGCAGTGATCCATTGCAAACTTGTGCCAATGTTAAAACAACTTGAGCTGCTTCTACCAGTGGAATAAGATGACTTTAAAGTAAGGTTACTTATTGTTTCAGCCCATAAAATATCACTGTAATTTATTTTTGTTTAAAGATCAATGTGTTAACAAGTGAAAATGAAAACGGGTTCACTCTCAAGTTGATTTTTATTTCTGTTTGAATATGTAGAGTCTTATTTATCTACAAACATTAGTTGCTAATGTTTACTGAACCATCACATTACAATTGTTACCAAGTGCATGAAGGTACAGTATTTATTCCTTTGCATGCCATCTTGTGTTAGAAATTTTAAGTTCAGCTCATTTCACTGTCATATGTTCACAGTATTATTTCATATGATGAATAAATGGAGACATATAAATGATACAGTTATATCAGTAATTTGCAAATAATCACAACAATCATATATACAGTACATACATATATATAATACATTTTATGAGGTGACTTGCTGATTCATTCAAGGAAGATTGTGGTCAGTGGCATGACCTGACACAAGGATTCCATGATGTGATTGCGAATGATGACATGTTGTATGTGGCATTATGAAATTAATGTGGCTGCAATCAATATCAGACGACTTTTCAAGCAGCTTAATTTCACACTTGCTGCAAGGAACAGATGGTACTCTCTGATAATGTTGCTGGAAATGGATCCATGGCAGAGAAGATACCAAGAAGGGAGACCAGATTCTCTCATACACCAGAAAATGGCAAAAAGAGGTTAAGGATGTGTGTAATACTTATTCACATAACCTGCATGGATGAATAATTCCCTAATCAGATTTATGTAATGAATAGTTAATTGCACATCATTGCTGACTGTCTTTACACACAACACATAACCCCTCCAAGGCTCTGCGTTCATTTACACACAAGCAGCTACGGCAGCAGAAGTGATGCTGTGCAGAATAATCTCTGTATTCTTGTGCTCTTACTATTAACATCAATGCATTAGGTAGCTGGAGGACATAAATTTGTGTTAGCTCTATGCTTGAAGGAAAAACATTCCAGTGGCAATCAAATATTAAAATATACCCACAGGCCCCTTAAACCACAGCAGCAGTCTGTGTTACATTGTGTTTCTGCTTTCGAGGGTTAAGACTACCTGTTGAGAATTTCTGGTCTGTAATTGATAAGCCTTGGCATTGCATTGATAGGACTGGGTTTCCATTCGAAAATAGGCCTCCATCTACACCTCGTAAATTTCTGTCATGTCAGGATGAATCTCCTCAAACTCCATGTCCTGAGGGAATAGAATGAGACCAGTGGTCTGGTGTTGAAAAGCTTGTTATTGGAGCCCATTCCTGTTCTGGGATTCATCTTGGGCCCCTATGATTACAGTGCCTTGGCTAGCCCATGTTTGCATGCATGCCTGTCACAAAGTGCATGTATTACTGTCTGTATGTGAGAACATGTCTTCCACCAAGTTTGGTGTTCCTGCAGTTTCCCGTATGACTCACTTAAAGCTGAATGCAGGCCTGGGTTAGAAATCAGAATTTTTAAAAACCAGTCCGGGCACATCTGGTTGTGATTGGCAGGGGAATAAAGGGTCCTTGTGTTCTGGGAACTGGCAGCAAAAGTCTGACCCAACCCAGCCCAGTCCAGTACAGAGCCAGGCAACATGGAAAAGAAAGAAAAAACAGCAACAGTAAGACGGCTCTCCTTCGCCCCTCCTTTCACTTGGCTAGTTCTCATAATCCCACAGCAAAGCCCCTGGCAGCATTTTTTATAAACACTGTTCAGAGCTCTCCCATTCCTTCCATTTCAATAAAAGAAAGTAGTGGCTGCCATGAGCCAGAAAGACCCAGAGCTCCATTACTTTTGGCAGCAACTCTTATGTCTGGGATAATGATGCCCCAGGGGGTGAGAGTGCACCTGAATGTCTGTTTGCTCATCTTGCCATCTTAGTTGAAGCAGGAGGGGGAAAAATTGCAATGGGCAGGCAGTATATTGAAAGGCATTTCATGGTGAGTGCTAAAATGGTTTATTCTTCCATCAGTTTGATTTTCAAGCTAAAGGTGGGGAGGTTTTGTTGTACTTTGTGTGTTAAAGACGGCACACGGCAGATTGGGAATGACAGAAAGGCCCACCAACGACCTCACCCCACCTTTCAACCTGCCGTACCAGGGAACAGATGCAATTAAAAAGTGATGCCAGTGTTTACAACCATTGCCTCAAGGCATTGTTTGCCCTGCCTACTCTCATCGTGCTCATCATTTGGACCAGTGTTTGGCACGTTCAAGTGGGGCAGGTTAGCCTGGCTTTTACTTCATGGCTATGGCTGAAAACAAGCCCTGACACATGTGTGAATCTAGCTCTAATTCAAATGGAGCATGTTCATTTAGCCCTCTGAACCTCTCCTTAGACACAGAGACATTAAAATACAGCTCAGACAACAGAGAGACTATCATGGCTTCTGTTATTGTGCCTTTAGTGCTGCAGAGACTATTTACCATCCCTATTAAACAGGCTGACTGGTGACTGGGCAACAAGCCTGAGTGTGTGGGCATTCTCCATGAACGTGACACTGCTCAGTTTGGGATGTGTCTGTGTGTGGAGGCAGGCAGGATGCCTGAGGCAGAGCACTGAAACCAGTGTGCACTACTGGTGTTTCTGTTTCCACACATGCCCCATATCCAGTGACCCTCACCAGCATAATGACTGTGGGGTTAATTTTCCGGGGTGAGTAGATGTGTTAAGGGCAATATAGCAGTCTACAGATATATGTGCTGTGTCGCCCTTTTCTTCCATGTAACCTAGAGTGATCTGCTTCTGCCTTCACCCTTTCTAATGGGACTTTGCAAGCTGACGTTGAAAGGGGGGGTCCTCACAAACTATGTGAGGATCATTGCTCCTTTCATGGGTTGTTCTCAAATCACAGCAGAAAGTGCAAGAAGTGGAATTACACAGGGACAATCACTTACTCCATCTCTGAGGTGCTGTAAGAGGAAGCAGAAATGACCATTTCCCTGCTGAATTAAGTGATTTGCAGGACAGCTTTGGAGTAAAATTGTTCACTAAGTGCGTATGAGAAATCAATTTGCATTTTCTCTCTCAAGATGGAGAGACTTTAAGTGAAGTAACTGTTTTACTCTAGATGGTTGGTGACATTGTACCTACAGATGATGTTTCCAATTGAAACACAGTTGCATTGTTTTCCCTCAATAACACCTCCTAGGGCTGTTTTCCTTGCTTGTAGCTTAGTGTATTTACTTTCCATAGCTGTAAATCATTAGTGCTGCATGGCCATGCAAACCCTGTCCATTAGCATTCAGTGTGTACTGTAATGAGATGGAAAAAGTAGAAATGAAATGGGAAGCAGTGTGACAACTCTTGGTCGAATATCGACCTTTTGATTTTTTTTTTTAGCAGCTCCCCCAGTTCCTATCTACTGTGGCAGTAATTTCTGTCTTTCGTGTCTCTGTTTTGTAAATTCTTGCTGCCAGTTTGACTGTTGTCTGGTGGGAGAAGAGTGTGTGTGTACGTGCAAGCATGTGTGTGTGTGAAGAGCAATGGCCGCACTCCCCATTGTTGCATAATGATGAAATATTGAGTGTGTGACCTGTACCACTTTATTCCACCCTGCACAGATTGCATTCCATAATCTAATGAGACAGATACTCTTTAATGGAAATTCTGGACAGGGTCATGATTGCCTTGATAAAACTTAAGGTCACACTTCACATTAGACAAGGCTGGCTCACATACATGAGCATTAATTAAGACTGTTATTGCCATGGAGAACGTATTGTAATCATATGTCACATCATATAATTTGTTTGCTTATTAAACAAGCTAAAATTGTTGGCACTGACAGTCAAGCTGCAGTGACAAAAACCCTGTCACTGAGTAATTACCAATTTGCGGAGGACAAAGCAGCAGGGATCAGCCCAAACAAGCACCATGTACAAGAAATGGTGTACGTGGCTGCTGTAAAACTTGAGTCAGTTAAAATTGATTTTACAGAGAAAGGAGCAAAATGTACTGGGACTGAAATGATTCCTTGAATAATTTGATGACTAAAATTATTTAAGGCAAATTATCTGTGTCGAGTAACCGTTAAATACAGTGTTACATTTTGTGCATCTGGGCAGTGTGCTGCCCGGATGGTTGTTTTAGTTACACAGTGCGCTCACTTACACCCCGATAGTTAACAACGTGATCTCCAGAGCTCTAAATGCATTTTAATAAGTCCACATGCTCACACACCACACATGACATTTCTCACACTGTTAAGTGATAAAACTTACCGCTCATAAATTAGTAATCTATCAATGGATAATGCGAAGGCAGATTGCTCTGTGTCGTCCATTCATACAGCTGTCTTGAATTAGCAACCTATCGGCCAATCAGAAAATAATATTTCTTGTTTCTGGGTGAAGTCTGAAAATAGGTTTCCGCTGGAAGCACACGTTACACAAATGCACACAAAAGTGCACAAATGCTGTGAATGTGTGCACAGTTTAACTGTTTGTATTTGTATTTAGATTTAAAGATATCTGGACAGACAATGGCCAATGCTGTTTTATTACAATTTTAGGCCAAATGTCTCTTTAATCCGTTTTTCTTTTTTTTTCTGAAAGGCAAAAATAAATGACTTTATTTGGTTTAGTGGAAATTGTCCTTTATTAAATTAACATATTATCTTCAAACACTAACTAACCCTCCCCCCCCCATCAACACCCCCTCATCTCACGCCACTCTAAGTTCCAAACTTGAGAGCCCTAGTAATCACTTAGGATGAAGTTAGCTTATGCTGCTAACATAACTGAAGCGTGGAAGGATGGCTGTCAGAAATGAAGGCAGCGAGGAACAGGGGGAAGATACGCAGCATAAGAAACGACTAAAAGTGTCAAAAGTATGGGACCACTACAAACTAAACTGAGAAACAAACACAGTACAAAATGCAGAATGTCCCAGTTTTTTTTATCCCATTACTACCCCATTATTAATTCTCAGAATAATTGATAGATTACTCGATTACTAAAACAATCGATAGCTGCAGCCCTAAAATGTACACTTTGATTTTAACAAGATTTATTTTATGAAAATGTAGGATCACATATCAAATGAGGATTTATATCAATACTTCAACGTTATGTGTGTAAAATCACCAGCTTGTAAGGACCCAAGAGGGCAGCACAAATTGTGTGAATTAAAACTTCATTCTGTGATTTTAAATGTGAACTTGCACGGTTAAAACATCTTGGTGCAGTACCCAAATGTATGAGTGATGATGTTGTTTGGACTAAGATCCTGCTGTTGCCTCTCACAGCCTCAATAAATCTCAATATTTTCAGATATGCTGGAAGGCAGTGTGCCAAAATATCAGCAAGGCAACAGGTGTCAGCAAATCCACTTTTATGTCTTCTTGGACATGTTCCTGACTCCCATATACTTTATGATGAAGTTGTTTAGTTGCTTTTTATGTTGGCAAGAAACACCATCATGGTGAAATGAGTTGGGGGATGACCCACCTTCTCTTACCAAGTGGAAAATATTGATTTGCAGGGTTCTGGAAGAGTGGGAAGGATATTATTTGTTGGATAGATAATGTTTTCTGCAAAATTGGAAAAAAAAATCACAATCTCTATTTGTTGAGTATAACATTCTGTACTCATTTTTTTACCCACAGTATGTACCTGCAATCCCTTCTACAGACCAGTCATGTAACATTGTGTTTTGGGAAAACTAGTCATATACAGTAAATGAGATCAACACACTTTCCAGCTCTGTCTGGGTGTTAGCTCTTGAAATATGTATTTAAAGAAATACAGACATCTCTTAGCAAGCTCTGTTCGTAACATGGGCACACAGAAACATCCGTATGCATGGAAAGTCTCACCAGACATGGGAGTTTGCTGCAGCAGCTTGAAGATTAAAAGCCTTATTACCATAAGCGAGTGCTGGACATTTGGCCTGGGCTTTTGCTGGCTTTGGCGCCGTATGAGATTTTCTGCTCCCACAAAAGATGATACAAATAAATGTATTTTTCTTTCCCAAAATCTTTGTCTGCCTCCAATTCGTACATTTAAAATTTTGTGTACCTCAGAATCATGCATGTAAAACCTGAATCTAGCGCATTGTTTCTGAGAGCTACATTTGTGCAGAACTTTGATTACAACATTATAAAAGTGTCACTTGCAAAATGGAGATGAAAATGGTTGGAGAGGGGAAGCAAACAACAACTGAAGCAAAGTCAATGTCAGCACAAACTGCTGCCTTAATTCTGAATAAATTCCTGCGATGGCTCAGCAGTGGGAGAGAGATGCGACGAGAACAATACCATCAAGCGAAATAAGTCTTCCCACCAGACAGTGAATCATCATAATTGATGATCAACAGTAAAAACAGTGGGCCGTAATTATGCCTGAATGAAAATAGATAGAGACAAACCCATGAGCACTACAGCTGCAGAGAAGCAACAAGAATGATTGCACAGGGAAAATTACTGTGGAGATTTGCTTTGCATTACTTTGGCACTTTAACCACTGGAGGGCTGCTCTTGGTTTCGGCTCATATTGGTTAGCGCTGAAAAGGAGAGAAAGTTGTTTTGGTTTCAGTATCTGGTGTCGGAGGCCACACATACTGTTTCTGTCTGTCTTTGACTAACTCCCTGACTGTGTTCACTCTGTGTTTCTCTCTCTGTTCCTGTCTTGCATGCCTCCACTTGCTAGAGGGTTTGTACACTTCATGCAATTGAGGGAACCCAGCTGCACAGATGTGATTCCTGCCTTGCACTCTTTAGCATTAGCCTAGGGCAGCCATCCCTCTAGGACCACCAACCCTGATGAAGAGCTGCAACGGCTCCATTTGGCAGCTTCTCATTCGACATGGGGCTTCTGTCCCCAGACATCCTCTCCCCCTCCTACCAGCTCTCTCATCCCGAGTGCTCCTTTGAAACAAGTGAGAATGCCACGAGGGGGAATCCATCATATCTTTGGCCGTGGGTGCTATGTTTAACTTTGGTGCCCAAATGGGAAAACGTGAACAGCACAACAAGAGCAAGGTGATGTGGGGACCTTCCCTTTCTTCCACCGTCCATTGAAAACTAGTAGAGGAGTACTCAGCCCAACATTTCATTCTGATTATCCATCACCCTGGAGCTTGTTGAAAAATCATTTACTGTACGTGAAGGTGATTGACGACACAAAAGCGGAGTCTGCTTGCTGTTTTCATCAGTCCACACCCACAGACATAATACTCTGCCTCAGAGGACAAATGTGCACACACTCGCACACAAACACATTCCCAACACAATCTGAAATTGTTTAGAGATGTGACACTTAAAGTTCACAGGAGGCTGGAGGGTTGTTGTTGTTGGCTGACAACACCACACTTCTCAGTAGTTGAGACCCCTGGAGAAATGTTTCTCTTGTCACTCTTAGTCTGATTGTCTCAGAAATCTGCACACTACACAGTGGAAAAGTTGACCTGCTTGGTTCAGTGCTGCGGCATCCATCACAGGAAAAGAAATGACAGCGTGGGCCAAAGAAAAATGGTTGCCTTTTTCATTTTTTTTTATTTATTTATTTTTTTAAGTGAAAGCTATACCGACCACTGATGTGGACCTAATACTGTGTTAAGTCAAAAGGGAGAAAAAAAGAAAGATCCCTGTCTGTTGAAGTGAGGGAACCTGAAGCATATAGTATAATCTGACCTTGGAAAGTGGCCCACGTTTCCTAACATTTACTGGTGGGTTTATAAAATGTTATCTGGATTAAATGGACACTTTAGAGAATCCTTTCTAATCCACTGGTTGCCCTGATCAAAGGGAGCCAGATAGCGCAGTGTTGAACTTACTTTTCCTCCAGACTGTTTCTTTTTTCCATCACAGCCACATTGAAGATACTTCTTGCACTTTCCCTGGATTTGTCTGATTGGTGGAATGTATTGCTCTGAGAAAGCAGGACGTAAGATAGGGAAGGAGAAATTGGACTGTTAATATCTTTCATGTGATGGCCCTTTCCCTGCAAGTGTAATTGTTAGAATGGTGAATTGAAAGAAGCCACGGTCAGTCTTGTGTGGGGGTTAGAAATATGCTGGGTCAATTGATTTCAGGACTTTTCAGATCCATTAGTTCACTGTGATGATGTCTCCTAAATTGTCCAGAAACTATTGTTTTCCTCCTCTCATTAGGCAGACACCCACTTTGCTATGATTTGCAAGTGAGAGACAGTGAGTAGAGAATTATTCTAGCTAATATTTTTCTCACCACTGGTATATTTGTAGAAATTGTATGCAACTTTTCATTTTCTACATTTGTGTTTATTTGAAGTTGGGTTTAGTCATAAGAGATGGATTACATCTCTTCTTAAGTTTTTAAATTGTAATAATGATAAGGTTATATACAGTATGATGCATTGATGATTAGACAGCTGTTTCCAAACAGCTGTTGCTTGACCTTTTTATTAAGTAAAAGAAAAGAAACATCTAGTTGGAACTTAAGTTTCACATACAGTATCTTTAAGTTGTCAACCGTTGCCCGTCTACACTTCTCAAAAACTTAATTGTGACACTTGAAGATTGGCGAAAGAACAAAAAGGAGTGAAGTGCATTTCATATAAAACAAAACCAGGGTTTCAAGTTTCAAAAGACTGTCATATGAATCTTCGTTGTGATGTTTTAGTAGGAGGCCTCAGTCTCGGTGGATTGCGAAAGCAGAAGGTACTGCATGTCAATCTACATTCTCCAAAAGCTCAGACTTGCTCAATGCAAACTTGGAATGCCGTACTGTCTCTGCCAGCAAGGAACAAAAACAATAATAGTCGAATCTGTCGCGGATAAGGGAGACCCTGCAGCCCACTCATTGTGATATGCTTTCTTAGATGTGATATGACAAATACACACACACATAAACACAACTTTAATAAGTCTGTGTAGAAGCTCTCCAGAAAAGCAAGACAATGATACCAGTCAGTGTTGTATTTTGTTAAAGGGGGTTGGAGGATTTAGTAAAGGCTGAAAGGGGGAGCTCTAATAGATGAGAATATTTGATTGTTGTTGTTTTAAATTGTGCTGCCAGAAGGGATTTTAAAAGGCATGTGAGTGTGCCAGGAATCAAGCATTGTGTGCACCTGCAAGTTCATAAGAAATTCTTACTTTTGAGTTGGTTCTTTCATTTCTACAGTACAAAATTGTCTGTTCCACCAAAACTGTCTTTAGTTGCCTTAGAACAGCTCTTAATGCATATTTGATGACATAGACTTAATGGCTGATGTATTACCTTAAAACA
Source organism: Brachirus orientalis (assembly GCA_016785285.1). NCBI lineage: Eukaryota > Metazoa > Chordata > Actinopteri > Pleuronectiformes > Soleidae > Brachirus > Brachirus orientalis. The sequence continues at coordinate 6,535,610 of JAFBJR010000146.1, read as the reverse complement.
CTACTCCCTTTTTATGAGTCACAGGAGATGAGGTGAAATTGTTATGGATTTTAATTTGCCTGTCCTGTCCTTCTCATGTGCATTGAAAGTGCTGAAGTGGAATGGTCTATGGAAGCCGCTGTTGTCCTTCCACAGCAATGACAGTACACTTGGGTTGTGCTGCATAATTTATTCAGTTTTTAACAGAAAAAAATACCTGCACCAGCAGGTTAGTCTGCCTAAGATAGACAGTTTGATAGAGAAATCAGGGTCATGAGCATGGGCTCATTTGTAAAACCCTGACTATTTTGAACAAATTACTCCTTTTGCTGTGCTCACAAAATGGAAAGCTACAGTTGAATTTCATTCTTTCTCTAACCTTCATATTTTTGATTTTAGATTTGTTCCTGAGATATTCAGAACTATTTCTGATCTTAGCTTTTGGTGTCTGAGTGCCATGAGGACACAACTAGGGCTTCAACTAACCATTATTTTCATAATTGATTAACCTGTCAGTTATTGAGGTGCTTTGTTCAGTCCATGAAATGTCTGAAAATTGATCAGTGTTTCCCAAGCCTCAAATTGATGATTTTTTTTTTTTCAAATATCTTATTTTGTCCACAAAAAAAAAGTATGCAGTTTTAATATTTTTTGTTATTTGGAGCCATGTAAGCAGCTGGGAAATTAGAGAGCTTTTCTTAATTGTTCAAAAACAAAAACAAAAAAACACTCAACCAAATTATTGATTACCACAAGAGTTATTCAAATTAATTTGGTAAATCTTAATTTATTGATTAATTGTTGCAGCCCTTAACACTATATTCGGTAAGCATCCCTCTCCCTGATTATTCTATCCACAGATTACTGCACTTTTTTTGCTTCCATGTCAAAAAAAAAAATCTTTCTCCAGTTGTTTTTCTATTTCGATTTAAAGTCATGAAAGTAAACTTGTCTGTTATCTTGTGCTATCTAAGCATTTCTAAACCAGGTGCTCTCCCAGACAGCCATGGCAGATTATTGATGGGCGTCTTCTCTTCAGTCGCATCCATCTTCCTGTTTTTTTTTTAAGACACCCTCCACCCTAACCCATTCCACACCCAGGTTAGCCCCATTCCAGCCTACACACCCATCCCTCTTTGCAGGATGAAGAGTTCAAACCTCTGCTGGAGAGGAGCTGGCTGGCTCAGTGTCAACTGTCCTCCTACCCCCCAAAAGGCTGTGGATTGCAGACCTGTGAAGGGGTGATTGAAAATAAAACCAAACTCCAAGCAGACGGATGCTGTTCTTGTGTGTGTGGGCTGTTAACATAAGTAAGTGGCTGTCACACATTTTGTTAGCTTCAACACTTTTTTTGGGCAGCCCTGTGTAGAGAGATTGCTTGTCGCAGGGAGGAGATAGTTGTCAGGGTTGCGTCCCTGCGCAGCAAATAGAGAATATAGCAGGAGTCATTTTCCCTGCCTGCTTCATTTCTAAAAGATGCAGGGTGAGAGGAGGGGGTGCAGAGTGGAGGCAGTCAGCTTCTGAAGCAAACTGGTTTCTGCAGATCTGTTCGACCCAGTAGAAAATAAGGCACCTTTTATCAAAGCTTCACTTCAGACTAGTCATTTTTCACAGAGGACCCTGTGGCCTGAGCAGGGAGAAGTGGCCTAATCAATGTTCCGGGTGCAGCAGAGTTAAAGGGCCAGATGGAGAAAAGGGAGGGACTGCAGTCTATCAAGTTCTGAAGACAAAATGTCTTTGTAAGCAGGTGCAACAAAGTTAGACTTGCAGTTCTGCATGACTGATGGAAAATGACGTTCTTAAAATGCTTAAAGCAAAGAGTATGCAAGATTTGGAACCAGAATATGGAGAAGTCTGTTTTATTTTGCATGTTCTCAAAGAATACCATTTTTAAATTGGCAAATTCAGTATAGTCATTTTATTGCACTGTTAATTAATCTTGGTCTTTCCCCTTTTTCAGGAAAAAAAAAAAAACCTATTTGGTTCCCTCACCCTATCGAGAGTCTGACCCCCCTGCCGTTGTCTGTAATCTTCAAATTCACAAATCTTCTGTTGTTGTGTGACCAGAGGGAGCAGCAAAAGCGTGACAGATTCAAAGCATGTATCTGAGAGTACTAGTAATTACTATAAGCTAGTAGTCTACAGTAAATTAAAATTTTAGAGTTGATGGCTTTTCTCAACAGTCACAACTGCAGGTGCTGTGAAAAGCCTGCCATCGCAGAGAGGGTGAAGGCGTGAGGGATTTAGTGTTTCATATAGTGTTTCATATGGTCAAAGCAATCCTGTGCTTGTCAGATCGTTGTTTTCAAAAAGGAAGATACTGTGAGTTACAGCACTGTGCCAGTCCCAATGTCAAAAGTATGTGGAAAGAGTGGCTTCCAGACACTGTTCAGCCACATGAGAAGCTCCCCAGCTGAAACATACCGATGCATTGAATTTCCCTTAACCTCTATTTCCATTTTTTGTTCATTATCTCACCTGTCCTCCTTTAAATTTACATTTTTATGTCTCACCATGCATACCATTACATTCCTGTCTTCATCCCCATTTGCTTTGATGCTCCTCCCCATTTTTTTTCTCTCATTTGCCTGCCTCATTCCCTTGGGCCCCATCTGTCTGAATTCTGTCCATTCCACTGCTGACCTCATAAAGACGAAAGTAAGAGGATTCCACTCTGTACTGTGTCAAACAGAATCATGCCACAGCCCCGTACAGGATAAACAGCTTGGATATTAATCATATTATAGGTTCAAAAAAAATTCAGTGTGATGTTCACCCTCTGGTCATAAGCTTGTCTTGATTTATGCCTCTTTCCACAGTTGTAAATGGGACAATAGTGTCTGTCACATCATTTATTTATTCATGATGAAATCCACCATTTTTGATAGATTACCCAAAAAAACCTTTGTAGGGTTAAACGTGTGTCCTGCAGATGTAATGTATGTGTGGGATGGTCTTTACTGACAAGGGGCTGATGGGAGTTACAGCACGATACAGCACTTAAATGAAAAACTCAAAGACCACACCAGAGTAATCCCTGACAACAGCCATGCAATCCCTGATTTGTGATGTTGAGCATGCTGCATTGTAAACAAATCCAGGCAGCATACCAAGGCAGCAAACACTGAAAAGATCTATTAAGCCCTGCAAGGTCATTGCCCTTGAGAACATGGCAGTTTTTCTCCCCATAACACTCGTACAGAATAACTGTCCATTTAAAACCAAATGAAATAAATAGAGGAGTAGCTTCTGTTTGGTATGGAAAAAAAGCATTCAATAAGGAAGGGATACAGACATAAGTAACTCTACATGTCTCTTTGTGAAGAGCAAGAGTATTATTTTTGTCTTTTCCCTGCTAGAAAGAAAAATTGGATTTACCCAAAAACAAATCTTCTCTGCTGCTGTGACCCTTGGGTGAACTGTGACAGCCCAGAAAACTGCTCTTCACCCAAAGTAGCACACAGATTATTCTCAGTAGTGGTGGTGTCATTATAGGTTTGGTTTGACTTGTTTTGCTAATGTACACCTCAGTCAAGGCAACGTGAACCGTCACAGGGTTGTATTTTAGACACTGTGAGTGCATATACCATGCCAAAAAGCCCAGTGTGTCTGTTAGTGGTCTCACGAAGTCTCACAGAGTTGTTGAGGCTGCTCAAGGAATGAATGCGGTTACCGTGTCTGCTTTACTGCCGCACACACACACACACACACTCAATCTCTCATATGACTCCCTACCAATCTTCCTCTATTAATCCCCACCAGTCTTGTCACACATCAACCCCATCTTGGTTTGCACTTCAATGTTAACACCCTCCCTTGGCATTCAGCATTTGTTATTAATGTTATGTATTGTTAATGTGATAGAGATTAACCTGGCCTAATTGACACAAACCACCCACCCATAGAGAAACTCTAAACGTGCCTCTATCTATTAAGTACCTCCTCATGAAAATTCACTATGTAAATTAAGAGGAGTCACTCGATGGGCAAAGCACAGCAAAATGAAGATGAGGGTGTTTTCCTTGTTTTGTTTTTTTCTTTTACCGAAGGCTGGCATTGATGTGATGTGATCGTGGATACACAGTTGCGTAACAGAGCGACTTTGTCCACACCAGTTATTGATCAGGAAATTACATTGGTAATGTTGGGATTTTGTGCAGCGGTAATAGTCTCTAAACATAGAAGATCTTGTATAAGAATCAAAAAATGTATTTGTTTTTTTTTTTTCCTTCCTTTTCAAAGGTACGAAACCACATGGGAAAAGTAAAAGAAGATTGTCACTCATGAAAAAGCTGGTAGGTAGGATTTTAGGATTTTGCTGCCAGTTGGAAGCTTAGGCCAGATGAGTTTCACAGGAAGATTGGAACATGTACACACAAACACTCGCGCCTAGATTCACATGTGCGTGCACATATCGCTTGAGCTGCTGGCTGACAGTGATTATAAACCTTGTAAATATCTCTCACATGTGGCCTTACGCCGCTATCAAGAACTGCACGCCATGCAATCTAACTTCCTGATCCTTGGTCTTCCATTGCCATGGTAACAATCAGGAGTTTCACCCCACACCCCAACCTTCCCTCTGCTGCACCACTCAGATGGGACTTTGCTGTATGTAGAAAGCCCAGCATGTGTCCTGCGTGGTAGAACGGAACCAATCAAGGAAAACCACCCACTCCACCATAGTCCGCGTATTATTAGCATTACTTTCTTTGCTACTATAGATTGGTATAGCCACCATATTTATTTATGGTTTATTCGGACCACATGATGAGAGTGCAAGCTTCATTCTCGACAAAGAGCACAAGAGTTCAGAGCAGCCTCTCTTCATCGAGTAGGTATGGAAACCATGCCAGCTGGGTACACTTTCAGGCGGAAGTCATTTCACACTCATTCCATTCAGCCTCAGCTAATTCTGTGACACTTTCTAGCTGCTTTCTATTGACTGATGTACATTATTTAAAAATACAGTAGACCTGCACAGTTGTTAACAGCTAACAGATAAAATGCTACATGCTCTGAGACACCGTTTCACTCCCACTCTGCTGTAGTGCTTCCCCGTGACACTATTAATGCACTCTCTGAAATGCAGTAAAATTGCTCCAGGGAAAACGGAAAATCCTTGCAGTGGTTACATGTTAAGGTTCTTTTGGGGTGAACCTACATTATATTAAATGTGGTAGTTTGTTGGAGTGTATGTCTGATTGCGGAGGGAAGAAGCAGTCCTTTGGGGATGGGGTGAAGGCTTTGATGTGGTTATATTTCAAATGTGCATGATGTTGTTGAATTTTTTTACCTATGTTGATTATTATGTCATCGGGGAAATCATTTGCAGAGGTTCTTGAATAATTTTAGCTCTAAGCTCCCATGTCATATGCTGCTAATTTATCTGTATTTTATCTACTCTGTAGTCCTGCTTAAAGATTAGTTACCATAGTGCTAGAGCAGCCACACAAGACTCCCACAGTAAGAATATCGGTGTGTATCGACCTATGTTTTCAGGAAAAGCTTTATTTGGTGTCATCACTGCTATTCAGAATACATCTTGTCATTCTTAATCTACAAACTGTTGAATGAGTGCCATAATATTGTTCATGTCTTGTTTAAACCTTTATTAAAGGCCAAATATTTTTTCCCACTTTAACTATTGTCATTAGTGAGAGAGACAAAGAGATAGAAACACTGACAAGTGAGACAGCCTACGCTTGAGCACTCACCCAAGAAAGTCAATTTAATGAGTTTTAAGGATAGCAGGTGATCATAACGTCAGCACATTGGTTACGTTTGGTGCCATCTTTACTATTCTCTGTTAGTTGATGAATATGCAAGAACAAAGACCTCCTATTTAAATGTACTATCCTTTTGATTTGGATCTAATTGGGCTCACGTTTGCCTCTGGTTTAACAGATATAACCAATTAGGTTCCATGTGTGTAATTAAATGATGTACCATGGCCAATCTTCTAGCGGTGAATGTGTTTAACAAAAGCAATTAAGAGCTTTATCACCTGGAAAAGATCATTTATCTATGGCTATCTCAACATCAAACCTGTCTTTGTTTGTGTTAAAAGACAAAGACAAGTTTGTCCTTTGCCACTGTCTTCTGCCTCAGGAAGTGACGCTGTTGTTGCACTGGAGCTGTGAAGAATTAGTTTTGACCCTGAGAGGTTGGCACTTATCGGGAGTACTGTGATACAGGGGGCTCAGTAACCTCCTCAGAGATTCCTCTCTCCATTCTCACTCTCTTTATATTCTCCACTCCTCCCTCACCATTTAGCCCCATATTAAAGATTCATATGGCACCTAAGGTGTATTCAGAATCCACTATGCCCCTCCTGCTGCTCTCCTCTCCTCTTCCTCCTTGATCATTCTGCCCTCTACCTTCCCTCCTCGCCCATCACCACCCCAACCCCCAATATCAGTGAATTCCCACTAATAAGGATACTTTGAGTTAATCCTCCCAACTCCCTTTTCCACACCGGATTAGTGTTCTCACCGCTAGCGAAGTGAACAATCAGTTGAGAGGCAAAACAAAAGGCCTACTTGTTGATGATGTGCTGTTGTGGATCCTGGAGCTTGTTTTCTATATTTCTCACATTCACCTTTTTTTCCTCGTTTGGCTGAGACAGATGGTTTCTCATCCTCTCTGTCTTCTGTACCTCTACTCAGTTGTTTCCTCTCCACCCATGCATGGTCTCTCTCTGCCTTGAGCTCACATTTCTTATTACCAAATAGGCCATCCATGCTCATATGCTCCACTGACCACTTATGGATTTAGCTTCCCTTTAATACATTAATAAAGTCTGACTGAAGCTAATGTCATCCTTCAGACAAAACTCAATCTTACAACTGATACTAGTAATCTCTGCTGAAGCAAATACAAGTTCCCCCAAGGGCAACATATCTTTCCGCATCACTTGCCTCATGTATTCCCCTCACTAAAACCAATAGAAGAGACTACAAAGTTCATATAAATGATAAATAGAGTTGATGCAGACATTTATCCCTCTCCGTCTTAACTTGCTCTATCACATGTAGAAGTGAGGCAGCTCAGATTAGCCCCACCGGAGTCTTCTGGCAATTAGGCAAGTGCCAGAAAAACACATTAATCTAGCTATTATATCTAGGCTTGTTAATTTATAGTTGGGTTGAAGAAGCTCACTCATTAATTTGATGTGTTGGATGACACACAGTAAAATTACATTTGCATAGATCATTTTTAAATTGCCACTCAACATCCAGCGGGGAGCAACGCTAAGAATACACCTTTTGGTTTTAAGTGTTTTTGCTTATTTGACAGCAGTTTAGTGATGAGAGAGCAGGCGTAGGTAAAGGGTGCATCAGAGAAGTCAGTGGAAGCTGCAGTGTATTTTGAGCTGTGCTGTGAGTGGTAACCATCTTGCACCTCCATATAAGCAAGGAAATTGGCTGTAGTCAGCAGACCAGGACGGAGATAGTGAGGGGTAGGGGGCAAGGGGGTGTCAGAGAACGGGCAACTCAGCAGTAGGTGAGGATGGGGAGTCAACTCCAAAAGTACTCTTGATTTGAATCGCCAATTTCCATTCAGTAAACTACTTTTTTGTATTGGAAATGATTGAGCATCAAGCAACTGGTTTTCCTGGAAATAGAGGTTAGCCCTGAAGTGAATTTGACAGTGACTGCATGGGAGGAAGGAGAGGGTAAGTGGAGAAGGAGGAAGCAAGGTGGACTGAACACAAAAGTGAAATTGAACAGAGAGCTTGACCTTGGTGTGCTCCCTTTTGTGATGGTGTGGGTGATAATTCCTCTGGCTGGATGTGAAAAGAGTGGCAGCTTTGGTGCGACTGAGACCAAGAGAAGGCATGACTGTAATTATTGGCAGTGGGCTCAGGAGATAAAGAGACCAGAATGTAGGCTTCACTGACAGACATCAGCGCTATCTCACATTCGCACTTTACACTTGTCATCGGCAGTGGCTTTTGTATGAGGGCATCTACGTATGTCTTGTGTTCTAGCCTGGCACCAGCATAAACTCAGACTGTAACGTCTGACCTCCCCAGCCCACCATGTCTGATGTCTGGATGTGCCAGAATGTCAGCAGACTCACCTGTCATGAAAGACACAGAGGCACCTTTAGAGACGAGGTGCAGATGCTATCGCTGACATGCCTCAGCTACGCCACACGACCAGTCCATAATACCACCCTGCTGCTTATCAGGCCATCTGCACCCTGATTAAAGCAGCTTATTTTTAGGTGGTGGGGGGCTAATTCTCTCTGACCTTTGTGTGTGTCAACACTTGATTAGAAATGATAATCACCCAAGGACTGAACCATTAATCATGAAGTCAATTTAAAATTTAAAACAAACTGTACATACGGATCTGTGGCTATCACACCATAGATCACATCATCACTCAAATAAAAAATAATAATTCAACAATAATAAAATAAAGAATTGAAATATTTGCATATTACGAATACTGTTCTGAAAGATTATTCTTTTTTATTAGATTAATATAATGATATATTCTTGTGTAAGTAAAATTTAATTAATGAAGTAGGTCAAAATGCAGCTAATTTTATCTTTTTCATGTCCCTTTAGGCAGGTCATAGCGGCTAGCATTGTTGCCTTGCAGCGAAAATACTCGAATTTGTGACCTGGTCCGAGTGAGGAGCTTTCTGCATGGAGTTTGGATGTTCTCTCCTTGTGTGCATGGGTTTTTTCCTGGGTACGCAGGTTTCCTCCCACAGTCCAACAACATGCAGTCTAATTGAACAGTCTAAATTTCCCACAAGTGAGAAAGAGCTGAATGGTTGTTTATCTCAGTGTGTATGCCCTGCAGTGGACTGCCAACATGTCAAGGGTGTACCCTGCCTTTTGCCCTATGCCAGCAGGGATTGGCTCCAGCAACCTGCAACCCTCATGCGGATGAAGCAGGTAGACAATAAATTAATGAATGTCCCTTTTGGCAGTTCAGTCTTTAACAGCACAAAACCCACGGTATACTAAAGACCATTCTGACTATTGTTTTGTCCTACATTTCTTACTTCCCCACAACTTTTTGCACATTTACATTTGTTTTTAAATCTACCTGAAAAACTGTCTTCAAATTGAAAAAAGTATCACACTCATCACAAGACTGAGATTATGAAAAGTGAAACGCTATGTTTACAAAGTGTTTTTAACAAACTTATTTGCATTTTAAAGAGGTTGAAAAATTCTTACTGCATGCAAGGATGAGTTTTTTTGTGTTTATAGAAAATGTTCGGACTTATAGACACAAAAAACCTTGATAAAAAGGAGATTTTCTGCAGGGAGCAAATGCATCATAATTAAACTAAGTTGTCACATGGAGGTGAAGTATAAACGTATGTGGTGGAAATATATGGCAAAATATGATGATTTAGTATCATTACATAAGTGAACCCAAGAAGTGGAGGGAGCAGGAGCTGGCCCGCTTACATGGTGGAGCTCAAGACTGAAAAACGAGGAAAAACACCTGATTACTTGACACAAAAAAAAAAATTAAGAAAAGGCAACAAGCACAGTAGGAGGAGCACATGTAGCGAAGAGTTACCACGAGAAATTGCCAAGATGCGCTGGCAACTGTGGACACAGACGCTGGAGTCGAAAGAGGGAAGGTTGATGAGTGGATTGATGACAGCTGTGGACCTCTGAGTCTCTGCCCTGCAGGCCAGCCAGCTTCATGAAACACAAAGCCAAGAACAAAACTCCACAGGAAATAAAACATAACAAGAAAATAAAGAGCCAGGGACCAGACCATGACAATTTTCACCCCTGTGCCTCACATGCAACCTCTGAGCAGAAAGGTTTTAATTCCAAGCAGTGAGGGAAAAGTGTCTCTCAGCCTCTAAATCATAGTACAGGTAGCTTGAAAGTGCTTGTGGCTGTGTGTGAGATTGACTGAAATGACTCTTGGCTCGTAAGCGTTTCACTAATACGTAGAGTTCATTTTTCCAGGATAACAGATAGTGTGGGTTGGGGGGGGGGGGGGCGCCCCCGGGGGGGGGGGGGGGGGGGCTTCTCTATGTGCTTCTTTTGCCAATAGGCATCCATCAACAATCACTGCATTTCCAGCTTCATATAGAAGCCTCTTGAGGAGCAGAGCAATCATAAAAAAAAGTCTTGTAGTCTGTTAGTCTTGTATTCCTGGAATGACATAAGGGATCTGGAAGCGCTCAGTAATTTTTTTTCTGACCCTGTTCATTCTGTCCCGTGTGTGCATCTCATTGTGAACCACATCACTGAAACAATAGAACCATTAATTAGCAAAAGTTTGTTTTGTTTTTAAGTAGATATAACAGATACTCCCTGGATGCAGCTTCTCAACTGCTTTCCTTATTGTATGAAACTGGACAGTGGTATTTGTCCAATGTGAGCTTGTCACATTGCTTTGTTGGACTTACTTTCCAAAATCATAAAATATTCGACTTAAAATTGTTTGCATTTCTCTGAACTGGTAAATATTTGGCTCGGCATTGATTAATCAATTGATATGGCTTTATCAGTTTTTTTTTCCATATCAGAAGAAAAGTAAGAGAAAAAAAACACATCTCCCTGAAACTCCCTTTATCCTTAGGTCCTCATAAAGGTAGGTCTCATATGTAGGGACCTATTCATAAACATTTTTACCAAAACCTACTAATCAAGACATCAACTCATGGTTTGAACAGTAACCCACACATCTTTTTTTCTGTTTCTGGAGATAGTATCATGCACAAATACTTTATTATACTTCACAGAGACAGCCTTCTAGCTGTTTTGACAGGGAGAACACAGTAGAGAGAGGGACGGTGGCAGGCTGAGTGACAGCACCACTGATCATTTCTGCGATTTCAAACTTAATTAACCTGGGTGTCACGCCATGTGTCCTCTGGCCTGTCAATGGTGAGCTCTAGCTCACTATCTCCACTGGGATGTAGGTGATGACGAGGAGCAGAGAGATGTGAAGAAGAGCAAGTGTTTTCTCACCACTATCACATTACATAACCAACTGTTATTTTTGGTCACAATTTTCATCTCTTACTAAGATGAAGTTGAAAGATGAAAGAAGATGAAAACATCATAATAATGAAGACCTAAGAGGAAACAAACAAGCCTTCAGACCAACTGGTTATTTTAAGGAAAAGATTAACATGGACAAAGCTGTAGTGTTTGTAATAATCCCTCAATGCACAAGGGAACTATGGTGGTTTTGTAGTTTAATGTTGAACCAGTGAAATGTTCATGTAAACTGCACAAAGGATAGTTGTTGAATGTTGTCTGCTTTCACTAAAACGTCGCTGCCAAAAGGGAAAACAAACATTTTGGGGGGCTTTTTTAGGACAGTGAGGTGTGAAAGGGGGAAGAGAGGGTGGGAAGACACACAGCAAAGGACCACAGGTTGGAATTGAATCTGGGTCACTGCAAAGCTGGAAAACAGATTTTAGCCACTTAAAAAAAAGCTTTGTCTGATAAATTCTGCTTAAGTCTGTGGTGTAATTACAATAATTTTCACTGCTTTATGTCACCAAAAGACAGCCTTTTCCAAATGGAAACTGTAGTTTTGCTTTGTTGCTTGTAAAACTTTCACTCTCTGCACCCAAATCCATAGAGTAAATTTGTGACCTTGCACAGGGGTTGCTTATCCACTACTGCTGGAATATAGTAGACCAACAGCTCTCAAATCATAGCAAGCTAAAAACATAAATATGGAAGTAGAGTGAACGGTTTACAATCTTTCGTTGCTCATCTGAAAAGGTTAATGGTGAGATAAAATGGAAAACATTTACAAGATATCATAGACTTAATTGGGCATAGCAGCTGTTGTATTAGATGAGTCTTACATGACTAAAATAGTTTTCTCTTGTTTCCCCTGCTTAATCAATTTATTCTTTTTTCCTTCCAACTTTTATTCTTCATTTTGGTTACCTGGTTACTGTGATATGTTCACCTTCATTTTTTTTGTCTTTCAAAATTATAAGAGAAAAAGTTTTTTTCTATTTTTCCTATTTTTATGCCTCCACACAGATAATAGCCTCGGCCAGAGTCGTCATATTTTTATGTTCATTCTTCATCTGTTGCAATTCTGGTGATTGCAATGTCTAAAGAACTTCTTGAGGGTATCTTTTACAATTTGGCACCAACCTTACTTGTATTAGATTTTGGTGGTGCAAGTTTAAAGTCCAGTAATGACCTAACAAAGAAGAGAGAGATTTAACAAAATATTCACTTAGACTTATGGATTTGGTCACCCAAATCTAGACATGAATGCATGTTATGTAGGTTTGACAAAAAACTGAAACCATTGGTCATTGTGGTCTACAACTGCTGGGTGATAGTTCTAGTTCTACTTAAAAATTGATTACGGGTACTTGTCGAATGATTTTCTGTTGTTTATTACTCCCATTTAACTGCAGTGATTATTGTGCTCCCATTCTTCAACAGTAAACCTCCTTAACATGTAGAGGGATATGACCCAAGTTGTAATGAACTATATTTATCCTTTAAGAGGTAGTCTCGATGGTCAGTGTGCATATTTTCAACTTCACCAAGCTGTTCATCTGTTTTTTATAATGATTCCTAGATTGTTATTTGTGCTGGTAGCTAAGTCTAACCTCAGCAATTGTTAGACCAACAAACCCACAAGGAAAAAGTTGAGTTTGCCCCTAGTTCACTCCCTCCCCAGAGACCTGACTCAGACCCGTCTGCCTTTCTGTCTGAAGAATGAGAATGCGGAAGTGCAGACTCAACCGTCTCAGCCATCAGACAGGGAGGTTTGTGTACCCACAATGGCCCGCGCCACAACTCCCATGACTACCACGGAATTTAAAAATATCCCTGCGTTGCTGTTTCTCATGCAAAGAGAGTGAGAACCAAGACGGAGATTGATCAGTGGCAGTATTCTTGCCATCTTTGTTTGAACTTCACTTTGTAACTTCGTCATTTAGCTCTTTCTTGCGGCATACTGAAAGCAATTTTCTCATTTCTCTTCTCCTTTTTCCCCCCTTGTCATCCGGTTTGTCTCACTATCTCATTTAAGTCAGTGACATTTGATGTGAAGTGGCAGAAGCCCAAGAGCTTATACGGGCACTGACTCATAAAAACACACATGCGCATGGAGAACTTCATGTGGAGGGAAAAGGTCAAGCCTGCTCTCTGAGGGCCTAATCACCCACTCTCATTGAGTGGCTTGCTCACTCAGTCTCACTTGATTAAGTGTGTGTGAGAGAGAGAGAGACAGAGAGAAATATGACCATAGGTGTACTTGCGTATAGGTAAGTGTAGTGTGATCAAGGGATAAATTTTGTGGTGACTGGTGTGTGAAAGTGTACTTATCAGAAAATGTGAGTCTCTGACTTCTGAATGTCAGATAAGCAGGCGACTATTTTGGGTCAGGTGACACACTTACAAATGTCCGTGCAAACATACACAAGCCATCCTTGCCTGAACATGTGGTGTAATCAGCAGCCTTGTCAGGGGAACTGTGGGGCAGGAACAGGCTCATTAACTTCTCCCTGAGCCTTTTTAGAGGGTGAATTAGCCACGATGAGTGGGCCACACTTTTTTACCACCTCTTAATACAGTCTGTTATTGGCTAAGTTTTTGCGATAAGTGCTTGTGCACGTTTGTGCATGTATGCGTACCATTCCTCTTTGCCTCAAACCTCCATCTCTCTGTTTCTGTGCTTATTCCATCATTAGTGGACTTTCACTGCTGCCCCATCATAGCTTATTTTAGAGCAGGGGCAGCAGGGATTAAGTTTTAAAGAGCCTCAGCTGCTCTGGGGCTCCTGTAGCTCAGACTTTGACCACTGAGGTCTGATAATGGTGTTTGTTTAGCCATTAGTCAGGCCCTACTTAGCAGCTCTCTTCCCCCTGGCTGCAGCAGCACTAATAGATGATGGATGAAGATTGTAAGGGTCGGTGGATAGTGGGATGATCATTGTGGAGTGGTTTTGATAGCATCAAGAACATTTGCTGGAAGTTATGTGACACTAAGGAGAAGTGGTCGAGGTATCTATAATATGTGAGCGAAGGAGAAAGTTTGAAAGTGCTCTTATAATATGGGTTAAGATTTTGTGTTGAGGCACACACACCTTTTATCATAATCTCCCCTTCCTGTGATTAGGTCTTGCCATCCAACTAATTAAATATATCCCTCTGCACGACCAGCGGAATATGTCTCCTTCTTGCTGAAAGCTATTTAATTTTGGGAGGTATTTTTGCAATTAATTTACCTTTTAAGTTCCAAACGTGACCTTTTTTTCAACCAAATTTGAAGAGAGCAAGTTAATCTGTGGGCCATTACCTGATAGGGCTTAGTCATGACCAAAAGATGGAATCCTTCCAGGCCTCAGCCCTCATATTCCCATCATCACCATGCTCGGTTGCAATCCACACTGTCAAATCTACACTCTGACTCAACGTCACAAGTGACAGGCACCTGCCAACTCGCACAAAGGAGCCACTGTGACTCAGTCAAAAATGTGTGGTTTACAGTCCTCTCATCTTTGATCATCTCCAACACTGCCTTCTTTCCTGGGGTCACTGCTTTGCTCTTTCAGCTTTCGCAACTCTGGATAGAAACAGAGAGATTTTTTCTTAGTCACAGCTTGCGCAACTATTTATACACCACTCTGCCTGTGTTTGAATGAGGCGTTAAACATTTGTTGTGGATTCGCTTATTTGCTTTCTTTCAAGAGTTCAATTCTAAATTTCTTGGCTATGTACTGTAACCTAGTTTTTTAAGTACACGTGCAGAACAAGAGAAGTAACACGAAGTAGGAAAAGATCCTCACATAGTGATTTTATTTTATTTTCCAAAGTCAAACCATAACTTAACACTAGGTGTCTTGTAGACGACCCTTGATCCTTTTGCTGTTACAAAGCTTAGGCTCTGCTTTGGTACCTCATCTCATCACTCTCTGTTGTATCCAGTGCTTGGTTCAGTTTGTTTTTTTGCCAAATATTATAAATAAAATCTCATGTTTGGAAGATCACACATTTTTCTTACTCGGACAGCAGGGTGCCGTTAATGCTAAGCCATAAATATGTACATAAGAAACAATTCAAAAAGGCTTAATTATTAGGGATTAGATAAGCAAATTTAATGTCTCATACAAGCATACAGTATTAATGTCCTAGCTTCTAAGTGTGTCAGTAGCTGTATTTGTTTACATTATTCAAACACAGATCACAGTTTCTCCCTACCTTTAGTATTTATTCTAAGCTATGTTAAATAATATTACGCAAAATGTTGACACATTCCTTCAAGACCAAAGCTCCCTTAAACGCCTTGGCTTCATCTCATTGTCTACAGTTCATTGTGAATTTCTGTAAGAAGCAAGTAGGCAAGTCATTAGTCACCATGAGATCAGTATTCCCTTGAAACCAGAGGAAAGCTGGGTTGTGAGACTAAACCACATTACAAGATACCTTCATGGCTCATTGGCGTTTATTCTGGTGAAGTGAAATCATTATAACCAATAAGGTGTGTAATGAATTCCTTCCCAGCAGTCAATCTGACTGCCTGACTTCTTAATCGTGGCAGCATTTGTTTTAGAATGTGAGTGCGTGCTATACGATATAGGAGTATACACTTGTAGCAAGATACTGCCTCAGGGTGGAGTATAGTTTAGCGGACCTCTAACCAGAGGAAGGAGGAATTTGTGTGTGTGTGTTTAAGTGTCTCACATTAAATCACTAACTGATTAACTTAATAAGATACCTTGACTCCTTGTCCCAATCAAGTAATATGTCACGAAGACATGGGGGTTGTAGGTAATGCTGAAATGAGTTCAATTAATCATTTATTCACTTGAGTCACATCAAACACCATCGGCAGCCTGTAGCTTGAGTAGCAGGAATGAGCATATAGCATCTTGCATTTGCTGATGGCGACTTAATTGAAATCCACCAGCTCGCCGGCATGCAATGTGTCCACTCTGTAGCTGGTCATCAATAATAGTTATAGTCCTCTATGTTTGACTATTACCTCCAAGTGAGAAGAAATAAATGTAAATAGTAAATTTCCCTCATTGTGGCGCTAACGGATAACGGATTATCTTATCCAAATAACCAGAAAACAGCCCTATGAGTTAAATTCCCATCCTGAATTTCATTCAAGCCCCATCTTGTAACATGATATTTTATGCCTTTATAAATTGCTTTATGATGCAGAAAACCTCATTTTGGAAGATGGTAATTTTTCTGACTTTATAGACTTGCAAATCAACTTGCTTTAGTTAGTAGTTTTTCACATACGGTGTTGAATTTCTGTTGCATATCTGATCGCTTGTGAATGCATCTCTGTCCCTTCAACTGTTTCTGTGTATTAACAATTGTCTGGACAGGCTGACAATGTTGGAATAGCCACTGGCTTCTGAAAGTAGCTTTTTTCTGCCAGGCCAAGCCATTAAATCAGGTTCTCCACATCTGCCAGCTGTGTCCACACACAGCAAACAACCATTCTGTTCCTGCTGGAGAGCTGCATCATCCAGCTGGGGGTGGGGGAAGGCCAGTTAGCAGTGGGAGATTAGCCCAAGCTGCTGCTGTCCAGACAGAGAGACAGAGAGGGAGAGAGAGAGGCTGCATTTGTGTGCTCGCTTTGGAGACAAACAGAGATTGAACGATTACAAAAGACAGGGAAGTCAGTGGCTGAGAAAGGTATAAAGCAGAGAAGTCTGGTAGTGTCTGTGTTTAAATGTTTGTTCTGCTCAAGTAGTTTGTGTGTGTGCCTGTGATTGTGCACTCTTGCCGCTCAAGTGTCCAGCTGGCAGAGAGGAGATAGCTCGAGCCTTGAAAATGGTGACAGAGCGGCAAACAGACGCACAAACAACCTATCAGTCCTAATGAGGGAAAGTGCTGGGCCTAAAACAATGGTGTGTGTGTGTGTGTGTGTGCATGCGCATGCACCTGCATGCATGTATGCAGGTGTATGCAGTTGATGTCCACGCCTTCTGACTTGTGGTAATACATCATAACCGATAAATATACAAGAGGCCAGAGACAGCTATACACACAAGAGGAAAAAAGCCACATATGCTTGAGAAAGAAACACACTTGGGTCACGGGCTGACTTTAAAGGTATTAGCATATTTAGGCCAGAGCAGCTGGATCTCACTAAAATGGACCAGGTCCATCAATCCCTCGCCTTTGCCTGGTGCCATGAATACAATGGCTGCCTAGGAGAGTGTGTTTCTCCCAGTCAGTCAAATTGAAATAAATGAACTGCCAACCCTGACAGCAGGGTAATTGTTCATATGGAAATTGGATTGTCGCCGTCACACCAGCCTCCTATTGCAACTAGTGAAAAAATTCCACAGTAAGGATGGGATAAGAGTTTTTGCATGTCAAAAAAAAAAAAATTTAAATGGGAGACATGCGGAGAAAGAAAGAGAGCTCTCCACACTCTCCCACTTCATGTTTCATATATTAAACAATGCTGCTTATTCTGCCTAGCTGTCCCTGAGTTAAGGTGGGAAAGTAAAGGACAGGGACCTGCCCCTCATTTCCGGCTCCTTGTATTCCTCCTAACCCTCGTTGTCATGTTACCTTAAATACACTTTATCAGGCCTTTTTTTTTTTTTTGGACTCAACGCTGCAAGAGACATAGAGAGATTTGCTTTGGAGTATTAACCCCTCTCCCTACACCTAGCCTGGGGTCTCTGAAGACATGCAAAGTAAATTAATAGCATTTCAATTTTATTCAGTGTAACACTGAAAGCAGCTTCAATATGATAGACACCCCCCACATCAGTGTCAGACCCTGTCATCTGTCAAGTCCACCTTTTTCCCTCCAATGAAGAAAGTGCTGAATATGAATGATCACAGCATGGGGTGATATCCTATTATGTTTTCAGGGTAGGGTTCCTGTTTCTGTTTTATTTATAATATCAGCTTCCTTCCAGTATCTGTTTTAATGAGTGAGAGGAGCGCTCATGCTGCTTCAAAACCTGCCAGGTCAGCAGTTGCACTTCTGTTTGTGTGTGATCTAATGATTAGACACACACATATGCACTCCTTCATCATTTCCCCATCTCTTCTCTCCTTTTCTTTCGTTCCTTCCTTGCTCCCTCGATCAGATTCACTTGCACACCTTCTGGTGGTTATATTGTCCTAAAATAAGAAGATGTGTTTGTGTGGTGTGTGTGTGTGTGAGAGAGAGAGAGGGATAGTCGAGAAGCATGCGGACTACCATGCTGGGTTTTAGTGCCCTTGTGTCAAAGAAACACACAGCATGGCATTTTGAAGAGAAGAGTATCTCTGTGTGGTCAGAGTAGGATAACCTTGTCAGCACTTTAAACTGTGCTGGTGCACACATTGGCGTGTGCACTTGTGTCTCTAAGCCTATGAGTCTGTTTGTGTGCACACCTGTCATTTTTCAATTATCTTTCATTTTCCTCTGCTGAGAGCTGCTTTTCCTGTCCAGACATGTCCTAACTGGTGGGGGGAGGGTGAAAGAGATGGTACGACTCCAGTTATCAACAAAAGGAGTGTGTGCATTGTGTGTGATGACAAGTCGGCTAACAGAGGGAAACACCTCTGTGTGCTATGTTCAAGCCTGTGCATGTGGTAGCGCACCAGCTTTTCTTTAATGTTTATTTGCCCTCCAAGCAAAGAAAGAAACTAGAGGGGAAAATTACGACTCATTGAGTTGAATCATGACTGAGCAGTTTATTTACCCTACTTAAATCGTCATTAAGAATGTCAGCGTGTACTGCACCGGTTTTTGACTGATGATTCTCCACATCAGTAGCAGCTGGTTAAAGCTCCTAAAGTTCAACAGCTGACCTGCACAATTACTGTTTGAGCATGTAGAATAGAAGAAATTATGTTTGTTCCAGGCATTGAGGCCATAAAGGTCTATCAAGATGGAGACAAGCATTCAGTTGGCCTTCCTTATACAACATTTTCATATTCTTATGTATTAAATGTTTGGAACTGAGGTTTGCTTGCGTTCCTAGTCTTATTTGCTGGACCCTGTTGATTTGTCGTTAATCCCTCATTGCTGCCTGAGAAATGCTGCCTGCATGTGAGAGGGTGTCGTTCCGTGAGATTTGATCAGCAGTTATAATCAATGTATTTAACCTAAGGAACATAACGAAGCCTCCTTCAGCACGTCTGTGTGCAGGTTTCATTCATAAAGATGTGAAGTGAAAAAAGTCACGTGTCTAGATAAAGTAAAGAAAGACGACTCAAGTGGGAGGTAACTGAAGGGATCAGAGATAGACGAGACCTGCAGGCAGATTTTTATACATGGTTAAATATGACAAAAGATTGTAAATTCCATTAAATCTGCAGGTCTAAATATAATGATGATGATGATGCAGTGTTTTTTTTTGTCTTTAAAAAAATGGTAATTTGCTAGATGTGTTGTGCATCACTCATATAATCTCAATTCTAAATACACATTTGTACGAGTTGTCCTTGCATGAGGCCCCGTCTGACATTAAGATGAATTAACAATGTAAGAACAAACTAACTCATCAACAGTCAAACTACCTTAAATCAACCAATGATTAGTGAAATTGGATTAGGAGTATAGGAGTTTTAAGATATTTTTTTAATAAGTCAGTAGCAGAGCTAACAATAGTGCTCTGATACAAGTCAGTGACGGTGACGATTCAGGTCAAACCATTTAGTTTCACGATTCTGTTTTTGGACTCGATTTTTGTTTTCAATATAAAGTTAGATATGGACTGAGCAATTAGTCCAGATATCTATTCAGCCACTCAACCATGACAATCAAGCTGTTTAATTCAACAATTGTCAGTCAAACAGTCCCATCTTTCATGTGCCAGCTTCATTAGCACATGATGTGTTTCATTACTGTTTATCCCAGGCCATTGGAGGCTTCATTAGCTGTAGGCTGGTGCAGCACACAGCTTCTAAATTTAGCCGCTTTTTATTTATTCACAATAGCCATGCGTTTCATGGTGTTTCCAGTTGTTGTGAATTCTCACAGCAGCTAAGAGATGAGGTTGAGAATAGAGAGGTGGGCTGACCAGGGGACGAAGTGGGTCTCGTCTCACCTGTATCCCCTCCCCACCAGATGTCTTCCTTTCCTCAGCTCTTCAAAGCCTCTTTAATTCCACCGTTCAGGATTAAACCCATATATAAAAGGATAAAAAATAATAGCGCAACAGAAGGAGACATCCTTGGAGAGAAGGAAAATATGTTGCAAATTTCGTTTGCACTGACCCACAACGCAACATCTTAAGGAAATTGGTATAATACTGTCTTCTGATTGGGGTCTGGCTATAGGATTTGCATGAATAGAAACCGCACTCTTTGAAGTCATGGATGTAAGTGGACTTTTCTTAAATCTAAATGAGCACCTTGGGTCCACTGTCCTTGTATTGTAAATTGCGGTATGAAAAAAATGCTTTGTCAAAGCATGTGTGGGTTGGATGTCAAGGGATTCTTTTTTGTCACAGATACTATTGACATAATCCACCTTTTCTAAACTCTCTCTCTCTCTCTCTCTCTCTCTCTCTCTCTCTCTCTCTCTCTGTGGTCTGTATAGTGGCAGAGGGAACTGATAGAAACATTGATATTACAGTTCTCAGTGGAGAGCACGCAATGAAAATGCATTCTAAAAACCAGTGAAGCTTCAGTTCCTGTCTATATGTACAATCACACTCAATAATTAGACAGTATGAAGCACTCTGGTAGATACTTTTAATAATTATAGTACATGCCACATAGCAAATACATATGCACTGTGCATAATGTTTATTATTTGTTTGCAATATTATAATAGCTTGATTTTAAAAGTAACTATAAAAGCCTACACAATGAAAACTAATAAATGATCAATGAATTTACATATTGTGGCACCTTTCAGAAATATAAATCAATAGTTAATAACAATGAATTAAAATTGAGTAAATAGAAAATTCTAAGAACCTGAGAGCAAGCAGATTTGGTTAAGGAAGGTGGTAGAGGAGGGCCAGTGCTTTTGCCGCCTCAAAGTTCATACCCACTGTGCACATTGAAGTGTCATATAATGATTGCAAAAATGCCACTTGTTTGTTGTTGCATGCAGTGTGTTAATGCCATCAGTTGTTTTTGGCCAAAATATTCTTTTGTCTCTTTTTGTCATTCTTTATTCTCTTAAGTTAACAAGTTGTTAATAATTAAGTCGCACAGAATTACGCTTTGGAATGTTTTTACTCAATTCTGTGGTCATTTTAAGACCTTCTTTTTTCTAAACATTTTTGCTGTTTGCCATACCTTTTGTCAGTGCTTAGTTGTGTATTGCTTATGCTGTCAGTATTTTAAAGTGGCAAAAACATTTTTGTGATGTTTCCTTGAAAAAGTCAAATATAAAAGTGAGTTACTGTGGCACCTCTTAAAGCTGACACATGCTTGTAATTGTCATTCAACTTTGCCTGTGGACATGCCTTGGTAATTGAAGTTTTGTTGCTTCAGAGCAAACATTATTGTTGACTTTGTCCACCCAGATCCTTTGAATCTCTTCCTCTTAGTTAAAACTTTGCATAATCCTGCCTGCCTCTCCTTCTTAATTAAAGTTGTTAAAAAAAACAACCACACATATTTCTGTCCTCAAAAAGACAGATGGGAAGTTTTATCACACCATTTCTATTTTAAGGGAAATATTTAAGGTCGTGAAATAAAAAGGGGACAATACATGTATGCAGTAAAATGGGTTTTGAGGAGATGGAGGACTGAGGTAGTAAATGAGAAGAAAAATAACATCATCAATTGAAGCAGTGGGCACTTGCGTCTTGGCAGTGAATTTAACTGCATCCCTTAAGGGCAAATGTCTAATCAGTGGCCTCTCCACTCAGTCCAGTCCAAACAACTTCCTAGAGGTTTCATCAGAGGTTTGACACATGCCAGTGGATGTGGATAAGGAGGTGAACCACTCATAAATGTAGACACATTTTGTGTGGGCAAAAGCTGCTTCAAAGCCACCTGCAGTTCTATATTTACCACAGCCTCGGCAAACAGCAGTGAGTGAGGCTCCGCACACACCTCTTGTTAGCTGGTACATGACGCTGTCTCTATTGTACAGGGATATTATATTGTATGATCATGTTACTGGAGACAAAACCGTGTGCTTTCAGAGCATGCTGCGTTTGGAAGAGTTGTTAAAGACAAAAAAAGCAGAGTGCAAATTAAGTTGGAATGTATCCAAGCTTTTCAAATAGGCTTTTAATGTGTTATGGTTTCAGATGTAGTTCTTGGCTTTAATCTCTCCCTGCTTCCATTCAGAGCAGGTTTATAATTCACCAGTGATCACTCCTGATATTAAGTCAATTAAATCTAAAATAACATGCCCTTTATAGAACTGGAACACAAAGCTGCATCAGACACCAACAGCGCACTATGCACTGTTAGCTTCAAGGAGTGTTTTTAATAGTTTTATTCCACTGTTATAAATCTATATTTATAGATGTTGTCGGTGGGACTCTTTAGGGGTCAGTCCACAAATAAAAAAAAAAAGAAGTAAATTCAATCCGTACTGATAGTTTTGCTTTTTTATTTTATTTGCCAAGAGTTTGGATCAGTATATGACCAATAATATAATTAATGTATCATAGTGCAGGTGAAGGGTATTTACATTTAAATTAGCTCTGTGAACAAAGAAAAGTCAGTTGGATAGGAGATGCATCAACCAAAATTATATTTACCTAAAATGGATTGGAGTGGCTGTAGAAAATTCAGAGACTGATATCTTAAAACCTTTACAAAATTGATAAGATGCAACAAAAGGTAACAAAAATGTTGTAAATTCATTGAAGCAGACACAATTTCAGAAGAAAATACAAGGGAAGCTCCATATCATGTTAATATCTGCACAGTTTTGAAGACAGAGCAAGGACGTGATTAACTTAGCATAAGGTCTGGAATATGGAGGGTCAACTATATGTGTTTAAGAATGCCTTTGAACAGCCCAGCCAACATCTACTGATCTACCCACTACCACCTGAATGAACATAAGAACAAGGTTAGATTGTTCCTAACCTTAGGTTGTTCCATGTTCGCTCTGTACAAAAAAAGGAAAGTGAAAATTACAATAAATGCATTTGCCAAAACCCTGTGACCCCTAGTGGATAAAGTGGTAGAAAATGAGTGAGTGAGTGAGTGAGTGCATTTCCCAAAAAGTGTTGCACTGTGATATCATAAACATACCAATGTATGACAGTTTGGTCCCTGCGTATATCTGTGTGTTTACAATCACTTATAATAAAACACCTCTTCCTTTCTATTTCCTGTAGAGATGGCAAGCTGGGTCTCCCTTCTCCTCTTCCTTTTCTGCCAATCGATCTCACGTGCCCTGGAGGAGAACAGCAACATTTCCATCCCGGTGTTCCTCTCAGAGACCCCCATCAACAATGTCGTCCAAGACCCCCACACTGGTCGCATTTACCTGGGAGCTGTCAACACAATCTACCAGCTCGGACCGTCGCTCAACCTGGAGGCTCGTGCTGAGACGGGCCCCAAGGAGGACGCGCGGACCTGTACACCTCCTGCCTCAGCCTGTCAGGACACAAAGCTCATGCCCAATCTCAACAAGCTTCTGCTGGTCCACCCATCCAACGGTTCTCTTATAGTCTGTGGAAGCCGATACCGAGGCATCTGCTCCCTCCTCAACCTGACCAATGTGGAACAGCAGGTGTATTACAGTGACAGTAAAGGAGAGAGGACTTATGTGGCTAGCATCGAGGATAACGTGAATGTGGTGGGTGTCATGTCCACCTACTCTAAAGATGCACACAACTTCAGTGTGTTTCTTGTTGGGAAGGGCTACGGAAGCCTGGACAGTACAAAACTCATCAGCACACGCATCCTTCAGGACTACGGGGACTGGGTTGTGTTTGAGAGCATCATCGAGGCATCCACAGTACAGACAACACCATTTGTTCCCAAGTACCTGCATGACTTTCGCCATGCCTTCAAAGAGGATGGGTTTGTTTATTTCCTCTTTTCGCGGACACTTGACGGTACAGACAGTAAAAACTTGACCTTTGTGTCTCGTCTTTGCGAAGAAGACCCTCACTATTATTCTCACACAGAGCTCCAGTTAAACTGTGGTCCAAATAACCGATACAACAAAGTCCAAGCTGCATATGTGGCTTCTCCAGGGAAAGAGCTGGCCCGGGTCATGACTGAGTTTAGTAAATATGGGAAGGTCAACTCCTGGAACAAAGTTCTGTTCATGGTGGCGAGTCCAGATGATGACGACAGTGTCTCTGCCCTCTGTATGTATCCACTCAACTCCATCAATGAACGGCTGGTGGACATTATCAGTGCCTGCTACAGTGATTCGGGGAAGATTTCTGGGTTTCCTGCTGTGGACATTCCCTACTCATCTAAAACAGATGAATTCTGTACCTCAAAAATTGCAGTAAGTGTTTAATGTCCATGTTCTTCTGTAGTGAGCTGTAGGCGACTGGACTTGCTTCATACCGTCTGTACTGTCCAGGTGGGCAGTACAAAACATGAGACTGACTCTTTAATTTCCATGTTTACTGTCCTGCAGATGATTTGTATTGCTTGGTTTGAATATTATGCCTGACACATTTTTCCTCCAAATAACCCCAGCTCATCCAGTGAAACACTGCTGTATATAGAAATAGTAAGAAAGTGGCTGCCCGTGATCTAATCTGGCCCTCTAGACTATTTGGACCTTAGCCTGAAAACCAGTCCAATCAGTAAGCTCATGTTGATTTGCATCCGCTGATGGATCTGGTCTCATGCCCTTTGAAACAGATTTCCATCTGTGATCAGACAGGTCGGTGCCACAACAAACTTTTTTTTATGGATTTGATTCTATTGCTAGCAGAAGATCAGAGCTGAAGATTTTCAGCTAATATGTTATTAACACTCAAGGATTGTTTTCACAAATCTGTTCTTGAAAACTATTCAAATATGAGGCATATATTCTGTAGGTTAATATCTAGTAGTGTTTCCAGGTTAGGAAAAGACTTCCATGGCTGAGAAAAACAAAAAAACTTATTCAAGTGCAGTGTTGCAGTCAATCTTTTATTCTTTACTTTCTCCTTGCAGAAGGATACATTGGAAAACTTTAAGTGCGGAGCAGACTTTCTGCCCTCCCCTCTGGCCAGCAAGCCACGATTTGCCTTAAAGGCAGATGCAGTCCTGACCAAATCAGGCCTTCTTACTGCAGTGGCTGTTGCTGTGGAGAATGACCATACGATCGCCTTCGTGGGGAACAACCAGGGAGAGGTTTTCAAGGTGGGGTTGTCTTGTGATCTGTTACTCCTTTTCTATTTTTTTTTCCTTTAGGCCTTTACTTGAGAGAATGAGGGACTGGGGAAATAAACATCATGTTTGACTTTTTTGTTTTCTTCTCAGGTACACCTGACTGCAGAGCCATATGTGTACAGCAAGACTCCTGGTGATACCATTGGAGAGAAGGTCAACAAAAACCTTTTCTTTGACCTCAGTCACCTCTACATTACCACTGAGAAAAAGGTATGTATGGCAAGAGCCCTTTCTAACTGCTGTTGGGTATCCAAGAAAAGGTGCTTTGAGTAATCTACGTCGATGCTCATGAGGGCAAAATTGATTAAATAGATAGGTATCTTTATTTTTTCGATAGGTATCTCTCACCTGTCTATTCAGCTGAAGGCAAAAAATAAAACATGCATCCAAAAAGCATTCTTTGTAGATGTGTGTAACACTTTAAGTTCTGTTTATTTTTATAATTTATAATCTGTTTATACTGTTTCTTAAAAGGATTAACTGAGACTGATTAATCATAACACTGATAAATAAAAAGTTCATTAACAAACAGTTGAGAATGAACATGTCTGTAATGAAACTGTATGTGGATATCAGATAACAATGTGAATAGTGATAATAGTGCTGCTCCTTACAGAGTGTTATTAAATATATAGCATAAATGAATTATTTTTAAGATAATTTTATCATATGGAGCACTGAAATGTGATTCGATTTATTTTATTCACTTAACAATTTGAGGAAGTGGGCAGTGATAAACAAGGTAAGACAGTGTGAGGGAAAAGTTTAAATCCTGCCCACTGTCACCTCTGGCTCACCTGGCGAGACACTGCACTTATGAATGTGTGTGGATGTTGGTTTGTCTATTTCATTATTGTTACAGAAATGGTTGCACTTAAGTTATTCTAAATGAAAGGAAATGTTTAAGTAATGTAATATGAGGCAGCAGACATGAATAACCAAACTCGGTTAACATTTACAAGTCCAGTGTACAACATTTTGGAGGGTTTATTGGCCAAATTCAAATATACTAACAATGTAGTATGTTTTGTATAAGAGTGTAAATACAGGCTACCATTTTGTGCCGCCGTGATTCTGCAGCAGACAAATGTTTGTTTTGCATTTTGAAGCAGAAGCTTACTGAGCAAACAAAGTGAAGGCCGTCGTAGTTACCGCGCATCCTTGTGTAAGACAGGTGTGAGTGGACGGGTCCTCCCCTTTATACAATCTGCACTCATACCCTCAGATGTTACTAATTCTTACACAGTGGACCTTTAAAATTCTTGATAATATATGCTGTGTTTCCTTTAATGTGTACAATGTGATCATACAGTATTTTATGTCGTAATGCTCCAGATCATCAAGGTGCCAGTGCAGACGTGCCTTCAAAACAAAGACTGCCAATCGTGTGTGCAACTGAGGGACCCTTACTGTGGCTGGTGTGTCCTCGAGGGCAGGTGAGGAGCCAAAACACTTACACACATGCATGCATCCATTTACAAATGTACTCGAACTGCGACAGACTAACACAAACATCCACACACACAGTTCCATCTGTAAAACACAGCGGGGTATTTGTTCAGTATTTTATTGCAGACACTTTTAGTACCCCCCGGTGTTTATATTCCATCTCCTGTTGTCCGTGCAGCCATGAGGAATTAAAGCTGTTTGTCAGCCTCATGCAGTGAAGGCAGTCTGTGCAATTTACTCTCATCAGCCTATATTTATCAGGGTCTGGAGGGTAGAAGGGGTTGAAATGTGTCATTTTTACCGAGCTGTGATCAGGAATAGGACAAAGCAGAAAACCAGTAATGTCTCTATCTCTTTCTGCACTTTATGTATCATTACAGTTGTAATGATAACTTTCTACATCTATAAGTCAACTCACTGAAAATTAATCATTAGATAATGGCACAGTAGGGTATATTGTAATTTCAAAATTTTTTAATCCAATTCAAGAGATCTTTTCATTATTTACTAAGCTGGCAATTAAAAAATGTTTAAACACTGTCAAAATTTTAAACTTTAATTTACATCCTCATAAAATTTTATGTCGTGCACATATTATCCATGTTGTAATGCAGGCTGCAACATTTCCTGGAAATGTAGCATTTTGTGTAAACACACACACACACACGCACACACACACACACAC
>JAFBJR010000146.1:6311690-6507899 GCA_016785285.1 Brachirus orientalis | reverse complement strand
CAAACCTTTGGTAACACCTAACATTACAGTAAAATTTGCTATTAGTATGGTAGTACCATAGTGATAATGTTGTAATAGGGAAGTAATTAAATGATAATACAATGTTATTTCTGTTGTAATCAATTAATAACTTGGTAATAAATATAGAATAATGGAAGGATAAAAGGGAGGAGCCATTTCAACTTTATAACATGGTAATTATCAGTTTTGATTACAAACATTTTAGGTATTACAACCATGAAAGCCTATAATCATTCTTGTTATGTGGATGGTGGTACTAAAATATTATCTCTTTATTACCACACTATTACTTAAAAACCAAGCTGAAAGTTGCCTTAGGAATGTGATGCTGTTACCATACCCAACAATATTTTGTAACATTATTGCGATTTTAAGTGTTACCAAAATTTATTTTAGAAAATCTCTGTTTGTCCTGCTTGAAGTTACTTGGGTTTGTTACTCACAACAGTACAGTGAAAAGCTGTTGGACTCCAAAGGCTTTGTTTTCGGAGACCTTTTGAGAGCGTTAAGGGGATGTGGCGCAGGGGCTGATGGGAGTTTTTCATCCTTCGTCTGAAGGTGTACCAGGAGGTCTGAGTGCCGACGGGCAGAGGAGAAGAATGGCTGGCTGTGGAGCCCGAGGCAGCAGTGTGTCAAGATTGTCTCCTTCTACCCCCCAAACCTTTCCTGTAAAAAGACTCAGAAGGTACAGCGCTGCTTCTCTTCTCACCCATTCTTTCTCACTCTCTTCCCTTGTTCTCTAGATCTCTTTCTCCCTTTTGTTCTCTCTCTCTTTCTCACTCTGCAGTACACAACCCCACTTACCTGTGCATCACACATACATGCACAACCTGAATAATAAACTGTTTTCATTGTGAATCAGAGATCTGGACTCTAGGTCTTCCTGCTCTGTATTGATCCATCCAAAAAAAACTCCATTCTGGCTTATTATAACTGACCTGGTTGATTCTGCTCACAACCTAAAGATGGAGAGCCTCTTTTATGCGTTTTCTCTCTC
Source organism: Brachirus orientalis (assembly GCA_016785285.1). NCBI lineage: Eukaryota > Metazoa > Chordata > Actinopteri > Pleuronectiformes > Soleidae > Brachirus > Brachirus orientalis. The sequence continues at coordinate 6,506,881 of JAFBJR010000146.1, read as the reverse complement.
AAGTTTTTTTTTATTATTATTTGCTTCCTCAGTAGTTCTCTGCCCCCACCCCCACCCACTCCGACTCACGTGAATATTCATCAATCTCTCCCCTTTTCTCCATTTCAATCAATCTTCCGCCTTTCAGGAGTGAACACATTTTCTATTTTGTATTGTCACACTTACTCTTTCTGTCTTTTTTATCATCACAGTGAAACCAATACTATGCAGCAAAACTGCCTATTAACATTAATGGTTAATCTTTAAAGACAGTTGTCTGCCTTTTATTAATTTTTATGCCTAGGTGAGGATAAACATCCCCTCCATGCCTCCTATCGGAGTCTCCGACCGTCTGCACTGCACCATCGAGTCATTCCAGAGTGAGGGAACCATGTCTGAATCTGGTCAGGTCTCCTGCAACTTACCCCAACCCTCACTTATACCACAAACACCTGAGGGCCAAGGTATGTCCTTTGTAATTTACCTCCCTTTACCCTTTGCTATATCCTACTTCAAAGTAAATATCTACCATCTATCATTATAAATGATTTTGCATTCTTTACTTAGTAAAGTGGGAAAATGTCTTGTTGCTAGAGACCTTGTTGTTACCCAATGTCAAGTAGCTTCAGTACTTTACAAGTGTGTTATCTTATATTTTAACCAATTTTTAACTGATTATCCATATTTAATTAAACTGATCAGAAGAAGAGATGTGTCAGTTGCCTTTTTTACATAACCTCAATTGCTGTGTCTTTATTCCACATTACCTTTCTTTATGAAAGTTAGGAAAATATAAGGGAGAGTCAAAACTTTGGGACAGACACTGCTGTTTCACATCACTCCTCTGATTTTGTAACACTTGCAATAACGCTCTGTGGGCAGCTTTATATCAGCTTTGTTTGTGTTCAACTTAACAATGAACAGCCAGCAAGGCCACTTTTTCTCTGTTTAAAAACCAGCTGTTATCAAAGTGGCCTCCCACCTCTGCCAAACATTGTCCTGAGTGAACTGGTTTCCTTTGTACCTAATGGGTACTTGAAGCTGACATAATTATTTGTTTGTGTGTTTTTTATCCCTAAACTTAGAATAAACTGCTGGATTACTTGGCGCTAGATGCCATCTCCTATCCATAGATGCGTGAATATGTTTTCCCCCAGCTGTTAGTGTGGCACATGTTAACTCTGTCTCTTTGCTGTTCCCTCAGACTTTGTTGCTGTGGCTATAAGTGTCTCTGTCAATGAGACTGTGGAGCTGGCCACACGCGAGTACAAGTTCTACAACTGTGCTGCCACAGTGAGGAAAGCTGAAAACACCCCGTCAGTAAAACGTTTCTTTTACTAATTGTGTGTGTGTGTATATGTGTGTGTACTGCTTTTATCTTTGGTACATAACAATATCATTGTGTCACTATTATTTGCATATTGCAGTAATACCAGGACTTGGAAGTAGATGGTGGATTGATACCACTATCGATACTGATATCACAAACTTGAGTTTCTACCGATACTGTCATTTTAGACCATTTATGAACTAAGAAGCTGTTAACAAATGTGTAACTAATTTGTTCGCCCAAAAAGAAAAAAATAAACAGCCCAAACATGACTCCACTAAGATGCTTTTGCTGATATGTATGAACATTTTTACGGTCTGAGCATAGTGAAACATTCTATATATAGGATTTTTGGATTATATCAAATTTTACATTTTTATCTGTCCATATCCAATTTATTGATTTTGACCAGTAACAGACTGATACTAATACTGACCTATACAGATTCCCATCCCTACTGGGAAGAATAGGAAGAATTTCTATGCAGCAGATTTAAGTTCAAAGACCATTCCCTCAGATTTCTTAACCCTCATGTATAATATTTTGTCATTTTTTTATAATTTTAATTACTAGAAGTCAGTGTGAAATTAGACTAGAATGGTTCCCAAAGTTTATATAGTTTATAGTTAGTATAGTTTATAGTATTCCTTATTCTTATTCATTTTGTTAAGTATATACGTATATGTTTTAACTGCAGTTTGCCTATTGTTTTATGAGGTGGCCATTTTCCAGTGTCTTCATATATTGTTCTATCAGTCATTGTGATGCTTGCTGTGATTACAGAAGGTTCTCCATTAAGTCAGACTCTTAATCCATCTGTTCAGCTCCGTCACTCACTGAAAATACACAGTGACACTGAACACAGTATCAGCTGACAACCTTGATGTAAACGTATCACCATGCATGAGCAGATGAGAGATCAAGGCTCTGTTTGTAAATTGTGATGCATGGTGGTTTTAAATGCACCTCTTGCATTTTCTCCCCTCCTTTTATTACCATGCTGAGGAAATTGCCTCAGTTTCCTTTTCATTAATCAAAAAATGAAAGTCGATTTTTCCATTTTTTTCCCTCTCCATGTTTTTTTCCTTTCATTTCTTTTAAGCCAAGGAATGTGTGATGAACGAGTCCTGCTTATGTGAAGTTGCAGAGATCTATTTCGTTGTCAGCAGCATGGATTTTTGTGCCGGATGCTATTTGATGAGTGTGCATGTTTTTAGATTTGTGTGTGTGTGTTTTATGTGTGCATATGTGTGTATACACTCCTGACTAATTGTGTACAGAAAAGCGTTTTCTTATCTGCATAGCTTATTGATCTGTGGTACTCTGTGTGTTTTCAGTTGTATGTCATGTGTGGCCAGTCAGTGGGGCTGCCAGTGGAACATATTTGACCATACCTGTGGTGACATGGACGACAGTGTGGTGGGTCCCAATATCATCAAGCACCGTCAGGTTAGTTATCTGAAGGTCAAACATATCACTGGCATGTCACAGTTTCCTCCCATGTGTGCAATCAATGTTGAAAAAGTATAGCAGAAGTTTAGTAAGACACTTCTAATCCCCACACATCAGGCTCTGCCTAAGTTATCCAAACTTCTCCCTAAAATTAAAAATAAACTCAAATCCCTGTATCAGCTGCCTCCATCTTGTGTGACAAATGTAGGGTGGTGGATATCAATTTACAACTCAGCAGATGTTGCAGCGATACACTTATCTGTTGCCACTTATCTGTGAGGGTGTCCATTAAGCGGTTGGCATATTTAAAATGTAAATGATTGAAAGTAGGAGTATTTGATTTGTTCTGGTGCCTTCTCAGGGAGCAAAGTGTCCTCAGTTTGAGAATCCTGATCCTGTGCTGATTCCCGTTGGCTACAAGACCCGGATCAGCTTTGAGGGGATCAATCTGGAACTCTACCAGGTAAAGTTGCAAAGTCACAGAATTTAAAGCAAATCAAGCAAATCTTTTTAACAGATGTTGGCACTAAAACAGTACCAACAGTGCATAAATTGGTGTTTCAGTTTCACTGAAAAATTATTCAGTTACTAGCAAAATTAGTATTTTCACGTGCAAAATAATCAATTACATTTGCAAAAGCTGAGAAAAATAGAAATAATTCACAGTCATTTTTCAGTGACAGTCATTGCCAGTACAAGTTACAGGCTTACTCAAGAGACAAAGAGGCTTTCAGACAAATACTTGGATTTTTTTTTTTTGTTCTCACACAGAAAATCAATTTATATTTTGATCTAGAGACATTGTGATTCAAGTCCACATGTGTGGTTTTTAAATTCATCTTTGGACAAAAACAAATTCTGATATGTTATGGCAGTTATTCAGTAAAACACATGTCCTGACCAGATCCCTACTACCAGTACTTGTTACGTGTTTTCACACCTGACATAGGTTGTAGCAAATAAATATAATTTCACCAAAATTTTTCAATTTGTAAACAGAAGGCCTGTTTTAATCTACATGAACAAGATCTTTTACATTTCTTCTTTACTAATGAGAAGAAAAACACTTCATACGTATTTTCACATATTTTCATACATTATTTTGTGAATTGAAGATTTTTATGTGAACACGTGTTGCTTGATTTTATTTTTCGGGGGCTCTCCAGGGTCGCGTTTTCACAATTGGCACAGAGCTCATGAAAAATGTGGAGGAAGAGGTCAATTTGGAGGACGGGCTGTTCTATACCTTCAGTGGCTACAATGTGAGTATGTCCATATCCTAGTTGCTTGACCCTTGACTCAACTGTGTCCCTGTGTTCGTGCTGAATCTGCTTATTTTGTTCCTTTACTTTGATTCAACTCACCTCAGACCTTTAAACTATGGCTAGTTTGTGGACATGGTTATCAAATTACAGTTAAGACCTGATATGAAATACACTGTATTCAATCCCTTGTTGTTCTGTGCTGAAAATGTTAATGAACTCACCTCTTTGTGTCTGTTCCAAATGTCAGTTCCTTCTTTCGCTGGCTTTTATCTTTGATATTCTGTAGCTCCCTCTAATGGTCAGCCTTTCCTCACTGGAGGTATTTTAGGACGAGCTCCTTATTCTGTGATTGGGAAACTCAAACAGTGCCAAGCCCCCAGCTATGTTATTTTCTCAACATTGATTTCTCCAGCTGAAAATCTGCCAGACTCTGTATATTTTTTTTCTGCACACACATATTTTTTTTCTGCACACACCCCCCCCCCCCCCCAATCTTGGCATGAGGGAGCAGCAACCCACATTGTTTGCTTATTACAGAGACTAAATACCATTAATCACCTCACTCTGTATTAATAATTAATTTTCCTCATTTTCGTTTGCTTAGTTTTCCTACAATAAATCACCGGAGACCAATGTTCTTTTCTACATGAAGGACAAGGAGTCAGGCATGAAGATGGACAGCACACTGAACGGTATACTCTTACATTTAAATGTGGTGATTGTATTTATAATGCCTTGTGTGTACACTGCCAGTCCCAGTGTGGGGACTCCCATCAGACGTGGAGGAAGATTCCTTTCATCTACAATTGAAATTAAGAAAATTGATTGGTTAAGGCTGCATGACAGATTATGAAGGACAAGTTAGCACATACACATTAACAAAAATTCTTTATTCCAGAATACAGATATTTCACAATACAGAGAAAAGACACAGAAGTTGCTTAGGGGATATAAGTTCACAATTAAGAAAAATATACATTTAGAGTTGGCACACTTTTCCTAATAATGGAAAGTTTCAAGACCTTTGGAAATGTCTTTATAATGATACATAAACCTTGTTAAAATCATATTTTGCTGGATACCTTATTCTTACTGTCAGCAAAAAGCTGTGTGTGCATATGTACATTTTTACCATCTAATGTTGAAAAATATTCCCTTGAGGTGAAGAGATGTCAGAGATTACTTTCCTCTGAAAATATACAAAGACAATCGTGTAAAACCAGTGTGAACAGTTTGTTTTTTTCCTCTCCCTACTTTCCATGCAGTCACTCTGTACAACTGCTCAGTGGGGAGGGAGGACTGCAGCCTCTGTAAGAACACTGACCCAAAGTACAGCTGCGTGTGGTGTGCTGTGCAGAAGGCATGTGTTTATGGGAAGCTGTGCTCTTCACAACACGGCACAGAGGATCCCTACAACATTGAATGCCCTGACCCCCAAATCACTGATGTGAGTAATTTCAGCATTGTCATCTGTTCAAGTGTTGACACTTGAACACTAGATATTTAAAAGACATGTGATTAGCAGTGCAAAAATATTGACTTTGGTGCTTGGCTTGATGTATTTGAATGGCCTCACATTTTTTGCACTTCTCTGCTGACAGTCAGTTTGAAAGTCTTTTTTTCTCCTTGAGGGCGTGTTGAGATGATCTGCAGTGCATTTAGTTTGGATCGATTCTCCCTTTGCTCACTTAATTGTTGGTGCCTCATTGTCATTGAAAAAAATCCATCAGTAATAGTGTTGATGTGTCATTGCGACAGAGGTTGTGACCGTACGTACTTCAACTACACAATGTATAGACATTGATCAGCCACAATATTAAAAACAGCTACCCTTTTTAACTTTGTAGCTAATAAAACCTGGATTGTGGCGTTCACATAGATTTAACTTTGACATCTAGATTTCCAGATATTTTATAGCAGCGTACTCATTACAAGTAGATTTTCTCAATCAGACTACTGTGTTGTGTTATGAAACCCCTTTTCCTACCTCATTCCCACACACTGTGTTACTTCCAATCTAGATCATCCCTCGTTTTGGCCCCCTGCGTGGAGGCATCTCCATCACCATCCGTGGTTCCAACCTTGGCATCCACAAGGAAGACATTAAAAGCATCACTGTGGCCAGACAGCCCTGTATCCATCAGGAGGAGAAGTACTCTGTTTCCACGAGGTAATAAACATAAACCTTGATGTTAACAATTTATCCATAGTATATGAGCTCCAGTGCACACAATCTTCTTATAGCTTGCTGGATAGTTTTTATCCAAACCTAAAGTTGCGATTAGGCTGTCAGGTAAAGAGTGCTTTGATTCTCCTTGAGGGTAATGTGTGTATATGGGATGGCATATTTTAAGTAGCTCATTATAGCACTCTATTGATCTGTAGGTCCCCAGATGCAGGTTGATACAGAAACACAATTACTCTTTTAAAAAGGGATTGCATTGGAGAAAAGGAATTCAGATGCTTTTCTTTTTTAAAAAGTACCAATAGAGCCGAGCAGAAGTGACACCCTAAACTTCTTTGTACAAAATTTCATCTTTAGAAAAGGTGCAGAAGTATTATCAACAAACTGTAATTAACATTGAACAGTCCACAACGCAACAGTGTGCAGGCTGCATGTTGCTGTTGTAGATGCACAATTCTTTATTGTTTAAACAAAACCGTCTGAGCAATTTACAAGGAAAATGTCTCCTTTGTGTGTGATGGGAATCTGGTTAAGCAGAAGACCCAAATGATTACTGAAGCTTGAAGGGGGAGAATAGAGCTGACCAATGCAAGTTCAGTTTGTCTATAGACACATGACGGACTGGAAAAGAGTCAGACAACATGAATAAATGGAAGAAGGAGCAGTTAATTAAAAAAAAGGTCTATTACTCCAGGTTTATTCAAGGCACACTTGGGCATTACATACACATGTTGTGTGGGTCGCGCTCATTGACAGCATTCTAGCCCAAATGCCAATATGTTCACAGAATTAGACAGACCTAAAACCTACTGTGGAAGGTAAGATTTGTGTTATATAAACTGAGATGTAGTAGATGTCAAAGCAGTACAACATATGGCAGTATCTTTGTGTGTGATGCATCCGCTCCAATGGAGCTAACAGCTGTGTCCACAAATGTATTCTTTGCTTTGCCATCTAAGGTTTAGAACCAGAAATACTTCCCATGTGCCACTTTTATGCGCTGTAGTGTCATGATTGTCAGCTCAGGTCGACATTTAAGCTTAATTGATCTACATGATGATTAAAGGCTGTGCAATTAGTAATAAAAAATGCAAAAAAAAAACCCTGCTTACTCTATAAACTCTGTGTGACAGTTAAGTAAACTATGGACTAACTCATTAATGTGTTGGAGCTGCTGACAAAACATTTTGACACCAGGCAAAAACAGTTTGGTAAACAATGCATTTGATTATATTAGTCTGTTGTTGGTTTTGAATGTAATGTCTTCATTTTAAATGTAACTTCAGTTGTCAGATATATTTAGTGAAGTGAAAATTTCAACATTCCTTATGTTTAAATGGAGGAAAAAAATATAAAATTGTCCTACTCTTAAGTTCAATTACTGCAAAACAAGGGCTTGTCTAAATGTACTTTCTACTGCAGGGGGAATATGACTAAATGATGGTTTTTAAATACTGTTTCTGGGCACTTGGCATTTGTATGTGACTGGTGATCGACAGGACCCTCTTTTTGGCTTCAGAGCTACCTGAATTGGTTGAGATATGTGTTCACTAAAGCACTGAAATTATGCCACATGGCTCAGCCGCAGATGATTTTTTTAGTGGTGTATTCATGCTGCAGGAACCATGTTCCACCTCGTCCCAAAGGAAATGTAATAGGCTGAGTATTGGCATAAGAAAATCTAAATCACCAAGTGAATAGTCAAATTCACTTGGTGTTTAAAGTGTTTATTAAGTAAAAAAAAAATACCACATTGTTGCCCCACAGTCTGAATTGTCAACACGTGGATGGATCATTGTTTATGGAGAATTCTTGCCCTTCCGTCTGCATGATGAAAGAATTTGTTAGACTAAGTGGAATGTTTTTCACCCGTACATCATCTGCCTTTTGTTTGTTATTGGCTTCAGTTTTACTTGCTCCTTTTACACTGACCTTCCCACTCAGGACTGCTGCAGACTTAGATGTATTTAGTTTCTTACATAATTCCCAGTAAGCTTCAAGAGCCAGCAAGTCTGGTATAAGGCATATTTATTTCATAGCTGCTTAGTCAATAGCATTACTTAAACATCAGATTAGCCTTTTAATATGGCCACACAGTTTTAATTTGTTTTTTTTAATTGCCTTTCACTTTTTTTGCTTCAGTTCATGTGTACCTTTTTTCTCCACATAAACAAAAAGCTGTATTAATCATTATAGAGAAATTCTCCCAATATCTGTAGTAATTTGTAAGTAGCTCATTTGAATGCATGCATCTGCACAAACATTGTATGAGGCTATCTGTTCCCTTTTCGAGGCTGAATATCAACTTGCAGAGATGAGGTTTGATTTGCAGTCACTGTTGTTCTGGTTCAGGGAAGCTGCTCAAATTTGCACACCACACACGAACCAGACGCAGCTGTTGATTGGGTATATATTGTCAATAATTTTCCCAGACAAAGATCATACATTTCTTTGATCCAGCTTCTCAAGTGTGAGCATTCGTTACTTGTCTTTGCCCAATGTGACAGATAAAAAATGAATATCTTCGACACTGTTTCTGAGACAAATGATTGACCAGTTAGATAATCAGCAGTTGCTCTCAGTAGTGTGCATAAATGATCCAAAGAGAAAACTGAAAAATAGAAATACAAAATTTGTTCACAAAATTGTGGAACATGGTGATTACAAATTGACCTATACCAAAATTGAATGTCTCATCCCTCCACCAGGTTTGGTGCAAATTGGTTAATCAATTTTCTTTGAATCTTATTGAGTAAACAAGCAAACCAATGTACAGAGGTGAAGCATTATCTTCTTGGGGGATGGTGATAGACGTAGTCTTAAATGTATTCTTATGTTGCTCTTTGTCTGCTGATGTGTCTAGTGTGGTGTGTGAGATTGGCCCTGTTGGTCATCTCGGCGAACACTGGGGCCAGGTGGAGGTGGAGGTGAAGGGCGGAAAAAGAGGAACATCCTCCATGTACTTCACCTACAGGGTAAGTAGGCACACGCACACAGACATATGAGGACATAATGTCTTTACTTGCCCTTTACCAGCAACCTTAAACCTTCATTAATAAATGCCTACACTGCAGTAGTAGTATTTCAAACCTTAAAGCTGTAGTGTAAAGCTTTTACTAAAAACAAACAATGTCAAATGAGTTCACACAATGCTGATCAAGCCTAATGGCTCCACATGACTCTCTGTATTTTGGAGTTATAGCATTTGAATCTCGTGTCTCCTTGCAACATTATGACGCTGCGCACAGGAAGTGATTATTTTAATACAGTTAAGACTTTTAAGACAGTTTAAGACAGCAATGTTGCACTAGTGAAGCGAAACAGCTAGGTAGTAGGAGTATGAAAGTTTTATATGTGAATTCTACTGCTCAGTCATTCAGTAGTTTGGTGGGATGAATGCTTTTTGTCCCTGCCAGCCCCTGCTCTGCAGGTGTATACACAAACGCTCCCTCAGTCAGGTCTGAAAATGTGGGTGCAAAATACAAATTATTTTACCTCATTTCTATTCAGAAGACGGAACAGAGGCATAATATCATCAGCTACTGAATATCAAAAATCACCTACACAATGCAGCTTTAACCTAAGTAAGTAAGTTGTGAGGAACTAGAATAGAAAGACCATAAAAACACACGTGGACACACATGCACATACTAATACAAGCATCACATCTGCCTCAATTTGCTGAGCAAACATTATACAGAGTGCTCCCCTGTGGGGAATCTTTAGTGGAGGCACAGTGATGAAAAGCCAGTTAAATAGCTATGCTGCAACCTGTTAGCTGCAAGTATGCGAGAGAAGGGGAGAATGACTACACAGCATCTGGTTAGAGGGGAGTGCATACAAATTGTGGCTTTTCTTACAATCCATTACTATTGCAATATGACAGCATATACTGGTTGTGCTCCTGTACATCAGATACTGTCTTTGAACATTCAGCTTGAGTGACATGCTTTGGTATGCTCTGATAAGGGGGTTTCGGCAGACATATTAGAGATTATCAAAAATCTGCTGAATCCTTGTGCCTCTTGGGTGTTGGATTTTTGGATTAAAGTTGCCTTTATAATTCTTGTGTAGAGGAAAGATAAGGATGAGATTGTACTTGGCGACACCCTTTCTCTCTCTCTCTCTCCAGGACCCAATTCCTGAGGTGGTGAAGCCCACTAGGGGTCCTAAAGCAGGGGGCACCCTCATTACAATATCCGGGCGATTTCTGGACACAGGCAGTAAGGAGGATGTCCAGATTACCATTGGAGGGGTGAACTGTACTGTGTAAGGATTACCTTTCTCAGTAATTGCCTCACAAACACTTATTCTGTTTTGAATCATTCTCTTAGGTTTAATATTACCTGTTATTCACACATGGATTTCTCTGCAAATTCTACCATATATACGCTCATGAATAGTTTATATATATTTATATATATATATGATGTAAAAATGGAATTGACCTTAACTTTGGAGCATAAGCATGATTTTTTTTACCTTTACCATTTGCCTTTGCCGTTGTGACCATGAGTGTTCTGTCAAACTCGGCCCACGGTGACATTTTAGGCAGAGGTAACAGAAAAATAACGAGCTAGAGAAGCAGCAAAGCCAGGATTTAACAAGCTGTCAGGCTGCTGCCATGTTGGCTTCCACTGCGTAGTGACCTTGTGTGGCCTCCACTCCTCCAGCCAGCCAGTGTTGAGTTATGTCCTTGTCTTGGCAGGGAGCTTTTCGGAGAAGAGATCACCTGCAGGACAGGAGAATATCGAGCAGATAAGGTGCCCTCTGACCCTCTCAACATCATAGTGAAGTATGGAAAGAGCTTCACAGCTGCCATTCCAAATTCTTTCCAGTTCTTGGAAAATCCTATCATACTGGACCATCAACCCAAAGGAAGCTTTGTCTGGTCAGTGTAATGTTGCAGCTTGTTTGTCTTTTACCTCCAATTTTTTTGTGATATTCATTGATTTAATGCACTTTGTCACTTTGTAATTTATAGGATTTTTTTCAGCTTTAAATTTACCATAGTTTACAGCTGACTATAGTATTTTTTTGTCATATTTGGACTTTATGAAATGTTATTACATTTTTACTGGCATGGTTTTAGGAAACATGGGTTCAAAGGCTAAACACACTGACCTTGATAGTCCTCTAGTGCCACAGTGAGGATAGAATTATTGGTTTTGGGTACGGTTTATCATAGGTGTCACAAGATCACTAAGGTTCATACCCAAACATCTTTTTAAAAAGTAGCGTCAGCCTTGCAGCCTGAGCTGTAACTGGTAGGTTTTGAGTTAATTGGCAGTTGTTATGTTAACATATGACTTGTGTAGGTTACCATCACATCTGCTTAACATCCACATGTTAGCACTGTAACGGTATGTGTTAATGCTGACATTTCACTAAGGCACTACTGTGCAAAACTGCAGCCTCACAGGTGGGCGTTGTTATAGTTTCATCAAAAACACAGTTTTTCTGGGAACATCAGATGGTTTAACGGAATACAAAGTACAATAAACTGCATTCGTGTGGTTCTGACATTGCAGCACACTGTATGCAGTAAATACGTGTTGGTTGAAAAGCTGTTCATTTTCCGCCATTGTTTATTCAGAAGTTTACATTACTCAAATATTTACAACTTGTGAGTGATGATTGTCATAATGGACCAAATATGAAATAAGTCCAAGGCTGATAGAAAACTGAATTTTACTGTGAGGGTATGATTCTGCACATTTCCTGAAACCTTTGTAATGGTTTTTACTGCCATACATGCCAACTATTTTGTTTTTAAAAGTTTGATCTGTCCTAGAAGAGTTCCTAAGAATGCCTGTGCGTGGGAAGAATATTTTTCATTATATTGTGATTGAAACCCAGGGTACAAATAATAGCCCTTTGATGTTTTAAGCAATTACTTGATGCTCAGTGAAAATGGATGCATTAGATGGTTACCTTGCTTTTATGTGCGACTGAAAACACTACTGCATATGTAGTGATTAGGCACACATAGAGCACTAGCAGGCTTAAACAATTTGTTTTCATATCCAGTAAAAAATACCCCAGGTGCAGTTTAAGGATTGTGATCGTCGTCGTGCCACTCTGTTCTCCCCAACATGTGTTGCCAAGTACAGCCTGCTCATACACAGTATGCAGTATGGTTTTCATGTATGTATGTTTGTTTCATTCAGTGGAGGGAGGAACATTGTGGTGACTGGCTCTGGTTTTGACCTGATCCAGACAGCTGTTTTGATGGTCCAATGGGACAACACAACATCAGTTGAGGTATGACTGTGTTTCTTATTCATTCTATCTTTGGCCACCTCTAATTATTATCTTTTATTTGCCCTCCTCACATTTTGTTGAAAGTGTGATTCTTTTTCGCCTATAATTTCTACTTTTTTTCCCCTTCTGATCTACCCATCACAGTAGCATCACTGTCCATCAATCTGCCACAGGTCATGAACCCAGTCCATAGTGGTGATACATTGACTCTCTGAAGCATTCTATGTTTGACATACAACACACACGTACAGGCATTCTTCACTTACTGTTTGCTTCCACTAATATGTGGGAAAATTGCAGATAGCAGTACATCTGTTTCCCCCCTCCCCAAAATCTGACTGTTTCTCAGCCAGCTTTATCAAGTAGAACTGTGAACTTGAAGGAGTTGCACACAGCAGCTTGCTGGTGCTTGCCCTCCAGTGTACTGTGCAGTGTTAAGCAGCAGTAATTTTGTACATTTCATTTAAAGAGCTAGATTTAATACCAGCTTTAAGGTTGCTGAAGATTATGTGTCCATGCCGCTCTTTACCACTTCATTTCCAGCCAAGTCCATGGTCTTTGCCACCCAGGGGCCGGGGAGATTTGGAAGGACTTCTGGCAGCTGCAAACTAACAGCAGATGTAATATGTTATCTCAACGGCCTTGACTGGTCAACATCATTAAGCTTCTCTTGGTTTAAGTCCATCCACTTAACTAGACCCAAATATTTTGAGGCATTATGGTTGCTGGCATTTGGTTAAAACATGTTGATTAGATTGCAGGTCAGAATAGTTTTTAACAAAACAATTTTCACACATTATGTGGCAGGTGTTGTTGTGCAGCTACAGTAAATATGCCAACTGGAAAAACTGGCCTGTTTAGAGAATGATAGTAGACATATTAGGTCAACAACACTGCTCTTACATTTAATTAGAGGTTAAACCCATATGTTTGTTTATTTAATTTTATTTTAGTAATGATTCAAACTAGAACTCAGGACTTCTGCTATATGACATATATGACTGTGGAAGACCCACAGTTTCTTCTAAAACCAATTAAGTTGTCAGTTTTAGCTGGGACGAAAATGCTTTTGACCCATGCTATTAAATGTTCTTAGCAGAACACAATGACCAGGCTGCCAGCCATTTGTGTCTCCAAATAATTATTGCGTTGGCCACGTTTCCTTGCATAATTCATTTTACATTATTAGTTGAGGGTAAATTAGTATTGAAAAGGAAGAGCATCACTTTGACTTCTGTATTTATGAATTCAGGCGATCACATTCTAGCACGTTGTTGCCAGCACTGGAAGACTATATGTATATCTGTGAATGTCCTTCAGAATTGCATATGTTGAGTAAAAGTGTCACTATTTATCTACCTGGTGGCTTATTTTGAATTATCAGATGTGACTCTGATCCCAACACTTTCAGAATGCTCGTGAAAAGAACGACACAGTCATCTGGTTTCAGTCTCCAACTGTGAACAACTCTCTGAACCAGCATCTTAAAACTTACATTAAGCTGGACAACTGTGTGAAGGAACTGAAGCCCTTTGACTACCACCCTGACCCCTCCTTCAACAAACTGACAAAGAAGGTCATCACTGAAGCCAGCATCATCATCGTCACTGTGAGTGCAGACCACACAGCAGCTTGGTGTATAACAGCGCACTGTTTCTAAGTAAATGGCATAATTTGTGTGAAGTAATTTAGACAAATGGGGTTATTATCTGACTCCATGATAAACATGGAAAAGATGCTGAACTGCAGTTGCTGTGCCACATTTTTACTCTTTAGCTGTTTGTATCACGGTCAAGTGTCACTGCATAAACAAAACGATGAAAAATGCACAGAGGCAAATGTAAATAAGAAATTACAATTAGTAATCATTTGCTGTAGCTCTTTTAAACATATATATCTTAATGTAAATTCCTACTTTTTAACATCAGGGTTCAGGTCTTAAGGCCGTTAAAGAATGAGATCATGTTTCTGAAATGGAAAATTGGGACTTTCTGTCACATTATTAGACAATAATACTAAGGTTTGGGGCAGCTGCTTTCAACCACACATTGAAATATGAATTAAAATACTCAGTATTTTATTATCACTAAATTGAAATGGCCACGGTAGCCTGTCCCTGTTAAGCTTAAATTCTAGACATGTACTACATAAAACATAACAATAGAATTATCTAGTCATAAAGTATATCAGCACAAGTGAGATGCTGAATCTAAAGAATATGAAGTAAAGAATTAACTGATGGATCAGTATGGCCTAGATTCCCTCTTATTGTGTGTTTCTAATTTATACCCCCTTAATATATAAAATGTTTTCTTCTGAGGATTCTATGTGTGTGCACATTTTGCATAAATTAGATGGAAAGGCATCTGCAAGAAAAAGCTCTGAGGCTTTTTCAATTACTCTTCTGCTGGTTTGCTGTGGCTATTTTCACCTTTCCTATATCCCAGGCTGCATTACGATAATTGACTGTAGATATAGAAGTGTGCTGTTTAATCTGAAAGTGTATACTGCAGTGCCAGAGCTGTGGGATTCACTGGAGCTGTGCCTAAAGTGACTTAAGGAAGAAATTACTTATGTGCTCACGATGACTATAATCTTAATCTTTCTAATTACTTTTGGCACTCGTGGTGGACGAGTGAAGCACTGTTATAAATTTTCCGCCCAATACAAATGAAAATGCTTACAATAATGTTTTTAATACTCAACATATGATGTGTCTTGTTGTTAGTATATAAATAGAGTGATGAATTCCCTGCCTCTGTGTCGCACAATCACGACTCTTGGAAAATTACAGCTACTTTCCTACACACAGGGTCGGGGATTCTCTAAAGCCATGACGGCCAAAGAGGCTCAAGCCTTTGTGGGGGATGTTTCTTGTCTAGTCAACACACTGCAGGATGACAAGCTGTTCCTGGACCCACCATCCACAACACCCCGCGCACGTTCCAGACGGCACCGCAGAGACACTCGGCCTGAGCTGCTGGATCTAACGGTCAGATCCCAAGCAGACAGATGATGGGAAAAAATACTTACATTCTTTAATACCACACTGCACGAAATACTAAATTATTAGTAAATGTCATTATGAGTTTAAAAAAGTTTATCTAAAATGTAAAAGTCAGTATTATTTCATATGCATCCTCATTATTATTATTGTAATTACCATTACTGTGTGTAATTGTGAGGGACATTTCACTCTGACAATGCATATTTTGTCCAAGCAATACTAAAAAACCAAAAGAGAAAATAAGAATGTATAAATTAATGGTGAGTTAATTTCATCTTATGTTATTTATTATACATTATCCAATCATCACAGAAGTTAAATCGGCACATTATTCATACCAAGCAGAGAACACTGGCAAAGGAGAGAACCCTTTCAACAAGTAGAAACGTAACTGATGTCACAGCAAAATGCAGGCATTAATCAGATATGAATGCATTCAGATAGAGAAAATAGCTTTGAGCATCATGGGAAAAAAAAAGTCTGTGCCTGCCCGAATATAATCTTTTATAAAAAAGGAACATTTTAAAGTTGCTCATAATGATGACGAATGTCTGCCTCTCAAGCCTAAAATGAAATAAGTTTGCACAGGAAAACAATCTGGGAAGGCTCCACCTTCTCTTCTACTCCTAAAGACTCTCTAGGGACTGTTACATTCTTAAAGTGGTGCAAAAGATATACCTTAAAGCAATGATGGTCTTGTATATACTCTGTGATGGTTTAATCTACATCAAACCATCATATTTTATAAACTCCTAATGCTTCAAATTTGCAAAATTCAGGGTAGTTAGTACTCACACCTTAAATCTTAAAAACATTCTGAACAGGCACAGACTTGCAGATGAGCAGCATGCATCATGAATCTTTATTTCTCCAGGTGTGTCCTCAGTAATGCTTGAGACCCATTTTTTTTTTTCAATGGCTGAATAATTTTCCTCTGGCCCTACAGGCACTTATAATTATATTTAATTATAGCCGAGCCACGACAGTGATAAATACTGTAACCACTTCTCTCTTCCTCTAAGCAAGCTATTGCTTTATTTCTTTGGCTGTGCTCTGCATTAAAAAGTTACACCAGAGCACTATCAATTATACAACCTATACCTACATTTAAAAGAAACCTGATTTGTCTGAAGTGTCAGACTAACGACATTTATGCCGAACACTGCTGCAGCACTATGAAAATACTAAAATGTCTTGCAGGTGTTATGGTAAAACTGTGGTCAATTATGTAGATTCTCCTCAGTCCCCCGTTTCCTCTCCAACTGTTGAATCTTTTCCAGTGACACCTACCTGAATAGATCACTGGTGAAAATGGAGTGAGCTCGTGCAGATAATAAAATTCCCTCTCTGTGTTTTGTCCACAGATCAAGTTTGGGAAGGGAGAGTGGGTGGTCGGCTCAGTGCAATACGAGAGTAAGAGTGAATCGTCGCTTTACATCATCATCCCTGCTGTCATTGTGCCCATGCTGCTAATCATTGCTATCTCTGTCTACTGTTATAGGTAAGTTAAGCCATTAATGTCATACACACTGTAAGAAAAATAAAGTGTGCGCAATCTTTTAAATTGCATTTTAGAGTTGCACAGCTGTAGAAACCTGTGTAAGTGTTTGATTTTAGACAGTGAAGTATTTCACACTAGTTGCTCTTTAGGACAAACATTCAAGCCTTGCCTTTTAATCCCTTACATTACATTTAAGTGACTTATGTGTAAAAATAAAAACATTTGCAAAATCTGTCACCTTATTTAATGTAAATTCCTTTTTCCTAAAGTTGTACAAACTGCACCAGCACATTTAAGAGATTTTTACTTGCAGTACGTTTGGGGTAAGTTGGGGCCTCGAGTGCAGCTCCCAGTTTGAGCTATGAACTTTTTTATTATTATTATTTTGTTTCAGGTGGGGTGTGGGGGTAGGGCTTCATTGCATAGCGTCACTTTAATCATTAAGTTTTTCAGTTCATCAAATTCTTGTTGATTTGATTAACTGGGGGCTGAAGGAATGGCTTACTTTGTATTATTTAGGGTCTTTATCCAATTGGTCTTTAAAGGAAAAGGCGAATAATGAAGAAAGTAATCACAGTTCACACATGATCAATAAACATAATCTCGTGGGTCACTGTTGCATGTTGGTGTCAACTATTGCTAAGGGAAGAATGTTTTTAGTATTTTAAGATTTAAAAAGAAAACTATGTATTCCACCCTACACATGCTGAAAAAACTACCAGTCTGGAAGATGCAAATCCTAAAAACTGATTGTTTCTCTGTCTCATTAATTTTTAATGAATTTATCAAACTCCACTCTCTTGCTAATTGTCTTTGTTGTGTCTTGAATTGCACCTCCAGTAAACATATAGGTTACATGTTTTCAAACTTGTTTTCAAATTTGAACGTAAATATTCATGTAATGCCTGCAATCGAAACAGCACACCCACAGCAGCACAATTATAGCTACGCTAATCATAGTTTTGGTGAAAATCTGTCATCAAGTTCTCAGCTTAAATGTGACAGTTATCTTCACTAAACTAAAGCATGAAGGGTTTGAATGTAAATTAACATCCTCTTTCACACAAATATTTGCATTGATGGCACCTGGGCTATGTTTGCGTCTCTTCAGGAGAAAAAGTCAGCAGGCAGAGAGGGAGTATGAGAAGGTGAAACACCAGTTAGAGAACTTGGAGGAGAGCGTGCGAGACCGCTGCAAGAAAGAATTCACAGGTACTGACAATGAAACTCCATAAAACATAAGTGACCGTATCATTAATGATAATCCAAGGATCCATGTCCCAAAGATACTCTTTTGTCATGAAATGCCTCATCATTATGATTACATTTCTTAGATGTCTTATGCTGCTGTGAATTAAATAAATTCTCCACCTTCATACTATGTTTTCATCATTATGTGGAGCAGTTTTCCAGTAAAAGAAAACAGTTTTGTCATCACTGAATTTATGTTACTGTCAAGGCAATGTTTAGGAAAGAAGAGCGGCACCTAGCAACAGGAATCAGGATTTCTTTTATTGTTTCCATCTATCAGACTTGATGATAGAGATGGAGGACCACACCAACGACCTGAGTGAGGGACGAATCCCCTTCCTGGACTACAAGACCTACACAGACCGTGTCTTCTTCCTACCTTCTAAGGATGGTGCCAATGATGTGATGATAACAGGGAAGTTGGACATCCCAGAGTCCCGACGGGCCACAGTGACCCAGTCCCTCAACCAGTTTTCCAACCTCCTGAACTCCAAGACCTTCCTCATTAATGTAATTACACTTCTCAGTAGTATCAGCTTGGCTGAGGATTGAAACAATGAAACATCTGTCTAGATATTTAGGTGTGAAACTCCCTAAAACAATTTAACTGGCAAAATCACAGGTGCTGTATTTTTAATCATCTCAGTCATTCAGCTCTCTCAGATTTAAAAGTGACACAATACACATGCTTTTATGGAGTTTCCTCAGTATGTCATTCAGTGCAACAATATGGGTTAGGGTTATTTTAAGTGTTATTATGACAGTTTATGGCCTGGAGCCATAAGGCTGTATCTGCACAGACAGTCGTCCATAAGGATAAATTCACTGTTGTTTTTACTGATAGGTGGTACAAGGCAAAAAAAAAAGCCCTATCCTTTGTTACTAAGGTTAGCTTATATTTGACTTTCGGAGTATGAATCTACTTCCCACAGCGGCAATAGTGCACACTTACCTATATGTCTGTAAGCTTTCAAAATGTGTCATAAGCTTAGTTGGTGTGACTATAAGGTCCTTTATACCTTTTTTTAAATTCAGGCAGTTGTCCCATGAATGGAGGACTGAGTTATGTTTTTGTTAGTGGAGGACAGCGTTGGAAGTGAGAAGCAGAAGACATAGCGGGAGACGCGTGAAGATTCCTAATATTACAGCCTTGCTGGCACAGAGACAGCCTCTGAGGTGTTAAATTCATGTGTGGGTGATTCCTCTGCTACTAATTGGTATATTTCATAAGTTAGAATGTTTTAAAAGGCAGCTCTAAATGTACCTTGATAATTATTGGCTTTCCTGGCAGTGGTCTCTTGATTATTGAAAAGCATATTATGTGAGATGAACTTCTGTATGTGTGAGCATCATCATGATGATTAATTTTGCTTGTTATTTCACTTGTTGTACCTATTTTGTGTTTGTGTGCGTGCAGTTTATCCGCACCCTGGAGCGTAGTCATGACTTCAACGCCAGAGCTAAGGTGTACTTTGCGTCTCTGCTGACCGTGGCTCTGCATGGCAAACTGGAATATTACACTGACATTATGAGGACACTGATGCTGGAGCTGATGGAGGAATATGTCCACAGCAAAAACCCCAAACTCATGCTGCGCAGGTGAGTGAGCATCATTACTGCTCCAGTGGCAATGAAAATATCAGTGTTACATTTGTTGCTAAGAAGTTTGGTCCCAGGTATCATGAGTGCAAGCATCTCAGCAACTATCTGACAGAGATCCAGGTCATGGTATCCAAAAGTGGCTTCGAAGCCTCAACCAAGTCCAGTTGCCTTTTTGTTGCTACACTTTTGGATATTTGACAGAGAGTTATGATTTTTCTTTTTCAGATTTTTGTCATCCCTAGCTCAGTTTTCTCAGACTTTTTCAGTTTACCTAATATTTTACTGCCAAATACCTGATTTAGGAGAGCTGGGAATTGTTTTAGGATCTGGTGAACTGTTTCTTCCTGTTGCCATATTCTCCTTCATTTTTTTTTTAGACGAGTACTGTAGTTCACTGTGAAGAGCCAGATGTCTGCTTAATCTATTCCATCCTTCCTCTTTCTGTTTCTCCTTCTGTGATGTTTTTTTTCTTCCCCCTTTGGCATCAAACTCTTCTGTCCCTTTCCTATTTGTTTTCTTTTACTATAACTTTTGACGAATGGGTTGCAGGCTTTTCTTTAGGCCAATTATTCTTTTGATTTCCCTGAAAACAGAAAACAAATTATACTGGTTTTTCAAGTTGCTTTAGATGCAAGATCCTACATCGGTACAGTTTAAATGAAATCAGAACTACTGTTATCAACATAACTTTTGCCTACAGCACTCAAATCAGCATCTAAAATGTCTCAGATCCCTTTTTTTTAATAATAGCAATTTTCTCCAAGAGAATATATCAAAACATTTAAAACCTTAAGTGTCAAATCATCCACTGTGTGACATTTAATCATAACTTTGTTCTGATACTAGTCATACTTTTTTTTCTACAAAATAACAATATGAAAGCATTCAACTGACCAATTTGTTTCAAACACAAAGCCCAAACAAAAGAATGTCGAGCGTGTTTCAGTGCTCTTTGTCCTTTACTCTTGTCTTCACTGTAATTCTCATGACAAGGTCAAGTCATCCGCTGACAGCTGCTTCACCTCCCACAGCAGGACCCACTTGTCTGACAGTACAGTGGCTCACCACTGCTGGGAGGGGGCTATGTGATCTGAACTAGGCACACTGTGACTGGCTGTTATGCAATGTACACATCTTAATTATCCCCCAATGGAGAGGCTTATTATGCTGATTAGGCCATTGTGACAATGGAGCCACCCTTATGCACAAGAAGTCTAATTAGGCAGACAACGGCTAAAACTAAGAGCCACCAGTGGATATCTGACATTAGGATGGACGATCTGTCAAGAAGCTGGTGTCATGAGTTTTTCAATAAAAAGTCATTGATGAGCTGTGCAGAAACGGCCCTAGTGTGTGTTGCAGTAAACATGTCTTAAGAAAGGACTTTCTCATTCTTGAGAGAAAGTTGTATAATGTAATATGTCACATTGATTTATTGTCTTTAATTATATGTTAAAACTATTCACCTTATTCTGATATGACATATACATTTGTTCCAGGTCAGAGACGGTGGTGGAAAGGATGCTCTGTAACTGGATGTCTATCTGCCTTTACCAGTTTTTGAAGGTATCATGGGATTATAGGTCATTTACCGTGTATCAAATGTAAAATTTGCTGAAAAAGTTACTCATTGGAACATTTTGAAACTGTTTCACTCAGTTGTTGATTATGTAAATAGTTTTAAGCCAACATGCAGATGATTATTGCAGCTTTCACATGCAGATAAAACCATTTTAATTTTTAAATGGGTCATGAAAGTTTTAATTTATATATATACAGTGTTTATTTTGACATATAGTACTACAGCTCTAAAGCTTGGGATAAGTTTAAAGATTTCTCCATTTGTTTAATTATGGTCAGTATTGTTAATGTGCATTTGTCTGTCTGCTAAACTGCTAATCACAACAATTAGTTTGTTTACAACATTTGTGGCAACTTCTAAATGGCTTTGTGTGTGTGTGTAACAGGACTCTGCTGGCGAACCCTTATATAAATTGTTCCGTGCCATCAAGCACCAGATCGAGAAAGGACCTGTGGACGCCAGAGTGAAGAAAGCCAAGTACACGCTCAATGACACAGGCCTGTTGGGCGACGACGTAGAGTACTCTGTCCTGGTGAGATGGACACACATAGACAAACAAGCAAACAGCACGTGTTAAATTTCCACAGTCAGAAAAATTGCACTCACTGCTTTGAGTTGTTTTTTGTGCCGGATGAGCACCACATAGCACACACAAAAACTCACACAGTGCAGTTGCTATAGTAACCACCAAAAAAAAAAAAAACCCCAGGCAACTGCCCGCCTTTGTGTGACATCCATTTTCAGTGTCAGTGTTCTCGGCTCGAAAATGACACAAGCAGCACATTCCTATATCGCAGTGAGAAATTTCCACAGTCAGAAAAATTGCACTCACTGCTTTGAGTTGTTTTTTGTGCCGGATGAGCACCACATAGCACACACAAAAACTCACACAGTGCAGTTGCTATAGTAACCACCAAAAAAAAAAAAAAAACCCAGGCAACTGCCTGCCTTTGTGTGACATCCATTTTCAGTGTCAGTGTTCTAGGCTCGAAAATGACACAAGCAGCACATTCCTATATCGCAGTGAGAGACATGACTTAGGTTGAAAGTACTACAAGTCGCTACAAGCATAGAGTACAAGCCACCTTTACAGTGCCTTTCACCTTCCAACCTGTTTCTGTTTGGTACCACTTTGGCAGCTTTCAGGAATCAGGAAAAGCCTCTATGTCCCACATCAGTATTGTGTTTCAATAATGGAAGCTAATTTGAGCACAGCTGTTTTCTGTTGTGAAGTGAACACAAATAAAAAGGCCCGTGGGTATTGCCGAAGTCTCGGACAATTATCAAATTAGACTGAATTACATGTCTCCCGTTGAGATGGATTGTCTCTTGTGATTGAATAACAGAGGGAGAAAAAAGTATAATGAGCATGATTTCACAGGCAGTTTTTCCTGTTGCCTTTAATTCACATTCTATTTTTCTCATTCACTTGAAATACAATGGGGCTGATGAGGTTAATATTGAGATTGACTTGCCTGCCCCCCTGTTTGAGTCTGTAGAATGCTCGGTAAAGTTATTTTCTGACAGAGTGACAGAGTGTGGGAGGTGACGCGGGTCAGTGTGTGCTCCCACTGAGCCTTGGTCATTAGCTGGTCAAGGTGACAGGAGTCCTCCTCTCCCTCAGCAGAAAACCCGCCCTGAGTTGCCTATGTGCTGAATGAGTGTGTGTGTGCTTTTAGAAACGAGGTTACCATGGTGACAACATCCCAATAGAGCCTGATGTATGTACTGTAAGTGTACATTAGTGGGTGGGTGGCTGGCCGGGTGATCTGGCCATGTTTAAACACTGCTGCATGTTGGATAGTTGTGTGTAGATATATGGTGCATGTGTACAGCGCCTGCCATCTCTGAGTGGTCTTAGTGTGTGTTCGTGTGTGTTTGTTTCTTCAGACGGTACAAGTCCTGGTGCACGGAGAGGGTCCAGACGTAACGCCCGTCAAGGTGCTGAACTGTGACACCATCTCACAGGTGAAAGAGAAGATCATAGAGCAGGTGTACAGGAACCTGCCTTACTCCCAGAGACCCAAGGTCGACAGCGTCACGCTGGGTGAGTAAATATTGACTGCCCGAAGAAGACGAAGTTTGACAGCAGGACGTATCTGATAATGATGACTAATCTAACAATAACAGGGCAAAGATGTTGAAATAGAATCTTTCAATCCTGACTGAAATGCATTTACAATGAAATTAGAATGAAAACATTGACATTATTTCATTTTATAGATTTTTTTTTAATTTTTCACTCTTTGTCAAGGAAAAAAAAAAAAGCTTTATCAAGGTTGAGACGTTTTTCGGTATCAGCAACATGAAGAAAAGCTGTCATTCCAAAACAAAGTTTTGCTCACTACTGTAGTCGGAAACCTTGGGGACTGACTTGAAAGGCTAAAGCTCTATAGACATTTTCCATCATCAAAGCAATTTTTATTCCCACACACGCTGTAGATCTCATTCCTTTATACATTTTAGATAAGCAGAGATCCGTTTTCTTTCATGGGGAATCACAAAGATAACCCTCTTGTATTCGGTGGAAGTTGAAAATGAATAATATTGTAACTCACAGATGGTGTAGAGCTCAGGTCTGCGGTGGTGGCAGATGTTTCCAAATTGAAAGTGTTTGGCTGCAAATCACATCTTAGAATTAGATTTAAATTATTCAAAAACTACTGAAGTGACAGTTCTCCTCCTACAAGTGTCATTTCTTTACCCAAAATCAGCTCAAGTGTTTTACTGAGTCCATGCAGGGAAAACAGGGCAGACGGAGGATGGATTTAAGACCACACTGTTGTGGCATAACCTCAGGGTAAAAGTAATCCATGATGTAATAAATGTATACTGAAAACAATTTACCAAACATTGGAATACATCTCGACTTAGCGGACAATTTCATGTTAAAACTCTAAATCTTTTTTTTTTTTTTCCTGCCTTCACCACAGAGTGGCGTCCTGGATCAACAGGGCAGATTTTGTCTGATCTGGACTTGACTTCCCAAAAAGAGGGCAGGTGGAGACGCATCAACACTCTGGCACATTATAATGTGAGTACTCATGACATTAAGTTTTTTGATGACAAATTGTATCAGAAACGGAAGACTGAGAAAAGTAAGATGGAATAGGGCAGGTAAATAGCTGTATGTGGGTGTGTGGATGTGAATGTGGCGATCTGTTTTTAGTGTGTGCTGTCTCTGCCGCAGACCTTCATATCAGTAGGCACCATACCATGCCTTTTTATTGCAATTTTTTTATATACTATTTACAGACCTACTAGTTAAATAAAGGTGTCCAATTTTATTCTGGTATCTGGGTAAAATGTATATTTTGGATATATTCTTCTGGAGTAATTTGAATGCAATGGAGAATAAAAAAAAAAAACCATGTCAGTTTTGTACAAAAGAAAAGAAACTCTTCATGTTCACATGATCAAATATACCTGAAAGCCCTGTTTAACCTTTGCCCATCACTGTTTCCCTCAGTAGCTCAGTAGCACAACTAACATTTCTCACGGCCAGGCTGTCAAAAGTACCTGGTCTAGGTTTGCTCTTGTCAGCTCTTGATGGCGACAGAATACGACTAAATCTTCTTGGCATGGTATTGATCTTTGGAAAATCAAGGTCACTCACAAATATCCTCTACCTGTTCTCCTCTTAGCCTCTTAAGTCCCTCTCTTTCAAAGGTAATCTTTTTTTTTTTTAGTCCCACCCACTGATGTCTTCTTCTTAGAGCCGTCCTACCTGCCGTTTACCTGCTGTGTCAAAGTAGTGCTAATCACAGTTTTTGCGGGGGTCAATAATGGGTTGAAGCCAAAGAAAATGGCCTCTAAATACACCTCTAAGTCCCACTGTTGTTGCCCACTCAATCAAATTGATTATGAATCAGTTCTGGGACCCTGGAAAAAGACTTGTTCACCTCAGTCACAGGTTTCTTTTTCTTTCAGTGTGTATGAAGTGTCGATTGTTGATGTGTCCAAGAGAGAACTGTTTTGTGCATTCCAGGTGCGAGATAATGCTACATTAGTATTGTCCAGGGTGCTCCACACTCAGCAGAACTACGACCAGAACCAAGAAAACCATGAGGAGCGTAAGTGTCTTAAAATAATACACAGCATAAAGACACACTTGTTGAACCCAGCAACACAGAAATTCAGTGAGTGCATGAGAATATAAATCTTGTGTTTGTAGCTTTTCTCTAGGGATTTTGTTCCCACTTTCATTTAACTTGCTAATACATGTTGCTTTATGTAGCATACTTTCAGATTATGCTGAAATAATATCCGCCTTTTTTTCCTAAGCCTTTTTATGTGCATTTCAGAATAGATGGTTGTTTAGAATTTCCACTTTCATATTCTCTCTGCATTTAGATTCAGTTGACAAACATGCTCCTTTTTTTCATCTCTTGAATATTTTCTGTAAGGGTGTGCATGAATAAATAAGGTGAAGATTTATTAAATGGAAAGTTTGAAACTTTTTTTTTCTATCCCTGGTAGGAAATGCTCTGTTGGATGATGACAAGGTGTTTCATTTGGTGAGGCCGGCAGACGAACTGGATGAGATCAAATCTAAACGAGGAAGCATAAAGGACAAGTCGATGACCAAAGCTATTACGGAGATCTATCTGACGCGGCTTCTTTCTGTCAAGGTACAAAATAGTCATTTATTCAATCACACGTTTGTTAAGGTAATTATAGGCAAATAACAGTTTTTGGAAGTGCTTTCATTTACAAAGAGCAGTCTGATAGGACAGAAAATGCTAAAATACTGAGAGTTCTGAATGTCTTGCCTCAAAATAGATGTAAATAGTATGTCACAGATCTGTGCCTCACAGACGATATTTGTGGCCTCCTTTAGGGGACATTGCAGCAGTTTGTGGATGACTTTTTCCGCAGTGTGCTGTGCTCTGGGGCAGTGGTGCCACCGGCTGTCAAGTATTTCTTTGACTTCCTGGATGAACAGGCACTGAAACACAACAACGTGGATGAGGAGACCATCCACATCTGGAAGACAAATAGGTAAAATGTACAGGACGCTTGCTTACACTGGCAGTCACTGTCAAAGTCTCATTTATACCTGCTGAAGACCAATTATTGTGCCAAGAAGAGCTGGCAATATCAAAACTAAAAACACCTGCTTTGTAGAAAGATGCCCTCTGGTGAATAACAAATTAGTATATATTAAAATGGTTTGTCAATGCTAATGTAGTAATGCATAAATACATTTTTATTGTCTGATAAAGGTGGAGACAGTTTTCGCAATTTTATGTATTACTAGTTTTATTAGTCCTGGAGGGGGTTTGTCATCATTTGTCTCTATGGGAGATCTTATTTATTTATTTTTTTCAGTTTGTTTTAGACTACTTGTGAGATTAAAAAAAGAAGAAAAAATTAGTGTTTGTACTCATGTTTTGACATTTTCTCACATTCTTTGCTCTAAAAATTTGTCGAGTTGAGGTACAAATATGTAAGATTGAACACTCAAAGTAAAAATACTTAAGATTTGTACTTTAATAAATATTGTCCCATCATCCTTACACATACACACACAAACGCATAGTCTGACCAGGTCACAAATCCTTCTGCCTTAGAAACAGTAACTTTCCAAGAAATAAAACATACTCATCCAAGAGAGAGCTGAATACAAATGCACAATTTCAGTTCACTTAGTTTGCATTTGCAATCCCTCTGCTCCCATGTGACATTTAAGTGCATAAATTAGTGTCACGTCGGCTGAGGCTCAAGAATACAAGACGCCGTGTTGCATGTAGATGCCAGTGATTGACGTGAGGCTAGTAAGACACAAGGACAGGAGATGAGCTATTTAATTACTTGGCGCACTCCACACCACGTTCTGCATTCACCCATTATGTTTATCAAATCAAGTGAGGGCCATGTATTAAATATGAATGTGTGTATAAGGCATAACAACAAACAAACATGGTAATTATGTCCCAAGTTAATTTAATTCTGTGATTATAGAAACACTGCTATTTTTATGCCTCTATTGTATCCTCAGTCTTCCCTGGAGGTATTACCAAACCAGTATGAATTTTACAGTGTGCATTTCATGTCTCAGATAGTGAGGCATTCATACTGATCAGGGAGGAGAGTGTTTTTGGAAGCTGTTTCTTTTGAATTCACAATCTGACACCAGGTTGGAATCAAGCATATGGAGCTTATGTTCTCCCGCTCAGAGGGGAAAATAAAATGGCACAAGTACTTGAGCTTGAATAGTCTGACACACTTTTGTCAAAGTTTTGCAGTTAATTTAACTGCATTTCAGATTATTATTCATATAGACTTTTCCTCAGTGGTGCAGATCCTTAGGTGGTCAGAAATGAGTAACTTTCGGCTGAACAGCACTAATTCTCATGGTACTGTCTAAAATAAAAATACAAAGTGACAGTTGATGGTATTGTTTTGAATAAACTGACACCTACAAGGAAGACTTTCTGTATCCTTGTAATTATCTTGTACTGCACCCAATTGCACCTCAGGCAAATGCTCTCAGACATGAAATGTCCTCCCATCTCAAATGAATTCATAGTTATAATATGGTTGTTGAGAACATTCCCCACATTTTGGAGCAAGAATATTCATAACATCTGGGACAACAGACTGATTTTTTGCCCTTTTTGGCCAAATAGCCTTCCTCTACGGTTCTGGGTGAACATCCTTAAGAATCCCCACTTCATCTTTGATGTCCACGTGTCTGAAGTAGTGGATGCCTCACTCTCTGTCATCGCCCAGACCTTCATGGATGCCTGCACCAAGAGCGAGCACAAACTCAGCCGGGTGAGTGGATTCAGGGAGGTGGAGGTGCAGAAGGGGGGAATAAAAGGGCAAAGGGAAGATGGAAGAAAATGAGGATTGAGAATATGATATAAAAGGTCATTTAATCTAAAGTAAATAGTTTTTTAATGTTTTCTAGGACTCTCCAAGTAACAAACTACTCTATGCAAAGGAGATCTCCACCTATAAGAAGATGGTGGATGAGTAAGTCACTGTACTATTCTCTTTTAAGCTGTTGTTTTCATGTTTATTGAGAATGCTCTTTGTAAAAGATTTGTAAACATTAATTATATAATCTAATTTTACCACTTCTTGCCCCCCTCTCTCTCTGTGTATAGTTACTATAAGGGCATTAGGCAGATGGTACCCGTCAGTGACCAAGACATGAACACTCATCTGGCAGAGGTGTCACGGGTGAGAAACACTGTTCTGTGCACTTTAGTTGATTTTCCTATTAATGTTACATCCTTAAAATTTCACTCTTGGTTGGTTTGGCTATAGTGCAGTTATTCATTTTTTATAGAATTATAATTGCTTCTGCCAGCATGTATGCACACAACAGTTTTAAGCTTGTTGATTGGGTTTTTCTTGCCCAAATGCACCTTGGGAATATTGCCTTGCCAGTTTGATTTGGCATAAAAGGGGAATGCAAGGCCTGTTGTGCCTTTGTGTGGAAATTTTTTCAGTAATTTCAACAAGTCTGAACTAATTCTGTCTCTGTGCATACCACAGATACAATGAGACAACTGAGTCCAATACAGATCAAAAAAACACCTGAGCTCGTGCTGTTTAGGCCAGAATTGTACCTTTTGATAAGACTGTGTATTTTGAAAGGTAAAATGGCTTTTCAGATGTTTAATGTCATGACTTCCTAAGGATTATAGCTTTAATGTCTGGTGTTTAACAATAATGGTCTCCTGACAAAGGTCTTTTTTCATATCCACATTGCCTTTACTGCCAGATTCATTATATCATATGTGGAAACAAGAAGCCATTTTAATGGAATTACTTACGTTGTGTTTAACCTTGAACTGTCATTTATGTTTTCCAGTCTCACACAGACAAACTGAACACACAAGTGGCTCTCCATCAGCTTTACCAGTATGCCAGCAAATACTATGATGGGGTAAGGGGCTCTCTTCCTATCACACCCAAAGGAGGCCATTCCACTGAATGCACTACTGCCCACTACATTATTGCTTTTCCCTTTTTTTCTCACTTCACTCTTGATATGCCAGAGGAGTGATTGTATGAAATTTTAATTGAAAGCATTTCTGATGGGATGCGAATTGGAAAATTGCTATGGGAATTGATTTTTAACCGTCCATTGTGCATTGCCACTTGAGGTCACAAAAAGGGGATAAACAAAACCTAATGAACAAGTTGGATAAACAAATGGGGCTGTCAGTCTCCCTTGAGTGGGACTCACAAACAATAACAGCTTGTATGACGTGAGCGTTGATGTCAAATGACACCAGTCTCCTCCCAATCTCCACCCCTTTTCTTTTCCCTTTGTCCTGCACTATTCCTCCGTCCATCCTCTCTCTCCTTGTGTCTTTGCCTCAACATTCTTCCTCTCTTCCAACTTTCTCTGTCATCTCCATCACCTGCCCCCCCCCATTTGTGTCCTTTTTTACCTCCCTCCCCTATTCAGATCATTTCATCTCTAGACGAGGATCCAGCTGCCCAGAGTAAACAGCTGACCCTGCGGCTCCAGCAGATAGCAGCCGCCCTGGAAAACAAAGTGACTGACCTCTAACCTCCCCAAGTGAAGGAGGGAGGGGGGGAGTATAGTACGATACTGCCAGTGACTACAGGGGCTTAATTTTTTTTTCAGAGAGAATGAAGGGACTGTAAGTGTATGTTGTACATCATGGCCCTGGGACTTTTTTTTGTACAGCAGACTAAGGACTAATGGTATGCAGATAAAGAGCAAAAAGGGGAAGACAATGATGGGTTACACTGTCATAGGTACGCCTTAAAGCTAACTTGCCAAACCTTAAAGGTCTGCGTGCATGCACCCTAAAGCTTCACTGAATATTGCTTCTACATTGCAGTGTTGGAGGCTTCTCACTGAGAATTAAGCCCCTCTGTGGAAAACTGGCATAGAAGATAATCAGATGTTCAATTTCTTTCTGTGTAGAAAAGGTTTTAAGAATTGTATTATATATTTTTTTTATTGTGCAGTCTTTATGCGGAAAGCTTTATAAAGAAAAAAAATTATCTTTTTAAATGGATCACCTTGTGGTACGGATAGTGTTTTTATTAGCCTGTGTGTGCGTAGATGTCTGTGTGAAGTACATGTGAACAAGAGCGTGCATCGCGTTAACTTGAGTGTGTGAGTGTTGAAATGTTTGTGCACACACAGGATGCCTACTAACAGGCGTGAGGGTGAAGAGACGCCTGCTTTCTGTCATTTAATGCCCCAAACCTGGTGACACACTGGAGCCAGTGCTCTAATCTAGCTTTTTGACTGAGACCAAAGGGTCCTCATAAGGACACTGTACATTGCTAGATTACATTGTCCTTATAAGGAAATTGCATTAAAATGAGCCTGTATATTGCTAGAATAAGCAGTGCTTTCACACTGTTTAATCTGGAAATTATACCGGCTCATATAAATGCCAGGTCACTAGTAGTTTCAGAAATAGTCGAGTTAAATTCTTCACTTTCAGCTGGATTTCCTGCTATTGGAAATCAATGATAGCACAGTCTGACTCCCTTTATTGTACAGTGCCATGATACATTCCACTTCAACTAAAGCACACAGGGGAAGTTTTTTAAGACATTTAATTTAATTACAGATTTTCAGATTAATTCTTACAGTTTCTTTTTTTTTTAAATATCACCAAGAAGCAACTATACTCTGCCATGGAGCCATGTCATTTCATATTAGCCCTGCAATAATGTCAGAATAACTTGAGCCACATTCAACTATTGCATTTGCGTTCTAAATTCATGCACATACAGTAGTAATTTAGCAATATGTTAAATGATTTTCTTAATGGCTTAATGCTTTTTTTAGTGTTAATGTTTTTAGTGCCATCTTTTAGTATTATCCTTTCAATGTTCCAAATAATCATCAAGCATTCTGCCTCTAAAGCTATGAAAGAGCCTATTGCATATAATTTTAATAAAATATTAGAGATGCAGTTGGTACTTAAATGGAACATTTTGAAAAAGTTACAGTGGTTTTAGCCTTTGTATGATATCTAGGGGGTGTCAGGTTCAATCATGTACATAATTGTTCGTATAATTGGAATATTGATATGTAAGTGTCAAAGCTGGGTGTTGACAGGATGGGAATGAGAATTTGATATTTCTTGGGCAATTTAACATAACCATGTTTTATCTCAAAATTGTAGGTTTTCCTGTTGACAGATGATTTAATTGTACTCCCTCTATCTGATCTTGGATGTGTGTAGTTGACGGAGCATAACGAGCTCCAGAGACGCCAGAATGTTAACAATTCCTGCCTTGGCTAGAGAGGGGTTTTCACAGACCCAGAGCCTGCCTGCCTGCAATCTCAGCATGGCACCATGGTATCCTGACCAACAGCACTTGGCTCTGCCCACTCGGTGCAGTGCAGAGTGGCACTCTGTATAATGGAATCAGCAGGGGAGGCTTTTGATCTTAATTGCATGCTGACTGCAGTCTCCATCCTTGTCTCCACTGTTGTTTACTGCTGACTCTTCTCTCACTGACAAAGTTGATGCAAGAGGCTTCTTTCAGAGCATTTCTTTAACCAAAAATGTGCCTTATTGAATAGGATAATACATGTATATGTATTGTTTCTCAATTAACCTAGGTGATTATGATGATGATAGTGCTATAGACAAAGCAATGTATTTGGACTTGTGATATTATGTGTGCTGTCTAAAATGCTAGATGCCCTGCTGCAGCCATTTGTGTGCCAATAGGCTGAAGACATTTCAGTAAGATTTCTTTTACGATTGCAGTTTTGACGTGTGCATTTTATTTGGGTGTCTGTGGTGTGTGCTTAGTAGAACTTTGGTGGCAAAGGCAAAAAGCCACAACGAATAAATGTGTAACAGTGGCCAATGTGATTTGGATTTCCCTTGAAAATGTCTGGCATTTCCAAATTAGTCTGGAGTCAAAAGATGTAGATTGAATATAGCGCAAAATTGTTCCAATTGTGTTCATTGTTTTGCCCAGTGTTTCTAAGCTATTCCACAGTGTGAACGAAAAATTACTATCTATACTCGACAAATTACCTTTCTTACTGCTGTGCAGTTATTATTTTTATTTCTTGTTTGCTATACCATATAAATCTTTGTAAAACATGTTGAAATACTGTATTCTAACTGTATAATCCTATGCATTGAGTCCTGGAACAAAAAAGAGAAAAGTGAAAAAAAAAAACTGTTTGTGCAGTTGTCCAGACTTTTTTTTCCATTTTGAAACTTGTGAATGTGCTGTAACGATTAAAGAAACCGGGACATTCCATTTTCAGTACAAAACATGATAGGAAGCCAACACTCTCCTCCTCATCTAAGGCAGCTCAGAAGATGCTTGACAGTGTACCTGATTTGGTTGTAATGGAGGAACATAATTTTACAAAGGTTGTGTTTGGCCAGAGCAGTTACCCATAGGTTTCATCAGACACTCCGCCATGAATAAACTCAGTGACACATGCCCTTCATATCTGCTGTGTTTTTTTTTTCACTTTTAAAATATTGATTTGCCTCAACGGATCCCTCTCTTCCCATCCATATTTCATGAGTTAATATCGCCTTGGGTGATTGAGAATAACACTTTCCACAAGTAGCTAATTTCTTGTTGAGTTAACTGAATGTTTGTTGCGAGACTTGGGTATTTATACAGCTCATTACAAGACCCTAGATTTATTTTAGAGCAAATACACACACAGGTAGATTTATGAAAAGTATCTCCTATTCAAACCAAGTAGACATGGAGAGCTTAGTGCCTGAACTTCAGGTTTTCAGAGATATACTTTCCTATTATAACCCCAAATTACTTTCCTGATACCATCAGTCTTATGCAGCACAACCTATGATGGCTGATGGTTTTTCTCCAAATACAACATCAGGGTCCTGTCACAAGATCCAGAATGAAAATGAGAAGCCAAGGTCCGGCGTCCCAAAATGAGTTGATAATGTAAATAGCCACGTAGCATCTCTGTCACTGGTAGTGAAGGTTGAAAAATTGTTGCAAAAACCTTAATTAAGTACTGACAGCTAAGAATGAAATTGGAAAAAACGAAAGATGAAAGACGAAATTGCCTAATCTGACTGCTTAACAAATTTCAATGCAGGGGTGGAGACATCCAAGACAGACTGGAGGCCAGCACATGCCAACTTCTAACTCAGCAGATCACTGATGTAGGAAAAAGATAGGGCAACTTGAAGGACCGCTGCCAAAGCAAGAGTTGATACACTTAATTATCGCAAGCACTGCATCTTGAACACTGTCCTCCGTAAGTGTTGAAAAATCAAATACTGTTGTTCATATTTCTATCAAGAAGACTCGGTTACATCTTGTTGAATGTCGGCATTATTTGCTGTGCAATGCACTTGTGCTATGATTTCCAAATATGTCAATTACTCTGCACACTAGGAATAACTGTTTTAAGTCAGCCTTTGCAGGGTCTCTACAATAAATTGGGTTAAAATCTGCATTTTGCTGGCTTCTGTTCTTCTGCCTCTGATGTTTCACACACTGCAGCCAGCCTCCTCTTCAGGAGATAGATGTGTTTCCACATGTTTTAAACCTTCTAATGAGACTTGGCTTGCCTTGAGGAAAGGGGAGGAGAACTTTGTTGGGGGGGGAAACAATGATGGTGTAGTGTAATTTTAAACAGTTGTTATAATGAATAATTTAAAACAAACCAAATGACTGATTCCAAGGGTCCTCTACGCTCAATGGTAACCTGAGAGCAAATTTAAATATGCAGTGAGGCTGGTATGCATTTAAACTGACTCATGCCTGCATGTTTATAGTGGTTTAAATTTAAACCCGTTACATCCAGAGTGACCATGGTTGTATCATCAGGCAGTTAATTTGTTCACTGAAGGAATGTAATGGGCTGTTGGTGAATGCAGGCTGATTTGACTAAAGCAGGGTGTCCAAATTTCTCCCTATAATGAGCCAAGAATGAATTCTGTGGATGGGCCACAAGCTAAAAACAAACGTCCACATGTCATATTTTTATGTAAGGTTATCATTAAACTCAAATGTAAATGTTTAAAGCAATTAAACACTTCAGTTGAATATGGTCCAACGTGTGTAACAAGTAGGAATGTACTTAAGAGTAAATAAAAAATGTAATTATCCATTAAATTAACTAAAATTGTGAATTGAGTAACAACACATGCCCTTGTAACACTGTGCCTTTTCAGCAAATTGAAAGCAGTTGGATGGTCCAACTTGTGAAACCAGAGGGAATTTGAAATTAGATTGAGTAATGAGTAGGGAATTGGACAATGCTAACTGAAGTAAATGTTTGGTTTCGTAATGATGACGAATGTTGTATTCTTTTAAAACTGCCACTCTATTTACAGATAAGGCACACTGCCGAGGAATCAATTTCACTTGAAAACCCCATAAAACTGTGGACAGAAAGTGAACTGCAGCTAACCCCCGGGAGCCGTTGGGGCAGAAATTCCCTAGTGGCTGGCACAGAAGGGCACAGATGGGAAAAATCAGATGGGCCAAAAAAAGGGAGCCCGGGTTAAATGTGGCCCACAGACCCCAAATTGGGCACCCCGGGTCTGGAGCCCACTGTTCAGAGGGAAGAATAGTGTTCTAAACCATGATTGTGTATACTGTGTATAAATTTGTTGCACAAGAATAATTACATGTATGTAGTGTGAGTACAGACAAACAATTTTGCTTGCGTAATAGTTCCATCAAAGATGATTATTTCCAGTGGACTTCAAAACACTTCATGCTTGATGCCCAAAAACAATTTAAGTTTCAAAAGTAATTCTTGAGGAGCACATAAGCTTTTTTAGGCCATTCCGTTGAAGCCCATTTTGGGCACAAGGCAAAAAGCCTTTATATCCAATATCAAATACATACCTCAGGCATAGGTCTTTGTCTGTGCCAGAAGTCAGAGAGAAAACTGAAGGGGACAGACTCTGAGGTAATGTGCCTTAAGGAAATCAGGCTGGGTGACTCAGTAATGTAGTAAAGTTTCAAAGACCCTTCATAAAACATATTTTTTTAGAGGGTCTTTCCAGATTTAGTTTTAATTTTCTTTGAATGGCCTATGGAATTATTTTTTAATGTGGTTCTATGTGGTTGCAAAGCATCTTGTAATTTACAATATAAAAAGTAGTTCATAAGTAAGTTTTATTATTATAACGGGTGACTTTTCAATTCCAGTCATTTACAGCCACAGTCATTACCAGTATTCCCATAGCTTATAGTAATTGTGTTTGATTATTTATTTGGTGTACAATACCAAGGATGTCTGACTGAAATTTGTGTTCTGCAGTTTGCACTGACTTTTGTAAGATCCTGAAATTACTGTTGTATTCACTCTGTCTTATTCCCAGGTACATACACTACACAATAATTTTTCATACTGTAATCTCCTCAGGATCCCTTCCAAACAGAGTAAGAGGCTGGTGACAAAATCCACTACTCTATTATCCCCTGAAACAGTGTTCTTGAAAATACGGACAATTATTAAAACAGTAAATTGGAAACATTCAGTTCACTCAGACCGAAGCCTTGTATTAGCTTCACTTGAACTCTGAAATGCACTTTTGCACACCATTTACTTTAATGAATCACACCAGTGCACAATTACCCAAAGTGCAATTGCTGGAGAGGAATGTTGGTTGGCAACTGAAAGACTGATATGGACCTATTTATATGTACAGGGATCACCAGCTGCTTATCCAGTGGGAAAGAACCTTATTACATGTGCAGGGGTGCATTACTTGACTAAAAAACCTGCAGCTTCTCAATGTCTTGAATTCAGCTTTTCTCATTTCAATTTGAGGGTGGGTGGGAGTGCAGCAGGGCAGACTGGGTCGAGGGAGCGGTGGGTGCTTGACCCGTCTTACCCTCAGCTCTTTCTGTACTTTCTTCATCTCCATGTTTTCAGGCTTAAAACCCCTCTATTTCTCCTTAACGACAGCCTTTATGTCAGGATTAATCCTGAGCTTGTTGTTAAAGAAACATGGTACAGCCCTACTGGGTACAGTGAGCTCCTCACAAAAGTTTATGTTGTCTGTAATTATGTAAGTCAGACGATGTCCTCCTCATGACCTTCACAGTTTGTCCCACGCAGTCATCTTAAAACCATCACAGTCCCAATCAGAGTCCTGTCTGATCATCTCTTTACTGTTTGGATCACACAGCTGGTAGCCCGTGTACCAGGTGGGTTGGGTACCAGAGACGGTACCCATTGTTGGCATAATAAAGGCCCATCATTTTATTGTCTTTGTTGTGGCATGTATGTGAATGTGACAGTATGTGGCATCATACTGGGGGAATGTGGACAGAAGTAATTGGCAAAAATTATGGGACAATAGTAAAAAATAAAGGTAGATTTTACTTTTCTGTCTTGTCTTAAATGTTGGCACAGCTGTGGGAGATAGAGAAATAGGTCAAATCAAGTTTGGGGCAGGGTCACTGTGGGCTGGAATCAACACCCAGACACAAAGTGCAAATGTGGCAAGAAAAAAAAAGAAAAAAGAGAGAGACTGTAAAACACAGTGCTTACAGGAAGAAACAACATTCTCTCACTTTACTCAGCCAAGAGTCCCAAGGGAAGAGCATTAGACTGATGGGGTGGCTGCACTCAACCTAGCTGATGTTAAACAGATATGTTGTACTTTCACTGTGATGTGCTTGGAGTTACACCCTCTGCCAGTCTCAACTGACTCACAGTTCATAGAGAATGCTCTTCTCTCCGCTGGTCACAGTCTCTCAACAGGTGGCCTTTTAACATGGTGAGTCCTGAATTATACGTTTTAATATATATACGACAATGAAAAGATTAAATCACTCTGTCTGTTTATTTGGACTGATACACAATTTTCTACCCAGCCTGTAAATACAAGGTGCACCATTACACTACAGTTAACGAGTCCGTGGGAAGCTTTTACGTTAACTTTACATTCAATATTGGAATGTTGCCTGAATGCCGCAAAGCGCCTTGGCGAATAGCAGTCTGACTATGCTGTGATAGACCAAAAATATTGACCAATCAGTGTAGCCGCTCAACATTTCCGGTATTACCCTGCCCAATCACAGATGAACGGGCGGATTCTAATTTGTTGTATCCCCGCGGCCGAGAATGGGGATTTGAATGAAACCATTAGCTCAGTCTTTAGCTAGCGTCAACAGCATCACAGTAATAAACTTAAAGTTATGCGCACAAGAAACCACATGACAATCCAAACACTGTATGATCCGTTTAACGTGTGACCTCAGCAGACTATGTACTTTCAAAATAAAAAGGAAAACCTATTGAACCAGAAGTAGCTCGCTAACAACAAACGTTAGCATGCACGGGAAGGAGTCGCCTTCAAGACTGAAGCTTTCAACAGATCGAGAGGGTAAAAAAGTCCGATTTTCTTATATCGGATTTGGCTTTGTAATCAAATACGCAGTGTGATGTAAACAATATTTTTTTTACCGTTAGCAAAATGTTGGCTTAGCCTATTAACCTTAGCTGGCTGTGTGCAGTCAGCTAAGGTTTTACTGTGTGCAGTCAGCTAAGGTTTTACTAAAACTAATGGTGTTCTCGCAAAAGTCTCGTCTTGTTTCTCCACTCTCTGGTGTCCAACTAAACAAACGGTATGAAAATAACTTGGCTACTATTTATTCCAGTCTTGAACGTCTTGTTCAAAGAAAACAGAACTACGTTAGTTGTGGGCAAAATATTATTTTTTCCAGAGAACCATACTGGTATAAGAAACCGTACCATCCACATCTATTATGAAAACAGCAGGGACAAAAATAAACAGCAGCATAAGTAGTAACCTTTTTTGACATTGTAATATTGTTTTAGTGTGAATGAGCAAATACACAGAAACATTTAATTCACTTGCTGCACATACTTTCAAATAAATATTTCTATTTTTTTATGATGTAATTCTGCCCAGTTTAAATTCTAATTCAATCCCCCACTCCAACTTTTAGTTAACAGATACTAAATGGTAAACTTTAAAGGCACAAAAGTTCATTATATTGCCTTTTATTTATTTTGTTGCTTTTTAAGATTTCACACTTGCCTGTGTGTTGACAATTTTTGAACTGTACCAACTAAAACCTTTTTATTTCACTCCTACAGGTTGAGGCAACACTGACCAACTGAACCCAAGCCATAATAACCCCATGAGTTCTAGTTGCAGCAGTGGCAGCAGCATCACTGAGCTGCTGGGTGCCCTGTGTGAGTACAGCTTATCTGGAGTATCATGGAAGCGCAGAGCCCTGGGAGGAGTCTCAAAAGAAGGTGTCCGCAAAATTTTGAAGAAGCGCGCCTATGGTGCCCTACTGTCAAAACTATTTCAAGATGGCAACAAAGATTCACCCTCAGGACCATGTGCCACAACTCGTACGCCACCCAGAAACAAAGTCTTGATGATATGTTTTGATTTGCGAGTGGCAGGGTGCAGAGAGGAAGCAGAGAGGTTGGAGGATGAACTGGGGAGGCTTCCAGAGGGCACATCCTCTGGCCTGATGGAAGTAGACACAGTGCTTGAGCTCCTTGTGCTCCTAGCTGGTTCAGCACCTCCACCAACTACTTCTTTTAGCCAGGACTACGTGAGACGAGAGCGGCCAGTCCTACGGAGGCCGCAACCCTGGTGTTACCAGAGCGAAGAGTTGCAGAGGCTGGAGGCTCGGGCATGGGGGCTAGTGTGTGGGGAGGAATGGGGGACTTTGGAGAGTTTGTTTTGTGCTCAGAGGTTAATGGATGCCCCTCCTGGCACAGGGCTCCTGGCTCTGGGGACTAAATTGGAAGCTGAAGAAAGATTTGATAAGGAGACCAGGATGTCACTGTTTGGAGCACTACAGCATACCCGCACTTCAGATATAGACATAATACTGGACCTGCCCCCTCTTCCCAGTAATATTGAAGTAACTGGGCTGGCTATCAGGGTAGGGTATGATGGCTTACTAATGTATACAATTATAATATATAATACTATATAATACTAATTGCTTATTTTGAGGGGTTTTTATTTGTTCCTTTGTTTGAGGGAAGTTTAAACTCCACTTCCATGCACTGTTCATCAGTGATCATCAATCTTTTTGACTCTCTGTGCAGGTCCCCCCATCTTTCGATCAATCTGAAGATGAAGGTTTCCAGTCAGCCTCCAACTTGACCCCAGATTCGCAGTCAGAGTCCAGCCCAGTTCCAGACTTTGATATATGGGAGGCTGTCCGCACTTTTGAGCCACAGAGACGCCACTGTTGGGAGTCTGTTGGATGGTAATTACTATGTTACTTGTGTTGCAGTAAAGTTAGAGCACCAGGAAGTATCACAAATTATTTCCTGGAGAAGATTTTACTTTCATGTTTCCATGTTTCATATTTTGTTTGCAAAAAATTTGTAATCAACAATTCATTATATGATGGTCTCTTCTATTTCCGGTAAGTTGTCAGCCAAAGATGAAGAGATGCTCTACAGTCGGTGTCTGCAGAAGTTACCAACAGCGATGAATTATAGAATGTAGTGGAGGCTGTGCACAGAAGGATGCATCAGTGCTACACTTTTGTCCCCTTACAACACTTGAATTTAAATGCCTTTTTCATCTAAGGCCATTTTTAAATCCCTCCACCTCTTAAACAACTACATAAAACATTTTCAATCTGTATTAGACACTTTTATCACCAATGTTACCTCAAAAAGTCTATGTTTTGCATTACCTACAGTGCAACACAAGTAAAGGAGCTGGCTTAAATTTTAGCGGAAGTTAGAAGTATAGCTCCGTAAGTAAGCAAAAATCAGTGAATTATTGATTACCACAATAGCAAAAAGTAATCAGTAAACATTGACCAGTAAGTAAATACTTTGTAACCTGTGACCTTAAACATGAAAACTTGTACTACAATCCCAACTAAAAATAGTTTGGACATGATTCACTCAATGATTCACTTGACCTTGACTTGGGACATTGTGGGTCGGTGGTGGGAGTACTTTAAAGACTTCCTCAATCTTATCAACACACCTCCACACAAAGTTCCTTAAGGCTCTGGATGTTGTAGGGCTGTCTTGGCTGACACGCCTCTGCAGCATTGCGTAGACATTGGGGACAGTGCCTCTGGATTGGCAGACTGAGGTGGTGGTGGCCCCCTCTCAAAATAGAGCCACTACTCCTCATCGAGAGGAGTCAGAGAGGTGGCTCGTTCTGGGCACGTTCCATTGGGAGGAGGCCCTGGGAAAAGCCTAGGACTGGGAACGCCTCGGGATCCCTCAGAAGTACTAGATGAATTGGCTGGGTAGAGGGAGGTCTGGGGTTCTCTGCTTAAGCTGCAGCCCAACCTTGGATAAGCAGCAGCGGAAGGATGGAGGGACAGTATATATATATATATATATCGTACATTTTTTTTCTTTCCTACATATATTGCAGAGCTATACTTGTAGTTACTTGCGTTTTCAGTTCCCCTCTCTGAAGCAAAACTCTAACAGCCATTCTTTCTACTACTAGCCCACCAGGGAAAAGGGAGTCTCTCTATCTTACAGAGGGAGGCAGAGAAGCCTTTGACCAACTCTATCGTCTGTGGGAGGGAGAGATGAGGGTGGTGAGCACTAGTACACCCTCTCCTATCCTCCCACTGCCCCTGGACTCTCAGACACAACTGGTATCTGACCTCCTAAATGTCCTCATCGGAGTGGCATCTATAACCTTCCCTCTTAATCAGGTACATTTCATTTTCATCATTTATCAGTCTCTATAAAATGAAACTGATTTGTTGTTATAAACATACACTACCAGTCAAAAATTTGGACACACCGTTAGACCACATTAAATAAGGTGTGTCCAAACGTTTGACTGGTATTTTATATGAAATTATAAAAGAAATGTGACAGTATATAATTACCCAAAAAACACTAGAGGAAAAGGGAATCAAGCAGAGAGAACAAATTGATACAAAAAAATGCATATGTGATACAATAAAAAACATTTTATAAAAGGATATTGCTTTGTAACAATACAAAAACATTTAAAAAATGTGACTGTATCAAGCATATACTTCAGTCAGTCTCTTGGCATAATACATTAAACGATGGAGAAATAAAAGAAAAGATTTCTCTTGCTACAAAACTGCTAGAGAGCTTTATTGTTACTTTATTGTTTCCCATTAAGTTTTTATATTTCCAGATGACTCTAGTTAGTTTTTATAACATAAAATGAATCAGAAGTCCCTTGTTTACTCCCTCAGCCTTTTATATTGTTTCTCTAGTACATTCTTTGACATGTAGACTAGGGCAAAACAGAGACAGAATATTAAGAACAACTTTTAGAGTATGTTGTTGTTAATACAACTAAGACCTAAGTCATGCAACAAGTTCTGTTTTGTCAGAAAATTTATTCAGATGGTCTTGTAAGAGTTTATTAGAGTCATAGGTAATCTTTGAGGCTGTGGTTTGTTGTGGTACTTAATACTGTCTGTGTTGAAATTGTCCTCCCTGAAGGTCCTGTTGAGGACATTTTCTATCCAGGTCTAATAAAAGAACAATGGAAAGGACATAATAACAAACACCTGATTATGTAATGCTGTCTGTAAGAGCACCATCATGTCTTCAGAAACCCCCATGGAGGCAACAATCTGACAGCTTCAACAAAAAATTTAATTAGACAAGCTTTACAGAGTGTACAGTCTTTGGTCCAAGGCTGTTTTATTGGATGTTATTGAAAGAACTGTTTTTTTGCTATATTTTTCTCACCTCATCCTTCCCAGAGTGTTCAGTTTGATGTCAGGCCTGGCGTGTGTGTGTCAGGAGCGTCTACAGAAAGTGTCTCTCGTCTCTTGGGAGAGCTGGTCCAGTATGGCACCTATTACTTGAGACTTAGCCGCTTTTCTCTGAAGAGTGCTGACAAGAAGGGCTTAGTCTTCCAGGTATGTTTGGATTATTGTCATTGCTACCACTGAGACACCTCCCTCCTTCACCTGTATTCTGCATGGAGCAGTGATTGATAGGATTGAGACCATCAATTCACTTGAAGATAGATTGTTTTTTTTATGCAAAAACAAATACATGAAAATATTTACTTGGATGTGATGCTGAAAATAAAGAGTTGAATTACACAAGGGTGAATGGCATTAGTCAAATCATCAATATTGAGTCAGTGAATTTGTATTATATACAGAGATGAAAATAAAACAACAAAAAATGTGTTTGTTTCAAAGGCTTTTACAGGAGGTCTGAGGAAGTACTTGCATTACTACAGAGCCTGTGTTCTTAGCACTCCACCCACCCTCAGCCTGTTGACTCTCAGCTTTCTTTTTCGGAAAGTCGGCCGCCAACTCAGGTGAGGTGAAATATTTTGTCTGCCTTTGTCTAGTGTAAATTTAAAAAAAATGTGAACCTCAACCTCATGCAGTCAACTGAGCAGTTGTGTCTTGACAGAGGACCTCAGTGCAGATACTATCAGATTGCTGATTTCTCTTAATTAAAGGTACCTGTCCGAGCTCTGCTGTGTGGACGGGCCTTTGGGTGCAGGCCAGGCTACCTTCCCTGTGGTGAGTGCTCTTTTATCTGCAAACTGCAGTACGTCATCCATCATGGCTGTATTTTAACTTATCAGATGGGATGTCAGCTCAGTGCCATATGGCTCTCCTCAGGGTGTTAAACTGCTATCCTACCTGTACAATGAAGCACAGAATAACTGCAGCAACGAGAACTATCCGGTCCTGCTGTCGCTGCTGAAGAGCAGCTGTGAACCTTATACAAGGTCAGTCACTGTATTTTTAACACAGACGTTTTAAAAATGAAATGTATAAGCCAATTATAACCTTAGCCAATAATATAACTAAAGGACAAGAATTCACTTCCTTGACAGGGCATTCAGACTGTTTCCATTCTGAACCAAATTTTGAACCAGCCGGTGCCTTCACACCAAAAATAAACAGACTTGGAACCTGAAAAGTTGGTTCCCAGCAGTAACCAATACATACTTTTTTTTTCCTTGTGAACTGTTACGTCATCAGTGGGCTTGTCAGTGTAAGCTGTGGAGGAGAGGAAGAAAGAAAGTCAACATATTGGTGGTGGTCTCCAGAAGTGATCAAATGTTTGGTGGTGATTTAAGGATCTGCTTCATTCAATTTAATTAACAGAAGGAGAGCTCACAGAAACTGTCATTGTCCAATCTGTTAATGGAAACCCAGTTTGAAGCGTGACTACTTCTTGTCATCGCTAATGTTTTTGAATGACTACAAAATGAAAGATAACCTAAACCATAAAAATGTGTATTTTGTTTTCTAAGAATAACTGCTAAAGCAAAGTATAAAAAGTGTTAAATTTTATTTTTATAAGAATTTCTACTAACATGAAAGCACAAGGAAGCTGAATTTGTTTTTACAAGAATAACAATTGAAAACTTAATAAAACAAGATTTTATTTAAAATCCCTCGACCAAAAATTGTTTTGAGAGGAAGTAGTCACACTTTCCGCATACACTGTGTCTGATTGTTTTCACTGTGTTTCACTTAGATTTGTATCTGACTGGGTGTACAGCGGTGTGTTCCGAGATGTTTATGGAGAATTCATGATCCAGGTCAATGAGGAGTACCTCAGTTTCAGAGGTGAGATGAAGCACATGCCGC
Organism: Brachirus orientalis; assembly: GCA_016785285.1. Classification (NCBI taxonomy): domain Eukaryota; kingdom Metazoa; phylum Chordata; class Actinopteri; order Pleuronectiformes; family Soleidae; genus Brachirus; species Brachirus orientalis. The sequence goes on along the minus strand of JAFBJR010000146.1, from coordinate 6,462,909 downwards.
CATACAAATACAGTACTTTGGCCTTAAGTCAGCAGGTTCTGAAAATGAAAAGTGCAGCAGACTGATTGTCTAGCAGAAAAAAACAGTAGGTTTTATTATGGATTTAATTGCCCAGTTGGATTTGTCCATGTTTCTATAAAGGATGTCATGAAGTCATTAGATGTTAATCATTGGGATACAGAATTACCTACCACAGCTGTGCTGATCACAGCCATCTCTGCTTAGTAAGCCACAGAGATACAAACAAAGATATACAAAATGTATATTCCTTTATACATGTTTTTTTTTTCAAAATTTCTTTCCTTTTTCCTTTTTTTCTGTCCTTCACAAATCTTAATTGGCTGAATTATTAGGGTCTGAGCAAAGTGTGAAGGATCCTATTGTAACTGAATTATTATTAGTAGTATTTTTTTTGTCCAATTAAAGACTTGAACCCTGAGTGAAACAATACAGGAATCAAGCTTAAAGGCCAGAGGAATACAGACCCATCTGCACTTTACAGAAACTGCTTGATTTTCTGCATGTGTTGGTCAAACTGTTCTTGTACTGTCATGTTTGCTTTCATGTGAATAGGCATTTGTCATCACCAAGACAAGATTTTAATATTTACTGAAATGAACACACATTCTTCTGTTGGGAGTAGTACTATACTCAGGACTGAAACCAAGCATTATTTTCTTATTATTATTTTAAAACATTTTATTTTTTGGTTTTGAAAGATTCATTCTTAGCTCTAAAAACATCACAAAATTAAGCAACAGTGAAATGACAACAGTAAAAAACAAAACAAAATGTAATTCTCACATTTATGATCCTGGAATCTTCAGTATTTTCACATAGTTTTTACAATGCTTTGGTGATATCAGCTGATATCTGCAACTCTTATTATAGTCAGAAGTTAAACTGCATTATATAAACTTTCACCCCTGGTTCTGCCATGTTTGGTATATCATTTAGTGCTACAGTACATTGAGTTACATGACTATTGTTCAGACAAAGCAGTATTTAACAGCATTTACCTTTGTCAACAAGTTGATTAAATTGCTTTTGCCTCGTTTTAGCACAATTTATTGGAATCACATTTCCTACCCTGTAATTGCTTTTATTTTCATGACAGTACTCAATAAAAGTGATTTTATGTGAATCGTCATAGCATGTCCAAATACTGTATGCAACACCTTGTTCAAGGTCAGACCATCACCTCGGCTTTGTCTGTCTAAGAGGTTCATTTGCTCATCGGTTACACCTCATCAACTCCTGCAGTGAACCTTTGCACTTCTTGTGCTTGCTCTTTGGAGGACACACAAATGTCATTGTTCTGCTCAATGTCCGTCGTTCAGGGAAGCAATTAGCGACTAAGCTTTCTTGGCAAGCCGCAGGCTTTCTGTAAAGAGCTCTGCAAGCTCAAAGCATTCATGTTCTCTTACGCTTTTTTTTGCTTAGGATCACTGAGTTAAGCGCTAACAATTTCTAAATGTTAATTCAAGCAGCCAGAGTTTTGCCATGCCCTGTAAGTCATACTAATAAAGAAAAGTTTTTGGCCCAGAGCAGGCAGGGTATTGCTCTGCTGCCACTGTATTACTTTTTGTACTTAAGCTGTGAGACATTTGTACCATTATCAGAGACATGATGGGCCACTAAAATGTTTTTGGCTTTAATCTTTAGAAGAGTGTGTAACAGGCCTCTTTATTTCTGCAGACAAACACTTCTGGGTTCAAGGCTACACTTTGATCTCAAAGGATGTGGAGGATTGTGTTCCCATCTTCTTAAAACACATCGCTAATGATGTGTATGTCTGTGGAAAGACCATCAACCTCCTGAAAATCTGTTGCCCACAGGTTTGTTGTGTATTTATTCATTTGTTTGTAATGTATATTTTGATCATATAAACTGTTTGCCCTCACATTAAGTATCATCTTATTATTGAATGTACTGTATTTGGATGAGTAATGCACAGATTGACTCTAAAAACTAACAACATCCCACAACTATGATTCTGCCTATTTGGAAATCCATACTGCCTGCAAGGGGTGGAAGACATGATCAATAGTGTCATATAGGCAGATGGCCTCCTGAAAACATTATCAGTGTACTATCATCTTAAGTATTGTGATACAGTGGCATGACATGATAAGAAAGAGTGGTTTCATCGTTAATTGCAGACATTTTAAGTCTGAAATGTTCTGCTTGTTTGTCAATGTCGATTTTTTTCCACTACAACTTGTGCTTCTGTAAAATTTGTTATTAATATTGCCACCTTGCCAAGGTGTTGTGGTGGATTCATGGGTTGAAGTAACAAATCAGTCTATTGACAGAGAAATAATCTGCAGTTATTTAAATAATTGAATTAGTAAGTCAGTAATTTGTGAAATAAAAATGTCACCGTTTATTACTTCCACCTCAAAATATATGAACATTTGATACTTTTCTCTGTTTTATTTCAGTGTGAACTCATAGTATTCGCTTATGGGCAGTTGATCACTTGCAGATGCCACATTGGAATTTTCAGTTTTTTATTGGGGCCAAAGCACTGGCTGGTGTGAAGGCCCTTTTGTATTCGTTTAACTTTTTGATTACACTTCCAAGATCCTTTCCATGCACAAAATCTCAAATTTGGTGTGCACATCAGGACATCTGACTGGGTTTTAGGCCAGTCTGCTGAATGTTGCAGCCATTATAGTTAAAAACACATTTTCACATTTTGTGTTCCCACTAGCCACGCAGCAGGCTTCTACGCAGACGGATGCTCCCCCCCCTTTAATCTCTCTGTGGGTTACCGAGGCAACTGCTGGTAGTGGCCAGATCTATTTTTGCAGGAATGGCACGCAGCGATCTTCTGCCCTATGTCTGCTCTTTTTCCATCTTTAGTACCAGTTGGTCCACAATGATAACCTACAGAGCCAGTCACTGCGCCACTTACTGGTAACAGGACGTATGTGTTCAGTTACAAACATTGTTTAATTTACACAAAGTATTCAGGGTGTGGTCTACATTTGTAATTATTTTCTGACATAACACATTATTGGTGGTCTCTCTAGGGCCATGCAATGACCATTGTGGTCACTCCATACCCTGACATGCATGGGTGGTGTGAGGCTTGTGCAGTACCAAGCAGAAAATGTATCTTTTATGTCTTTATCTTGCATCCTTTTGTGTTGTAGATAAAATGACTAATATTTTAGAGACCCAACAGTTCCCACAATGAGCACTTCACAACAGAGGAGAGAAAAGAAAACAATTTTTTTTATAGGAAATAACCCCCAACAACCAGGTGTGCAACCATCTGCTGTGTCTGTATGAATTGGAAAGAGTGAAATTTAAAAGGGGGTTGGGGGTGATACAGAACAAGGGTGTACACTATTGAATTTAAGCTCTATCAGACTGCTTGTTATGAGGACATTAAGTGCGAAGTCTACATTGAAACCGTGTTCAATGGTAGTGTTAAGAGTAGGAAATAGTGCATCAGTGAGCAGCAGTCCAGACCTATTACACCACATTTAAAGGAAGGGAACAAGTTGGCGTTAGTATGGGTGACATACTGTATTGTCGCTCTCTGTTTTCTTTCACTACTTGTGCAGTTGCAACTGTAGGCTTTTCAGACTTTGACTAAAACATTCTGATAATAAGAAATTACAGTAGACACTAGTAGGGATTAATCAGTTTGAGTGTTTTTTAAGGAATTTAAATTTAAAGTTGTCAGATTTTTCGGCATCTTAAATGTGAATATTTTCTGGTTTATTTGCACCATATATCAAAGAATTAATTAAAAATGAATAATTTTTGTTTTTTGGAAAAAAAAAATTGAGAACATCATCATTTTCATGTTTGAGAAGCACTGATCAACTTTTTCTGAAATTTTATGGACCAAATGATTACTCAGTTAATTATGAAAATAATCATTAGTTACAGCCCTCGACACTATTTTTAAAACATCCTTGAGAAATTGGATATTTTTAAATGTTCCATCTTTTAAATTGTATCAAATTATATTAGCCGTAGAACATTTCAGTTTATCAGTATGACTTTGATTTATAATATTTTTTTTACATCTATCATCATTGCCTGTATGATGATGTAATTACCCTTTCAATATTGTAAGTGAATCATCACAAGTAACCCTGTAATTACAAATACCCAAGGCCTTGGTAATAGAGGTGTAATATTTTTGTGTATGAATGAATCCTTATTTGATACAATCACAATAATCCTATCTAATTAAAAGCTTCAGCTGCTGACTCACCAGCCCATGTTTTTTATGACTTCTCCTGCCTGACCTGAATCGCAGGGCACAAATTCCCAAATACTTGCCATTCTGTAACTACGACTGTGTATGCCAATTTAGAACTGCAGGATGGCTACAAATAACTATGAAACTTTATGTACGTATGTTTGCAGGATTTATCACTTCAGACTTGGTGATGAAACATTGTCCTGTTGGTTTAGGTCTGGTGATCTGCTTGTCTAGTCTGAAACATGACATGTTTTTCCCTGATTAATTTCTTTGTCTTGCTGCATGACGAGGTTCCTCTTGGTTATGAAAATCTTGTAAATTGGCAGTTACAATGTGCCTATAATTTTTTTCTGATGTAAGTATCATGTTGTCAAAAAGTAGTGAGCCTGTTCCAAATGAAGTCATGATACATATACTGTATGAGCTTTTATCTGAATGTTCTGGATCATGAGCTGATTGTTTCTCTCTCCACACACTGGCCTTTTCATCACTTTGGTAGAGGTTGATTTTTAGAAATACATTACTTCAGTAAACCTTCAGAGCTTTTGCACCTTGCCTATCTGCCCTGTGCATGAGTGGCTTTTATCTTGTGCTATGGCCTTATTTTCTTTTGTCGGTGTTCTGCAGACAGTGGATTGAACTGAACTTAACCTTGTGGAGTTTGGTGTTGGAGGTTGTTGTTGGGGTTCGCTCCTTAGCTCTGACAGTATTTCAGTAATTCACCACTGCTGTTGTCTGCAGGTGGCTTGTTGGTTGTCCATTGCTTGGTGCATCAGTAGATTTTCTTTTTCTGAATACTCCAGATTTGTATTGGCACTATGAATGAATGAAACAACAAATACGGTGTTGAGCCATTTATATACAACAATAAACACACTTACATTACAGGAGAGAATTATTTCAGGCTAAGAGAATCCATCTAATGGAGTTTCACAGACCAAACCCAGGGTTGCTGCTGGCAAACAAGGGTTTACTCCTTAACATTTCAGAGATTCACTTTTTTTCTATTTCTGGAGACCAATAAATAGCAGTGTGCACATACTTTACCTTCCTCTGTAAGTTATTGAATATCTTATATAGTACTAACTTTCTGTTAACATTGTGTCCATAGCATTACATCTGCTGGTCAGAGCTGCCAGTGCCTCGCATTGCTGTCACCTTCTCCCTTCAGGAGGTTGAAGAGATTGAGAGGGACTGTGCGGTGTACCGTGGACGCATGGAGAGGATTGCCAAGCATAGCGCCATCAGCAGAGAGGAGCAGGTACTGAGACGCATTTAATCTAATATTTTTAAAACATATTTTATTCTCTGAAGCCAGAGGTTTGTTTATATTGTTGCTCTTCTGGTTTGGTTGTCAAAAGCTTTCATAAAATGTTTCTTAAGAAATCTTAGACAGTTTATGTAATCATAAACTGGCAATGTTAATATAAATGGCAAGCAACATAAATGGTGTATTACCTTAACAAAGGAGAGTTTATAGCTGACTTTAATGTTTTTCTAAAAATCAAGGGAGAGCTTGAATTTGAGGGAAGGAAGGCAATCCTGTGGTATGACAAATCATTACACATGTATTGTCATTTAAGATAGAAAGCAAGAGGAGCTCTGTATTTTTTATTTTTTTTAACATACCAAGATTCATGACTGTGACATTATCCCTCAAGCACTGAGCATTTCAGTAGCAAGTCATTAAAATGATTCAGCTGAAGTCTGGGGCTTGCACGCTGCATGATTTAGTGTCACTCCCTGGTTTGTATGGCCTGTATCATGTCGCTGTTCACCGTGCAGACTGGCAAATTTGAGAAGGAAGAGGTGAGCCACAGGGCAGGTAGATATATCTTTGGTAATGATGATTTCTTGTCTGTCTATTATTAGGCCCTGCGTACAGAGCAGGCACGCCAGGAGCTGATCAATCAGGTCAGAGAGTCAGCAGTCAAAACTCTGGAAAGCATCCGTGGTTAGTGTTATTCGTACACACACACAAACATACACACACTGCAAGTATAAGTTCATATAATGTTCTTGATGTATAAGCTCTCACGCGCCCTGCAGTGGACAACTTTAACAGATGTTCAAACCACATTCACTTGCTGACTCTTAACCCTGAGAGTTTTCTGCAGCTCCATAATTTCTCTCAGGAAGTCAGAAGTGATGCACAGGCTGCTTTGAACGGTTTCTAGTACAACTTAATCTCATCTTTGCTCACACTGTTTAAGAAACTTCTCACCTCATCTTAGAAGGATGTGTAGCAAACTTTGTCTACCAGCACAATTGAAAATTCAATTCATACAATGTCATTAAAAAAAACTTGTTTGTCATTATTGTATGTAAGTCATTATTCACAATCTCTCAAAACTATACTATCATTGTGCCTTGAATTTGGTGAGATAGTCCTGGGTCTTTTAAAAGAAAGTCCCTGAAATGGGGTAAGATGCTCACTGTCTTATCTCATGTAGGGCACCAGGTGTCACAACGTCTGGCTGAAGAGGCCAAGAAGAGGGAGCGTTTCGAAGAGCTGAAGCAGCACCTGGAGCAGGAGCAAGAGGTATGAGAGTGTAATTTAAAACTAAAAATGCCTTTACTAGATAAATGCTTGAGTTTAAAATGAATTTGGAATATTCTGAGCATGCTATGAGAGAAATAAAATATGATATATGAATTAAAATATGTGATATATGAATTGAGTTGACTTTAAAAGTTATTAGATACCAAATCAGTATAACATCAAAATAAAATCAATATCTTTTAAATCAGATATTGTGGGCGAAGAAAATGATGTGAATGCATATTTGGATTCATACATTTCTGCTACAGCTTGTGCCCTTGTTTTAGAAGACGAAAGCAATAATGCATTTGTTTGTGTTTGTGTTTGGCTTCAGTGGAGAAATGCAGCCAAGAAGAAGCAGGAGGAGGATGACTTCAGCTTTGCCAGAGAGTTGAGGGACCGAGAGAAGAGACTACAAGCTCTGGAGGAGCAGCTGGAGCAGAGAGCCAGGTCTGCCTCTATTTATAGCCCCTACTAGAGATATTAATGTTTTATTAGAGATTGATTCTTATCTGTTAGAATTTTATTTGATCTAGAATATGTAAACTATTTACAAACAGGTTGGGATACAATTTCTATCCATATGGTATATTTCAGTGGCAGGACTTGTCCCAGATTTTGGTACTATCAGGATTAACTGTGATACTGTGCAGCCTGAGCAAATGTTAATGTGGGGCTTTCCTTTCCATGGCTTACAGCTGCCATTTAGGTATCCAGTGTGTCACAGATGATTTTACCAAAGTTAAAGTAAACTGTCATCTGCATCCTTTCATTCCACCAGTTAAATCTACATAAGTTCTGTATATATTCTGTAAATATATACTTCATCTATTTGAGGTGTTCTATAAAATATTTCACAATGGCTGCAAAGATTTGACTTTTGCTGAGAAAATACTAAAATTTTATGATGATGATAGACCTTTTCTAATAAATAGATTAAAGTGGCAAATGTTTTGTTATTTTTCATAAAAAGGTTAAAGTGGAATTTGAAAGGTATTAACATTATTTTCATTGCTTGGTTATTCTGAAAAATAATTTGTCATATTTAGTCAAAAATGACCAGAGTTTATTATGTTATTGAAGCTGAGACTAGATATTTTGATTTTGCTCAGTAAAAAATAGTTAATAGATCATTTAAGTATTGCAGTAGATGATAGATATTGCTTAAAGTCGCACACAGACATATGGCAGGCTAATTTGTTTGAATGCTTTGTAAGCACATAAATGAGAGATCAGGTGTGAAGCACACTGATTGATGGATGACTTTCACACACATTTTTCAGTGTTTAAATAATACATGGCAAATATTAAATAAGATAATCGGTGTACGATAATCTTTGTGTTCATGAATAGAAATTATTTTTGTTGTTGTCAAAGTATTTGTATAAGTCGAGTTAAAAAGCATCCTATAAATGAGAAACTGCACATTTGATGCTCAATATCCATCTGTCCCATCTCCATGTGCAAGACATGCTTTTACTGTGAGGTTGCACTGAATTAAAGCTAAATTATTTACAATGCTCATAAATCAAATTGCAGGAAGGAGCTGATTGCACAGTACAGTCGTCTGTCAGAGGAGGCTGCCCGCAGAGAGAGACGGGCCATGTGGAGGGTGCAGCGAATAAGACTTGATGAAGCTCGGGTTCAGTTCCATACTAATGACAGACAGCACATCCAGGTTTGTTATAAATTATCAAAGACTTTGTGCAAGAACTTGATTTTCCAGTTCATATCAACTTTTATTTGAGAGAAACAATATCAATTCATGAAATCCTTATATCATTCTTTAAACGAATGCTATTTTCTGTATCCTCTGTCTAAATCTCACTAGATTGCAGTAGTTTCCTATGAATCAAAAGAGTTGTTCATTGCTTTGCCATCTTTGGTGTAGAATCAAAAATACTTCCATATACAGCTTTTCATATGCTTTGTGTTGTGATTGTCTGCTCAGTTTTTGTAGTTTGTGTCCTCTACTGTCACTGCAAAACAATGTAACATCATTGTTTTCTTCTGACGGGCAAAGACAGCATGGTTGCAAGCAATGCTGCACTCATAGCGCTCCCTGCTGGACAGCTTTGAAATTACTTCAGTCTGATGCACTTCTAGGTGGTATATCTTTAACTTAACAGGTTTCTAATGTTTGAGTTGGAATTATCACCCTCTTCTGGACTGTAGAGTTTCACTTTGTGGTCAAATTGGGACCTTGTGAATCGGAAGCAAATCAATTCAGGAAATCATTAGCGATACCTAGGTCTGCAGAGGAAGAGGTTATTTTGACAAAAGACACTGTGTTGTTATGTAAGGTAAAATTAAGCCCAAGCTATTGTGATTTCTCTCCAGGCAATACTAGATAAATATCCATTAGGTCAGGTGAGACCTCCTGTGGAAGTGTTGTCACGTGTACCCTCATCACAACAGACTGCACCACACCCAACACAGGTAAAGCAACGCTGGTTCTTGAATATGTTGTACTCTTTTGAGATGCATCATATGTAAGTTGTAGATTAATGTCCTCTCTTAACAGATATCTCATAATCAGGGGCCATCTGAGCAGCAGCCAGCAGAGAACCAAGTGTCCAATACATTATCTTCACCACCTCCACTTGACCCATCTTCATCTGCACTCACAGCAGACCCTAGCCTAATTTCTGATGACAATGGTATCAACGATTTACTCCCCAAGTCACCAAATCCTGACAATCAGCAAATGGATATGGCCCTTCAAGAGACTGGCTCTGGCCGATCTGAACTCTGCTCTACAGCACAACTAGTTGACTATGACTTCAGTGCCCCCTTTAGTCCACTCGAGGGAATGACTGGCCAAGTCCCACTTCAGTCACGGCCTCACTGGGGACCAGCAGTCCAACGTGACTTGATCAAAATCCACCCCTCTTTTTCTCACATTCCTATTGGAGAGACTGCTTCAACCACAGATAAGCAAGAGCAGGACACTTCTATGGGGACTTTGCCAGACATAAAAGAAGATGAATATAAAACTGCTGAACCTACAAACAAAAATAGTGTGGTTGTTACTTGCCCCTCCATCATTCCAGGTCAAGGCAGTAGTGACCACAGAGCTGTGAAAAATGTTTCTTACTGTGTTGGAGGTAAAGCACTTGAGACCCAAAGCTTTCATGAACAAAGCAAAGCTGGGAAAAATGTTTCTTTGACAGACATTCATGGTCAGGTCTTATGTTCACACCCAAAGGTTGGAGAGCTGGTTTCAGATGTTCCAAAACCATCACCCAACATTCATGGACACTCCTGTGATGCACACATAAAGATTGGACAGTTTGTATCAGATGTGAATGCTGTTCTTCCATCTCCGAACATCCACGGTCATGCCTCAGATTCCCACATCAAGATTGGAGGACATGTTTCTGAGGTTGAGGCTTCTCTACCTTCTGCCAGTGTTCATGGTCACGCTTCTGATGCTCACATCAGAGTGGGGGAAAATATTTCAGAATTTGTTGCTCCTTTACCTGCTCAAAACATCCATGGCCATGCCTCAGACGCTCACATCAAGGTTGGGGAAAATGTTTCAGAATTTGTTGCACCACTCCCTATTCCTAGTATCTATGGTCACTCTTCTAATGCTAATATAAAAGTGGGTGAGTTTGTGTCCAATGTATCTGAAGCACAACCTCACTGGAGTAAGCACGGGCATGCATCAGACTGCACACTTCAGCCAGGATGTGTGGTATCTGGACCTCAACCAGCCCCAACTCCTTTGCCTGGAAGCTCTTATGGTCACTCCTCAGACTCAGCTTTAGGCATTGGATGTGTAGTTTCAGGAGATGAACCTAGTCGTCCTCTTCTACCTGGTAGCACCCATGGCCATTCTTCAGACTCAAATTTAGGTGCTGGGTGTATTGTGTCAGAGGCTGGACCACTTCCATCTCCACTACCAGGCAGCGCCTATGGCCACTCCTCAGACTCAAATTTGGGTGTAGGTTGTGTGGTATTAGGGGCAGAGCCGCAACCCTCTACACTTCCTGGCAGGGCTTATGGCCACTCTTCTGATTCTTCACTTGGAGTTGGGTGTGTAGTGAAGAGAAAAGTGGGTGGGGATCAGCAGAAAAAACAGGACAATGAAGGCAATAAAGGTATGTTATAATACTATGTGATGCACAACACATTCTGTAGCTGTAAGGTTTGCTGAAGTGATGCTTAATATGCTGAAGCCCACATAAGAAGTCGTCATCCCATTTCAACTAATCATTATACTTCTTGGCACTAATTATATATTTATTTTGAAGATGAGGAATTATTATTTCTAGTTCACAACCTAGAGATATATTATAACAAATCATACTGTAATAGAAGCTGAATTAAACAGATTTTTCCTTCATGATGTAATTAACTACCAAAATAGATTCCATTTAATTTTCTCTCCATGATTCATCACCTTATTGTATCAGCTTTTTATGGTTATATATGGCACTATATACTGTAAATTTATGTAAACTGACTTGCTGCATATAAAAACCACAATGTTTGTTCAAGACTTGGAGGAAAAATAAATGTAGCTTCTTGCTCTGACCTGTCTGTGTTTTAAAAATATGCCTAACAAAGAGAGATGTCCCTGTGAGCTGCATTATGTTCATGTCTCTTGCTGTCTTTAGGTTTTAAGTCAGAGAGCCCCAGTGAGCAGCTGCTTGAGGACATTGGGTCTTGGGCAGCAAACTTTGGTTTGTCCCCTGGAGAAACGTCTGAGCAGGAATACCTCTTCACTCTGTCTGCTCAGTATCAGGTGGACCAATATGAAGACACCTACAACCTAATGGGTGAGTTGAAATCAACTGGCTCAAGATTTATACCTCCTATTATGTATACAGGTAATGTGATGTTCAACACATGACAAACCTTTGTGCTTATTAATAGGCACAGTTCATTACAGCAATTAAGATGGACTGTTTTCTAAATTGTTGAATAAACTTCTTAATTGACCAATATTTATTATTTGACATTCAAAGTTAGGTGTCAGATGATGGAAATGAACGTGTACTGTCTTAGTTACGTTCTTGTCATTTCCTCGCTCATGTGGAGAACGATAAAGACAAACTTTTTTTTCTGGAGGTCGGCCAGCTTATTCTGCTGAGAAAATAAGATGATTTATTCCCAGGCATCTATTACACATATTTAGCTGCCATTTGCACAACAATAAAAGGGAGAAAATGTAGATACAATGAGCGTATAAACTGAAAACAGAAAGGGAAATGTGTCTCCTCATGGTCATCTGAACACTGAACCAATGTAGGATCTGACAGAACTATGACTTTAAATACCTGTTTCCTGTGAGATTGTTAAGCCTGTTACAATCTAAACCTTAATTTTATAATCAGTTTCAGGGTGAATGACTGACTACCATTTTCTAGACAGAGATTGCATGCGTTTATGCATATGAAATACTGTTATTGTAGATAAAGCAGCTGTAGCTTACATCAGATGGGAAAAAGAAGAAAAATCGTAAATAAAAATTATACACCTGATCAGTAGAGGCAATTACTGCTGTAAAATGTTTGTAAAATGTGTTAAATTAAACATAGTTTTAATGGTTGTAACTACTAGCTATGTGTATTTTATTTTGTTCTTAAAAATGTTTTATCATTGTGCAAAAGTTATAAGTATTCATTTTAATATTACTGGTATTTTTTTCCCAGTCACCATATTTGGTCACCATAATATTTACAAATTGATTATTTCTGGTTTGTAGATGTTTTTTTCATTATCCATTCTGGCAAAAGTATATTTCTTTCCAACCATTCAATTTTTTTTCTTTTGAAACCACCAGAGGTTTTCTACAGTCGTGAGAGGGGTATTTGTTCAACAGCGTACCTGTCATCTCCCTCTCCCACAGCTTCATCCCCGGAGTGTCAGCTGCTGAAGCAGGTAACTCGGGGCCCCTGGGGCCTTCCCATGGACCCGACACTTCGCAGAGCTACAGACACAACTGCCGTCCAACTCAGCGAGATGGTGTCTCTGCCAGTTCTGATAAAAAACTCTGTCACTACCCCGCTCATCACACAGTGAGTGTCTGACTGAAAGAATGTCGTGGAAGGTGGGGGGGGTCTGTTTTGTGAGAAAATTTAAAGATGTGTTTGTAAAATAGTGGGTTAGGGGTTAACAGATTCTGCTGTATAGCTACCTATAAGACAAGTTTTTGCTACTTTACACATAACCAAAAAAAACATCCATACTGTCACGTGCCATACCTGGAGTTTGATTTTTAAATAGAAAGCCAGCTCCTGGAATCACAGACTTGAGGTATACCACACCAGCAGCAGTGTCTGTCCTGCTGTGCTGCCTTTTCCTTTTACACACGCATCAATTCAGCTCTGTGACAATCTCTGCTGCAGACTTGATGGCTGACTAACAGAGAAGCATTCACACCTTCAACTGGCTGCATTAGGAGAACTATTACTTACAAATATGTCAAAGATTTGCTTATTTGACTCATAAAGCAAAACAGTGTATTAAAGAGAAATTGGTGTGAGGTTTATCACTAATCTCTCTTGTTATTGTTCTGCTGCTTCAGGCCATTTCAATTGCAGCTGAGCGCATATTCTGCACTGCAGGAATAATTTAAAGACTCATTACATTCCATCATTGTAGGATCATTTTTCTCTTTGAAATCCCATCACAACTCCAGACAAGCTTGTCAGTCTTCGCCCACAGTGTTTCTGCTCATTGTGCATTTTAGCCCTATTGTGTGTTTTTAAAAAGAAAAAAAAGGGGAAAAGAAAATGTTTTTTTTTCATTCATAGTCTGCACACATACACAGGATGTGGTATATTTAGCACTGGTATTCATAGCTCTAAATTGTTATAGCACATTTTATTTTATCCTTGAATGACACTGTGTAGTTCAATTAGCAATCAGAGATTTTAAACTTTGTTTCTATCTCTTCTCAGATGGCTACTCACTGAAAGAGAAAATTTTCTCAAATCCCACTCATAGAAATGTAAATTGCTTAGAAATTGTAGAAGGTAATGGGATGGAGGAAGAGGTCATCCCTGAGCTTTCCTTTGAGCTTATGTCTATCATTCACACAACCTTTTTCAGATTTGTAAAGTCAGCATCATTTTCATTCTCTTATCTTGGTCGTTTACTCTCCTCCACCTTCTGTCTCCAGTGTGTCTTTGGTGAACAAAGCGGTCGTTGACTACTTTTTTGTGGAGCTGGGAGTGGAAAGGCACTTTGAGGCACTGCGCCACTTTCTGCTGATGGAGGACGGCGAGTTTGCACAGTCGCTCAGTGATCTGCTTTTTGAAAAGGTGTCAGTATGTTACTGCCATTGTTGCATATTGTCTAGGAACAAGGTCAAATGTCCCTGTCTGTCCTTGAATGATAACAAACTTTAAATGTTAACTATTTAGTGATATTTACTTATAAAGCCTGTGACAACATGGATAGATAACCCTCCATAATGGCCACAGACCAAAGTTCGAGTACATAGAGATGTACGTGTGACAGTGGGGATACCACTTGTTAAAGATGGAATCACATGATTGTCTCATTTTCTGAAAAATATCTTGAAATATTCTCCAGGAGTCTTTGAATATTGTGGTTACATATCGCACATACTGTATTGTCAAAAATGATTATTATTCTTGCAGCTTTTAAATTTGTATTTTTATTTTAATAATGACTAATAGATAGATGGATAGATAGATTGATGTCACCTGCAGTGAGGAAATACACATATTCTGAGCCCCGCTCTTCACTTCTCTTTAGTGCTATGAAGCATTTCTATTAATTGTTTTATGTCATTGTTTTCAATTTTTCACCTGCAAATTTACTGATTTGTTTCACTCTCTCTGCTACTGTGAGCAGCTGTGTTTGGGAGAAAAGCTTTGAATACCTCCTGAGTATGTGTACCTGTATGCAGTTTCCTTCCAATCCTTTTAAAATTGCGTTCGATTTAATTTTTTACCATAGGGTCTATGTACAAATAGGCATAGTAACTTTTTTATTCATTATCTGTGCACACAGAGAGGGCGTTGTATTTAGCACTGATGTTCATAGTTCTAAATTGTTATAAGCATGTTTTTATTCTATGTGAAAAAGTGGAGTTTCATTAGATGTTACAGACTTTCACCTTCTTTCAATTCCCAGCCGGTTATTCACTGAAAGATCATTCCTCAAATCCCACTCTTCTAGAAATGAAAATTGCTTAGTAATAATTAAAAGTAATAGGATGGAGGGAGAGGTCATTCCTGAGCTTTCTTCTGAAGCTAAAGTCTATCGTTCCCACCCTTATCAAATATGTGATGTCAGCATCATTCTCATGCTATTTTGTTATCTCTCATTTATAAAAAAATATTTAAAAATGGGCTTTTGGTTTAAAAAGTGAATCCCTGGAATTAATATGTAGTAATATGCAGTACACTAATGGTTACATGACGAACTGAATGAATGGAAGTCTGTGGAAAAATGAGTGTACTTTTTTTTTAATTAATTGATTTACAGTATAACATGAGTAAACATTGTCCTGAGGAGTTAATGGTTTCAGTTACTAGTTTCCGCTTTCTTTGATACTACATGATGTCAGGTAAGTTCCAGTTAATAAAGCATGGTTAATATGAGTGGACACCAGTGTGATTGGCAGCTTGTACTGTCCAGTTGGTGCCTGGTTGCAGGTGTTGTTTGTGATTTTTCAGTTGTAAAAACTCATGACACTGGTCAAATTGTTAATCTTGAGGCCTCCAAATGGAAGTTTGGTTTGCAACTACATACAGTCTATGGATTTCATCCCAAACCCTGTCCTTTCTCTCAAACAGCCCCTGCCCGCTTTCCAACTTAGTTTTGAGCATAGGGCACACACAGCTTCAGCAAAAGGAGAATGCTGCAAGTTAAAGCATATGACATTCGTGCATCAATGATATTTCTGAGCAGAAAAACAGCAGCAAAACAAATTTGCACATAAGCTAGAGGCGGTTTTGAATGAGAGGGCTGGGTTTTTAGGGAAAGTGCTGCAAAATGTAAACATGAAGTAAAAAATGGTGACCACACTCTTGAGTTAAGGCAGTAAAGAATGCCTTCTTATCACCAAATTGAAAGTATTAAGTGTCTGGTATCTCTGCGTGCTAGTTTTGCAGTTGCTGCGGCCCTGCCAGATTTCTAAATCACTAAAATCAAGGCCAAAATTGCTGCCATGAAATAACAAGCGCAGGTTTTTCCTCCACTTTGGTGCCATCCTGCATAAACAATTGTGTTCATCTGTCTCTTGAGGCTCATGAAACAGAAGGCTTTTGTTCCAGTCAAAGACAACACCATCTGATTTCACTGATTATCTCACCATAGGTTGGGACAGGAATTAATCATTGTTATCAAAGGCTTGTGGTGTTTGTTGGTGTTCTGCCAACATTTAGGGCCTAATGTAAAACAAAAGGTGAATTATGACTATTTATCCTTGTTTGACTTTATGTACTTATTTGACTGATGTCTCCTCCACCCAGCTGGGCAGTGGGCAGACTCCTGGCGAGCTGCTGACTCCCTTGGTCCTGAACTCCATCCTCAGTAAGGCCTTGCAGTACAGCTTACATGGTGACACTCCACTGGCTGCCAACTTCACCTTTGCCCTTCGCTTCTTCCCCGAGACGTTTCACCCACATGCCCCCGACTCTCTCAACTGTCTGGAGCTACGCTACAGGGTGAGGCAGAGAGTGTGTGTGTGGTTGTGTGCTTGTGTGCTTGTGTGCTTGTGTCAGCCTGACTGACAGCTTACATGTGACAACCTGTCATCTTATGACTAACCGCTCTAGGTATGGAAAATTAGCTTATCGCACATTTAAATGGCTGAACCTTGTAGACTGATTGGAGTTAGGTCTCTCGGGTGACATACAAAGTGACTGATGCTGCACATTGTCCTCCGTTCTTGTTCCCTCCTGTGTTTGTCACCCGCCTCTTTATCTATGTGTCTTGAATTCTTACCCCTCTTCTGTCTTTCTTTTGTTTTATGTGTTTTGCTCACGCTTTCTCTTCCCATATGTCTCTTTCCTATTCCTCTTTGCCTCTTCCCCCATTTCTCACCACTCTACCATATCGTCACCATCCTCTCACCTCCTTTATCAGCATCCTTGCATTCACACCTCCCATCGCCTCATCAGTCACTCTCCCTCTACCTGATTTACCCCAACTCCTCGTGTTTCACTTTGCTTTCTTTCACACTCTCTTGCTCTAACACCTCCACAAACATGCTTTTCTTTCCCTTATGTTGATGTCTCCGTCTCTCGTTTCCTTTGTGTCATCTCCCAGGTGGACTGGCCGTTGAACATCATCATCACGGACAGCTGCATGAACAAATACAACCGCCTGTTTTCATTCCTGCTGCAGCTTAAACACATGGTGTGGAGCCTCCGTGACGTCTGGTTCCACCTCAAAAGAACAGGTGAGTAGATGTAGAGCAAGTGATTCAGACTCGGCTCAGAATCCACTGAACCTCTGAGTTTTGGTTCCTCCTCTTGTTCCTCAGCTGGTTATGAAATATTCATAGAGGCGAATGTTGTTTACATCCTGTTTATAAAAAGCACGTCTAATACTGGTAAGATTGTTGTTTATACACGTTTCATATATGTATTTCCACTTGAGGGTAAAATATGAAACTGGCAGTGGTTTTAAAAAATAATCCTAAACCTGAATCACCACCAAAATCTTATAATTTCTACTGTTTGCCATAACATACATTCACAGAGAACATCATCCAGATCTGTCATTTACTTTGAGTTATGCTGCTCACAGACAGACAAATAAAAAAATAAACATGACTACAAACATAACCTCCTTAATAGGGCTGGGTGAGTATACTTTTTTTTTTAACATCATTCGATACTGATAATTGTGACAAATATCAGTATCGAATGATGTTAATGTCAATTTTAAAGGAAAGACTAGAAGATATGCCGTATAAATAATATCAAAATATTATTTATATGCCATTTATATTATATAATACTATTTTTAGGCTATAAAGCTGCACACGGGTTGTTTTCTCGGGCTCATGAAAAAATGTTGTTTTTAAATGTTTGGGCTTCTTAGAGAAGAGTGTCAATACGCTGTAAATACACTCAAAAAAAAAAAAACAAAGCTCAGAGGAAATGATCTGTTCAACTATATGATACAGAAAAGCAGTAAATGATCACATTTGAGAGTCAGAGACGAGCATATGTTCAGTTTGTCCTTGGAGAACTGATCATGACTCTTGTCTCTGTCAGCGCTGGTGAAAGGTGCCGGTCGATCGGTGCAGTTTCGTCAGCTGCAGCTTTACAGACACGAGATGCAGCATTTTGTCAAGGTGATACAGGGTTACATCGCCAACCAGATCCTGCAGGTGTCGTGGAGCGAGTTCACCACCAAGCTGGCCACTGCCAGCGACCTGGACACCATCCACCGTACGCACGCTGACTACCTCAACAGAGCCATCTTCAGGTGAACGCTGGGACTGCACATATTCTTTTAAGAGTAGCTACTGCTCTGCAAAGATTACTGTTATTTCTGTGCACAAATAATTTATTGCATTCAAAGAGAAAACAGTTTGGAACAGATGTCCTTGTTTCCTCTTGAAATTCAGTACATTTGAGATTGTTTTGCATTTTGAATGATTACACGTATTATCAGCTGTGCTGCCCATGTGAGAGCACAGACTCTATGTATAAACAACATAAATGGCAACATGCTGTGTACACAAAAACTCATCAGACGTCTTTAAATTATTTAAAAAGCATGTGCCTCAGTAAAGTAGTTATTTTCTGGAAGTCCCATCACACTCATGCCTCTTATTTTAAGTATTTGGCCCCTGTGAATATGTTTGTGTTGCTGCCTGACTTAAATTGCAATAAATTATAACTCTGTGACTTGTTTTGAAATATATTTCTACAAATTACCACTGTAGATGTATTGTTAAAAACGGTATGGTTCACTACAGCATCATGTAACCATACACATAATGCCACTGCTACTACAAATAATTAGAACCACCCATAAGTATAATAATATTAATAATCATATGGAAGTGTCAAAATCAAACAAATGTTTATTTTCATAACACTTTATTTAAAACAGCATAATTTTAGCTTGCCACAGCATCAAAAGCAGAAAGTAGTAGGGAACAAAACAATTTTTGAATGTGTTGAATGAATGAATGAAATTGATTGAACCACCTCTTAACAAGTTATTTAAAATTCCGGCTGAATGTTGGAATCACTTTTGACCTAAAAAAAAAAAAAAAAAAGATTTAATCTCATAGGAAAATGTCTCTATATTCTAAGGACGTCTTATTGAGAAGTCATTTCAAAGTTCGCTGACATGTTTCCTGAGCTCTGCACTCCTCCTGTGTTCCTGTTCTCTGCAGGGGTTTGCTGACAGAGAAAGCGGCTCCAGTCATGAACATCATCCACAGCATTTTCAGTCTGATCCTCAAGTTCCGGGCTCAGCTGATCACGCAGCCGTGGGACAGTCAGCACGGGGAGGCGGTGCACCCCAGCTTCATTGCGATGCAGCAGTCGTACAACACCTTTAAGTATTATTCTCACTTTCTTTTCAAAGGTAAGAATCCTGTGTCACAGCAAAGTGCTGCTCAGGTGAGCGGATGGTTTGAAAATCTGAATCTGAATATTTGAAAATATGTGAAATACACAAAAAGTAAATACATTTTAGGATCATTTTGGAAAGGTGGTTTGGTTTTGAACAAGCTGTTTTAGTTTTCATTTGTTGCACTAGTCAGACATATTAAATGATCAACAAACAGACTATTTAACATTGTCACAAATTTAACAGATTTAATGTTAATGTTATTAATTAATGTTTCTTTTCTTCTCTCAGTTGTGACCAAGCTGGTTAACCGAGGATACCAGCCTCATCTGGAGGATTTCCTCCTTCGAATTAACTTCAACAACTACTATAAGGAGTCCTGAGTGGTGTGCTGCGGTGTCAAAGCTGTGTATGAGCTTGTTGTAAAAACTAATTGATTAACTCAAGTGTTTACATGTTTAGAATCTCCAAAATTAAACATAGATAATCAGATAATCATTTAAGTTTGAAATAAACATTAAAGACCCTCTTGGACTGTATATTAGGGAATGGTGTGACATTGAAACCACATTAGGAAATTAACCCACATCAGTTTGCAGGATCTGAACAACATGCCTGCTGCTTGATTAATCACACTGCTTCTTAAAATTGTATGCTGCCAAAGTTTGTAATTGTGATGAACTTTATGGCAACTGTAATGCCTCCCATGCTCATTTGAGCCTCCAGCTGTGTAGATTGTAAATGCATATTAAAGTAATCGGAGTTATATGTAAATATAGAGGATAATGTGTTCTTTAAGTACAAGTAGTGTTTGCTGTTGATCGCTGAAGCTCTTTTATGATGTAAATAAACATTTATTGAGTAAAATAAAGTATCAAAGAATGTACATTTTCCCTAGAAAATAAGGAAAAGATATGTATTGTTGTTTTAACCGTGATATGGTGCTTTTACTCTTTATTTAACAGGCTACAACTCTCATCTTTCTCATAGGGTGACAGGAGAGGGTACATTTCTCCAAATGCCAAAGTCTTCTAATTATTATTTCTCTGGCAAAGCAAACAGTTCTACATTAAGTTTCGACTGATGTAAAGTAGCAGAAGAAGTAGATGAGGAAATGTCCCAGTCAAAATGAAATAACTTCTGTTCACAAAACAAGTCCCATTCACATGAGCCTTATGGCATTTTACTGTCCATTGAAAAAAATGTGACACCTCAAATGTGTTGAGATTAAAGAAATGAAACTGCACTGAGCTGGGATGAATGATGAATTTCACAGATCAATTACTTCCCATGGGCTTTCTGTTCCAATTAGTATTCATGTGAACAAGTTAACCCAGTCTGCCTTTGTATGTTACTGTAACCGTCTGAATGTTTCTTTTGAAGTATTACAGCTCAGCTAAGAAATTGTAATCTTTCTCCAAACAGAAAGACAGAAATAATTTGATCAGTCTTACTATGTTTGTCTCTGAAAGATTTTAATGCATTCGAGGGATTTAACATCATATAGACAATCAGATAGAACATATATACACAGGCTTTCAAGAAATGGAGTGCAAAGTAGTTTTTTAATTGTACAAAAAAGGCATTGAGGCTGCTCAAAGACATGACATGCGGATCATATGTTAGACTAGATTATTTGTACAAGATGTTAATTCAGTTTTAGTGGTAAATGTTGATACTTGGTGTACCGTGTCGGAGACTCACTAATTCCTATTGTTTCCACAGGTTCAAGACACGTGCTCACAGAGTAACAGTAACAAGCAATGCAACAGTCACTGCTCAACAGAAGATATGAATATGACCAGGCTCAAATCAGATCTTTGAAAGTCTGTCAAATGTCTCATTTAGTGCTTCCTGTAGCCATTTAATGTTGTTATTAAAATGGATATAAACATTGAAAGTGCAATAATGTTTTTTGTACACAACTGATAAAAGGTAATAAACTGTCCAGGCAGTCTTCAAACTATAAAAAATTAAAATAAATGCAAAACTAAACAGAAGCAAATGATCCACTACCTTGTGGTTAGATGTGTGGCTATTAGGAGACACTGAAAAAACTCAATTGGTACCAAAATATCGTCCCTTTTTGCCAATGCTGTTAAAATCTGGAAAAGCATATGATTGTAGTTTGAGGTATCTCACCCAGTTAATGTCTTCTTCTTTATCACAACCTAAAACTGGAGATCTAGTAACACTGGATTAGTGGAAGTGTTATTGTTACAGTACCAGAGTTAGAGTTTAGCGGTTGTGATGAGACCTTCATCCAGGGAGAGCCTTCTCTCTTCTGGGGTAAAAATCAGCCTGTGGCTGGTCGTGGTCTTGTTTTTGTTTTGTTTTGACTTGTACTAGGCCTCAGACTCCAGGTCTTCTTGTCCTGCTCCATTGCTCATGTCACCCGTCTCGGGCTCCAGCAGCAGGAACTTGCCATCATTGGTAAATGGCATGTTCTTCATCAGCTGGGCTAGAGCCTCAGGATCCTGGAGAGGAAAAAAAAAAGTTGAGTATGAATTTACATGTGTGTTTAAAATCCTCTGCCTCGTTTCAGTGTTGACCACTGCCCTCTAGTGGTTGTATTCCTAATTATCTTCATTTACTCTGGGAAAATGCACACTGAAACCACTGTCTCTGGAAACCACTATAGTGAAGCATGTTTAGAAAAAAAGTATTATAAACATGGTGCATATGATTTAATTGGCAGAAAGTGTTTAAAAGTGTGGGGCCATGTGAACTTTGAAAAAGAAAAGTTTGATCCACATGAAATTTTCTCAAAGAAAATGTGCTTATTTCTGTCTGTGGGAACATTATTGTGTTTACACTTAAAAAAATAGTTTTACTTTAAATGGGATATCTCTTTTAAATGTTACCTTCTTGGCTTCTGAAATGTCCTTTGCCAAGCTTATGGTGTAACATATCTGTGAACAAAGAGAACATAATGACCTTCAGTATATATTTTTGCAACATGTTTCCATGTGACAAAATGTTGGTGTTTGATGTGTCAACCTTTTCGCCCTCAGTGTTGCTCTCAAATATGAAGGCGCTAAACGAAGGCTCTCCCGTCTCATCGCCGCTGTTCCAGTCTCTGCTCTCCACCACGAATCCCATCAGCCTCCCGTTCTCTTGGTGAGCTGCAAACTGGCAAACCTCTTCAGGCTGGAACTGAGAAATACAGAGTGTAGAGAGGTGAGGGGAGAGGGCGGATCAAAGTTTTTGAATGTTTTGAATTTCAGTGAATACGACTAAAATTTTTTAAATAAAAAAAAACAAAAAACTGATTGGTTCTTTTGTGATACTCACACTAATTCGTGTAACTTGAGTCTGTGGGTCAATCAACCTGTTGTAGAGACAAAGTGGAGACTTAATAGGAATATTTTTGCTCTTGTTTCTCTCTGATCTCTTTCTTTGACGGATCAGTTTTCTGGAACAAACTCAAACAGCGGAACTTGTCCTTTGTGTCTTGACTGAGTGTATCTGAGAATATTTCTGCTCATGGATGAACACTGCGACACACAGCAGCGTTTTGTTGCAGATGTTTATACCTTACTGATGCTTTAGAAATGTTTTGTTCCAAGGCCCTTCTTCACTGTAGTTTTCTCCATTAATAACGTGTATAAAAAGCAGTGATGGCACCTGCTCCCCTTGAGACAATACTACAGACAAGATTAATTTTGTAGGTAAGGCTTTCACAAAAACATTTCTTGTAAACAAGACCAATGAACTATATATATATATATATATGTAGATATTTTTTTTACTGTGAATAATACGATTCAGCTGTACACTGCAATGGGTTTTATACATGTTTTCCAAGTGAAGGCCACAGGATTTTCAGCATATACAGAAGGTACAGTGTACACTAACAAAAAGTGATAATGGAGTAAGTTGAAGCTATAGCGCCTATCAGCTCCACCAAACTCTTTCTGTGTTTGACGGTATAGTCATTGTTGTGTCCATGACGACTGAAGGAGGGAAGGTGGAAGCACAACAGCTTGATGGACCAATATCCTTTCAGAGAGCTCTCCAGGCTCTGCACCTTAAAAGTGGGGAAAGTCTTATGTCTCTGCCCAACCTTTTGGCTGAAAATGCCAAGAAGCACTCATGAAAATATATGTCTTCATCACAGCAGTGTCTCTCTCAGTCTCTGCTGAAGCTCAGTTCTCGACTTGAATTGCATCCATGTTTTTGGCTGACTAGATATTTGCATTAACAGGCAGATAATGAGTGTATCTAATAAAGTGGCCATGGATTGGACATTTCTGGTTTATGAATGCCTGCTTGCCACGATTACACACTAAAGGTCCATTCAACTGGTTTTCATGCAACCCTTTATAAGAGATGGGATAAATTTTACCTAAGGCTACTGCTGGTGACCATAAGGTGGGACTCTGTGGTCCTGAAGATGTTGTGAATGGCTCGGGCAGCCAGCACCTGCCTCATGGCCTCATAGATCACCTCTTGGTTGTCACCACAGCAAACTGCCATAGAGCCCAGGAAGCGCACTGCAAATACTTGCTGCAGGAGGGAGTCTATGGAAACATACCAAAATCAGCCTCATGCATATACAAGGACAGGAAACAAAGACTCATGTTGAGGAATAAGGTCAAGCTACTCAAACACACCCAAAATAGGTTTTGCAGAAAGCTATTAAGTGGAAATGATGAATGAGGAAAATGATTACCGTCATTTTCTGTTGAACAGTCATCACCAGTTTCTCCAAATGGATTTGTTCTTCTGCAGGAAGGCAGCACATGTACCAGAAAAAAGGCCACATTTCAGGAGATCTGCATTGTCAGTGTGTTGTTTTCCATAACCGTTTCTTAAAACATGCACCCACATAAAAATTCCAACCCCCCTCACCTCCCTCCACCTCTGTTCTGGTCTTGAAACTCAGAGGCTGGCAGCATGATATCAAACTGAATGGGTGTGCCAGGAGCGATCAGGTCCTCTGGTTGAGGAGCAGCACCTGTCTTCTTGGTGCCACTGCTGGTTTCATACACACCTCCTGGTTTTGCTCTGAAGGAGAATGAACATTTGCTTGTAAGCTTAAATCAAGTGATTTCTACAACCACCACTGCTCAGTTACAGGATTGAAATATTTTATAAACCCTTTCACAAATGGTCGGATAATAACAAAACAAAAAAGACATGCACGTCACTAGATAAAATATATTAAGGGGGAGATATAAGACAAACCATAAAATCCTGTCAGAATAGATTTTTTTCAGCTGCTTTTTTGTAAATAGAGCCCAAATATCATAGACACAAAAGCATCAGCAGCCATTTTGAAAGGTAAAAGGTGTAAAATCACAGGTATAATTAATCAAATAAATGATGGCTGAGTTCCATTTTTGCTTCCACACTATCAGGCTGCATGCCTACCCACTGTCACACTGACCTGAACAGAGACATTTTAAATATGATCAGTAACACCTGTGCTTGTCAAAATGGCTGCTGTGAAAAAAATGCCCATTATAGAACTCATCTTGTATAATTTCTTGTATATTATAGGAGAGATAGTGGACATACAGGAGTATAAACATTGTACAATGTAAAATAGTCTAAAAATAAAGCATGTTCATAGATTTGTGCAGTTTATCAAATGGAAACATTTCTTTGTGTTAATGTGTGACCAACTTAAGACTAAGTCTCCCCAAAAAATTACTCTCCGTCTTTCAGGAATGTTCAGAGTGGTCGTGATTAGCTTTGCAAAACCAAGATGTTTAAGAAATGTAATTTGTCTTTTCAATTGTCAGTGGTCACAGTTTTGACATTTAGTTTCTCATATCTTCCTGGAGCAAACAGGCATCGTGTCATCACAGAGACAAACACTATACATATGCTGCAAAGATTTAATTAAAAACGTTTATATTCATTTTACAAGACAATTACGTGCTAAGACAAAACCCATCTAAATGTGCCACAAACTTAACATGAGGTGATAAAATTCAAGAGCAGATGCTGCGTTTAGCTTTGCGAACATGGGACTAAGTATCTTGTATGCTTTCATAAGCAGGAGGTGTCTGACCTGTCAGGGTTGGGGGAGCCTTCTTGCCTCTTCTCAAAGCTGGTTATGGGAGTGACTGCCTGGATGGCACTTTGGTTCAGTCGAATGGCCACAGCCTGACAACAAGAAACACACATTATCTCTGTATTGCCAGCTCTGTCATTTATACTGTATTATATATCACAACAATTGGACAACTGAACAAAGATCAATGAAATGTTTTGGATTTGGATTTCATGGCTGAAAGGAAACATTTACCTCAGGATTGTCAGTCAAGTAAATCTGTCTGGAGATGTTGTTCACTGTGCAAATCCACTGAGAGAGAAACACAGACAACCACATTAGGGCTTCCTCGAACCGTCAGACACAAGCAGCCTGAAATCACTGGACTAATACCAACTGTGATGTGTCCAAACCCAAAACCTAACATGTAATCTACACCAATGAGTGTCGACACGTCCTCCGCTGCTGTGACTGATACTCGTAGCAGACGAGTGAGATGGAGATGACACAGCTGTTTGAACACTTACTTCTTCATATTCTTTTTTGCTCTCAGCTTGCAGAATCATTGACCTGGAGGTTTCAACAAGAACAAGAAGAATTAATTAAAATACATCCACTAATCTCATACATATGTGCAATTTGTTATGATGGCTGGATGTGAAGAGAAAGTGGACATACGTTTTGCCTGAAGGGGAGGTTATCTGAAAACAGTAGCGCCTGTCCTCGCACTCCACAGCCATGACGGAGCTGTTGTCCAGGTCGAGCACCATCCCTCCTGCCACTGCTCCTCGTGGCTGGCACATGAGGTTCCCTCCCTGGGTGAAGAAGTACAGTCGATCCCAGGCTGTGGTCACCAGGCCTGTTTTACTGCAGCACAGAGAGTAAGAAGAGTCAGAATGAATGGGTAAATGTCAGAGGTGCAGGATATCTCTTACTTAAAAATGCTTTTGTTTTGTTAACCAAATTGAAAACTGATATTTTATGTAATCTACATAACAAAACATATTGATCTTGGTTTTCTGCAACACCAAGATTTTGAAGGTCAACACCACTGGTGAGGAACCAGTGAGGTTTGCTGGTGACGCCCTAGAGCCTTCACATACCTTGGCAGTGTGTTAATAAGCAAGGGAGGACAGATGCAGATCCAGAATGAGCAAAACTCAAGTAACATTCATCCAACTGAAAAACATTTGAAACACCAAGATATGCCTGTTCACCTCAAACATCACGTACAGTATGTACTGTTGTACGGAGCAAAAACATGGAGGACTACAAAAACCACCAAAAGAAGATATGACCTTCATCAACCAGTGTCTGCATTGGATCCTTTCAATACGCTGGCCAGAGATCATCAGCAACTCAGATTTGTGGCAGTAGAAAGATGAGCATCTTATGAAGTAAGAGATCCTGAGAAGAAGGTGGGGTTGGCTTGGTCACGCCCACAAGGAAAAAGAAAGAGGGGACGCCCTCGGATCACCTGGTGCCGGAACCTGGACGCAGACATCAAGCGGACGGGAATGGGATGGGGACAGCTGGTGACAGCAGTACAGAGCTGACAGCACTGGTCAGCAATCGTCAATGGAGGGGCTCTATTCTCTCATGTGGCTTTTTTTCTACCACATTTGCACACAAAGGAAAACTTTCGTAATGGTGAGAGAGCAGTGTTGATGGTTTCAGGCTGGATGTGACATAATTTCCTCACACATCTGGTGTGTGAATGAGTTTGGGAAAAAAAAATGATGTGCAAAAAGCATGATCCAAGTCTACCCCCCCTTACAAGCTGGGTGAAGACTATTACAAGAAAAACACACATGCAAGAAAAGGAGAGTTAAAATCTTACGAGGAACATTCAGAAAAACACATTAAAAATTATACCCATTGCCTCATGTTGACCATCACTTTTCTTTAAATTATATATATGATTAATTATTAATTGTTCCTTTATCAAAACCCACAGCCTCTGCTGTGGGTTTTTATGATGGAGCCCTTTAAAAATGTCTTTCCTCTTGTCTCGTGGCCATACTTGGATTTCATCTAAATGTCTACTATAATCTAACTTTTTAACAGATTTAGCAAACACGAGGAATCATTCTATTTAGTCTGGCAAGCCTGTGCCTCAGTGATAATAGGACCTTAACAGAATAAAGAGATGTGAAAGTTAACATGTGTTCTGCCAGGAAATTCTCCAAATGTAATTGAAACTGGAACCAGATATTATCACATTCAGTTGGACCACAGAAAGTGACAGCCTCTTCTTTAAGTATGTTTTACAGTTTGGACTTGTTTGTGATCATAATGTTAGGGGAATTTATTTACATTTTACATCACAGAATGTCAAACTTAATACCCTTCCTTTGTCCTTATTGTGTTCATGAAGTTTAGAGCTGTTCTTGCAACAGTGGTTTTAAAGTTTTATATTGTTTTATCTATGGTATATTATATTAATACATGTTTACAAATACCTTTAAATAAATTACACAAAGTCACATGATTTCAGAACAAACATAGGCTCATCTGTAAGCTGTCTTTTCATACATACACAGCCTATAAAACATTTCCTATTTTTCTTCTCTCATAAATACTGAGGTGCATGGCCCATGCTGTTATGAGTAAGTCAGAACATTAATTTTGCCGGATAATTTAAAATAGCAAACATTCTCTGGTCTCAGCTCCATTTGACACTTGTCTGAGGCTGCTGGCACTGTGTGTCATTAGACGGAGTGGCATTCTGTGGAAACCTTTTCTCAAGTGTCACAGACATTTGTCAAAGACTTTGGATGTGAATGAGCGAGAGAGAGAGTGTGACAGCTCTGACATTTCACTAAATCACATTGCTGGCTATGCTGCAGTTCTAACCCTGCAGCCATTAAGGACGTTTCCCTTCTGATGTGTCGACTGTGCAATAAGCTGACAGTGCACACTGTCAACACACCATATCTGACACACCTTGTCTGCTATGACAGACTTATTGTTTACTCATTGTTCATGGATACTGTAAAAAAAACAGCAAGAGAAGCAAAAACTATATTTTCTCGTTTTTTCAACCTACTGCTGTTGTTTACTGGTTGCATCTATTGCACCAGACTGTATCTTAACTAAGTAAAATGAGTTCAAAATTGTCTCAAAGACACTCCTTGATGTACAGATGATTTAGGAACACAATATGGAAAGGAAGTGTCCTTGGACTTTAGATACAGTAAGGAAGAAAGGATTGGAATTTTAGATAAGGAAGTATGTGTAATTAATCTTACTTCCTGATGTTGAGGTAGCCTGCCTTCTGGATAAGTGTGCGATTGACAGACTCAGTGTCCTTATCTGGCATATAGACAGTGTCCTCCACAGACAGAAGCTCCCTCTGGGACAAACGCATGGCCTCTGCCTCAGTGTCCAGCTGAGCCTGGATACTGTGAAGAAATTAAAGCATTTGCAGAACATCAGAATGAACTTATTCCATCACATTAACATCTGATGAATCATGATGTAAACAAGGACCGTTATGAGTCTTTTACCTTTGGGTCATTTTGGACACTGAGAAAAGAAAGTTGTCCATCTTCTTAGACACCAGTTCAATGCCTTTCTTAAAGAAGCTGATCTGAGAGTTTGGAGAGAGCAGTGGTCATTTATTTAATATTCAATTACATTTTTACAGCTGCATGTTACATGTAATGTAAATTCCAAGGAACCAGGATCACATAGTAGAACTGAGGACAATTCAACTCAGAAAAATTAATTGTTGATTTACTTGTTCTATACTTATTTATTTAATGATTTTCTGCAGGCTAGCTTTTCAAGTAGCTTGTAATAACATGTGAATCCTGCAGGCAAATATGAAAAAGACAAGAATCAAATCCTCACATTTAAGAAGCTGTAAATAAATAGTATTTAAATGATGAATTAATTCGAAAGATATAACTGTAGATTATTATTCTGTCAATGCAATAATTAATTAGTCATCTATATAAAATGAATAAAATTTTGCTGATTTTTGTATTGTTTTGTTTTACACAGTACCTGATACTGCATAGGACCTTAAAAGTTGACATTAACTATATCTGTTCTTGTGAGGAAGTCATTTATTGGTAAATTAATAACAATGTCTTGGCCTAGTAACAGCAGCTCAGTACCTGTGCCTGTGTGTAGCCTAACATGGGTTCAAGCATAGCCACTCTTTTACGATACTGTAGAGCATTAAGGGCACAGTAATACTGCAGTGAAGCCTGGTGCTGCTTCCTCCTGGTGTAAGCCACCTCCTTCACCAAGTCTGCCTTCAGCTGTTCACACAGGAGAGAGCAGATGACATGAAGTTCTGTATACACACACACACACACACACACGCGGATGTTCTAAAACAGTCCTATTCTCTCCCAAGACAGTCATATTATCTTTAATGCCCAAGGTGACACATCAAGACTTTAAGAGGAATCATATCATTGCAGCCATTCTAGTGCAAAGTGTTTTCAAAGTCTTACTACAACAGAGTAAGACTTGGCAGTAGAGCAATTTAAATATATTACTCTGCTCATAAAATACTCTTTTAGGGCAGTAATGCAAGTAAAAGCATTTTGTAGCTTTCTGTCAGAAGAAAAGCTCCATTAATGAAGGTGAGAGAGCATGTTACACTCACACTACCTTCTCATTTTCTTTCTTCTTGGGCAACCGGCTATATTTGACCATTGCTGCTTCATGCTCTGCAGAAGAAGAGAGAGGAGAGGAGAGGAGAGGAGAGGAGAGGAGAGACAGAGATAAAGACAGAGGACATGATCAGACAGTAACTACAGATGGTTACCGTTTTCTAAAACTGGTAAAATGACAGACTTACCATCAGTGGCGATGCCAAATATTTCCTTCAGTGTGCTTATCTCTGCAGGAGTCATAGAGGTGTTAGAACATCTACAACTGATTCATATGTTTCAGATTAATTATTGCTTTTTTTTATGGTAGTCAATTGTTTGTTAAATGGAGGAATTAAAAACATGGCTTCATAGTGAAACTTGTTTTCTTCTCAAACAAATAACTTTACCTTCAATCTCTGATTAAATGTATAAATACAGTATGTCCACAATAATAACAAATCAGAAACATTATGATAATGAGTTACCCTAGTAGTCCTCCCTGGGACCAAAGTCTGGTCTTGATGAGGCAGAATCTCATTTCTGAGGCTTTTGTTTAAATTAGGATTAGAATTTGAATTATGATTTGGTTACACCTAGTGTTAGGCATTAATGGCTATGGTTAAGGTTTTGGTTAAACTGTCAAAACGAAAGAAAGTCCTCCAAATAGCTGCACAAACCTGTGTGTGTGTATGTGTGATACTACCTGTGAGGTCCTTCTCTCGAAACTGGATCAAGGGGAAGACCATGCTGTCAGCCATCTGGTTGGCGAGCTCAGAGTGAAGCGAGTTCAGCTGGATGAGACAGAACAGATGGTACAAAAATACCAAGTGGTGCACAAGGACACACTCGGAAGATGTACCCTCGCCAGACATCTTGATTCATTCTAATTTTTATAGTGACTTGCTGCATGATGGAAACTAACTTTCAGCAAAATGGGGGCACAGAAGCAAACAATGCCTCCCCTCTCTCACATGAAGCCAATATTGTGGAACAGCATGTGTTGTGATGAGAATAATAAAACCTTCTGTTTGCTCTGATATTGGAAATGGGACCAAATGTTTTACACACAACAGGCTTAACAACAAGATATACTTCCAACATTTCAACAAACTGACATCCAATTTAATCTGAATTGCTCTGTAAGTGCTGAAGTTCACAGGATTAGGTGCAGTAGTGGGACTAATTGCACCACGAAATGAGCTCTCCTTTTAACACAAAGAGGCAAAGGTCAAACAAACAATCAAACTGTGTCCTCTGAGCACACTGGATGTGTGTGTGAGAGTGGGTGTGTGTGATGAATCTTTTTGAGTGTTGAGTAGACAGCACTGTGGACCCCCATGGCTGTAAGTGACAAGCCCATTTGTTAAGTCTATATACATAAGCACACACTGCCCACCTTCATCCATCCATCCATCCATCCATCCATCCATCCATCCATCCATCCATCCATCCATCCATCCATCCATCCATCCATCCACCTCATGCTGCCTCGCCGTCCATCCATCAGGTGTGATAGACATCATATCCACCTTTAAGCATTAGTGCACAATCACTTCTATTTCATAGGGAATAACAGGTATTTTCACTGAGCTAATTTTACCAGTGTTCTTGGGAAGAGCATGTGCAATATCCTTTGTAACATGAGTAAGTGCCAAATACTGACTGTGCAGTCACTGATCATCCTTCACTTTTGCTATGGATATACACACACACATGCACACACGTAATATAACAGCAAAATGCGAGCCTCACCTCCCCTACAGTTTTTGCGAAGTGCTGCAGCGTGGTGATTACCTCCTCATCACCTTTTCCAAGGGCAAAATTCTAGGAAGAAGGAAAGGAAAGGAAAAACAAGTTTAATAATGAAACTTCATAACATAGTGTAGACCTACTACATACTGGAAGCTATAAAATTAAAAAAAAAACTGTTCTGCAAAAATTTCTGACATGTTAATGTCATGGCCCAAGTCCAGCAATGCTTATAAATCCCATGCTGAAGTTGCTGAGGTTTAAGCATTGATTAAAACATCTTGTGCATCAATTACTAGTCATTTGTAGATTTCTCCTATCTACAACTTTGCAAACAGTCACCTGATCCACACACATCTTCATGATGATTCAATTCATCTGCTGTATTGAATCAGCATGTAAACTCTTTTCATTTCTAGTTTACATAAAACAAGGTAACATGTTTAACAACATGCTGAATGAATCTATGTGAAGATTCTTTCCTGCAAAGAGATTTCACACAGACTGACTCACTGCACAGATGAAGTGTAGATGCAGGGCCATGCAAACTGTATGAAGCTTTCACATCTTGTTTTCTTATGCAATCATAGATGTAACTGATGTCCCTCACTTACAGTCATTTGAATTATTTCACCTAATTACACTTGCTGTGAATTGTATTTATTTATTCATTTATTTATTATTTCTGTCCCACCATTAAAATAATGTTTGAGTTTGACAATATATTTGAACTACAAAGAACACTGGTTTATTGACGTTCTTGACAAGTGTTCATGCTTGTGTTTTTCATGGAAAATAAGGTATAAAATGTCAATTTTACCAAAAAAAAAACCAAACAAAAAACATCATTTTCATCCCTCAGCAGTGTCTGTAGGTATTCCTCATTTGACTGCAACAAAAAAGTCCTCAAAACACTTTACATACCACTTGCTGCAAGGTCTATTGAGCAGGAGCAGCAAATGAATGTCTCTTTGATAAGCATACATATGATTTTTGTTCAGTATTATCCCTCATGTGAGCAACAGTGGCTGGACTGCCAAAAGCTCAAAGGTACTGCAGCAGTAAAGTTAATCTGGAGTAATAAACATAATAAACATGAGAGGGGCACAAACAGGATTTAAATCACTCTACTTACTTTCTTCTCATAGTCCAGGAGTTGCTTTGAGAGCTGCTCTGTGGCCAAACCCATCTCACTCTGTAGGAGAACAGGTTGAGAGAAAATTCAAGGTGAGCAGGCTGAATTATAATTCTCCTTTTCTACCTTGTATGTAAGAAAATGAATTCACAACAGTTAATTTAGGTTCCCATTAACATTCCTTAAAATAGAGGGTGATAAGTCGTAAATGTTGTTTTTTCCGAAATAAGTTTAATAAGTTTAATGCACTTCATGTTTTTAGAGAAAACTGAATTCTAAAACTCGTGGGAAGAAGACACATCAGCTCATACCATTTCATTTGTCATTTTGCATTAGTTAAATTGCTAAAGAAGTGTATAGTAACCATTTGCCCAGTCAAAATTTTCCAGAGAGACAAAGCAGACATTTATAGATGAGTAAGGAACATTTTCTGTCGAAATAAAACAGGTAAATAAAATGGCTCCTGGTCAAATTTGCACACAGCAAAGACAACTTCATATGTTTGTGTTTCGTTTAGTACCTGAGCTCCAAAGACTCGCTGCATCGATTGGAGCAGCTGGTTTGTGTAATCTGTGAGCATCCCCGCATCTTCCTCAAACACGCTGAGCAAGGAGCGCGTCTGTTAGACAAGACATACAGTACGGTATGATGAAAAAAGATTACAACTATTTATTATGATTAGAGAGGCAAATGTTGCATAAATGCACAACTGGAGCAATTAGTAACACATCTTCAGCTTTATTATACTGTATGCAGTATGTTAGAAAACGGAATATTTTTGTGATCTGAGGCTGATAACTGGGGAAAAAACAAAACTGGGACATATATGAAAGGTTTCAGGGTGTTGTGACATTTAATTGTTGAAAAGAATTGTTTATTTGATCTATCACTGACACTAACAATAATACGTAAAATAAAATAAACATGAAAATAATTTCACGTTGTAGCCCATAACAACAGGAAAATTTTGTTTCTGGGTGAAAATGTTCCTG
This sequence comes from Brachirus orientalis, assembly GCA_016785285.1. Classification (NCBI taxonomy): domain Eukaryota; kingdom Metazoa; phylum Chordata; class Actinopteri; order Pleuronectiformes; family Soleidae; genus Brachirus; species Brachirus orientalis. The sequence goes on along the minus strand of JAFBJR010000146.1, from coordinate 6,429,112 downwards.
TTACTAAAAACAGTTTCAACTGAGTTTGGCAGTAACATATAAAAGTATGTTATTTTTAAGAGCATTGCTAGAAATGAGACATGGGTAGAGAAATGAGGGTAGTGGCAGTACTGAAATCCAGCAGTGATTTTGGAGGCAGAATGATTTTACTGCAGGCTGACTATGCAAATTATGAAAATCCGGTCTATTTGCAAGATTCTCCTTCCATAAACAGGTGCAGTAAGGCAGGGCAGATACGGTGGAGAGGAACACACCCACTGCACTGGTTAAAGTCTGTTTACACTTTAATCCAGCCGACCTTCATCACCGTCACTGTACACTGAAAGGAAATTTTTATTTACATTTCACTGCAGATGCATGATGAAGGATAAGAATATGAGCCTCCAGCTTGGCATGTACTTAAGCAGTATATCAGAATCAGTGAAAACATTTTGAAGGCTGTCAGATCAATCAAAAAACTTTGACAAAAAACTAAATGTTTTATTGCCAGTGACATTTTGAGCACAAGAGACTTTCCAATGCACTTATCGGAGGATGTTATCGTGTTAAGAAAAGAGTGATGCACCCAAACATCACAGGTTACATGCTACATTAGATATGCATAATAAAAAAGGGTGTCCTGTATTTCCCTTTCCAATGCCAATGAAACTCCCATGAGAGCTGGTAAACAACTTTCACACTGCAAGTCTGGCCTGTAAGTAAAAAGCACAAGCTGCTCCTTGTGAAAATTACATATACCATTGCCCTGTTGTTGCAAGCAATTGCCTAATTCCTTGGAACTCTGATAACAGAATCCTCTCCTAAATCCTGTGAGCCAGACCCAGATTGACTCTGGTCCTACAATCTGACTTGATACAAGAAATGAGCCGAAAGGAGCAACAAACATTTGTTAGTGGTCCAATGCTGGTCAAAATAAAATGAGTGGATATCTTGAAAAAATTCCTTATTATCCAAAACCCCCCAAAACACCATATAAAAGCTGTACAAAAAAAGGACACACCACTGACATCACATGACTAGAAGGTGAGTGATGACTGCGACAATGCAGTTTTCACGTCAGCAGCATGGATTTATTTTAAGAAAAAGGCAAAACAGCCAAAAGTAATGCTGTGATGATTTATTTCTGCCCTTATGGGAGCAGATTATTTGTTACATTGCTGTTTTTGAAATGGCTGGTTATGGCTGGATAATAAATGTGTCAGCACAACTGTGTTAGTAATACCTTAAAGGTTCAGTGTGTTAGAATTAGTAACATCTAATGGTGAGACTGCAGATTGTAACAAATGGAGGACTGGACCCCTCCACTTACCGTTCCCTTTCCCAAGTGTGTCAGAGAATTATGGTGGCTTTTTCATACCAGAGAGACTTATTCTTCATTTGCAAAGTAAGCTCCTGCCTCAAAATGTGAAATGTTTGTCTGTTCGTGTTGCTGTAGGAACACGACAGCACAGGTTGGCATCCTCCATAATGCAAGGCCCTTGCCCAAAATACATATAAAATACTTATTGTACAGCTATAACAAGCTAACAATGTTAAAGCAATTATACATGTGCATTGGTCCAATGTTGCCAGCTGGTATTAGACATCACTACTTGATTCAACATTGTATGGAAAATAGAATGGTTGCAGGTAAGTTACATATGATTATGACACCTTCCATATGAGTCTGGCGGTGTAATATCTCTTCTAACTGACAGCCTGTGGGGCGAGAGTTGCATCTATAAACACAAGAAACACTCAGTCCAAAGTATACCGCTTATTATAACGTTGCTATCCTGTATTAACTGTGTTTACGACAGTAGCAGGAAAAGGAAGCCTTTCCTCAAAGAGGATTTCTTTCCCACAACCCCGTGTTTACTGGGAGCTGTCATCGACCAGTGGAAACAGCAGCAGGCTAGCACAGGAACAAGACCCTGTCTGGGTTTTAGTCAGCTAACGCTCGCTTCGGCTCTCCTTCCTTGTGTAAACGTGATGAACCGTCGTACGGGCCTACCTGAGGACTATCTTGCAGCGCTTCCTCCAGCAGCAGTTTGTGGTGTACGGCCGGCATCTTGTTAGCTTTCAGGAGAAGAGAAGAGAAATGAAGGGAACGGGAGGGTTTGAATTATCAAGACCTTGGACTCGGTTTCCCAACAACCCTTGCGCGAGCAACAGGAACACGTAGGAGTTGGAGGCTGGCCCACAGTGACCTCACCCAGAAGGATCAGCAACGCATGCGGATGTACTTAAAACCCGTATTTTAATGGTTATAAAAGCCTTCGCTTAACTGTTTACACTTTTTTGAATGCGCATTTTCTGTTTTCCTGTCCTTCCCGTTGTTTTCTATTTCAGTCGGTGTTCTCTTAAAACCTGCGTGTAATGTTTATGAGCGTGATATAAAAAGAGAGAATAACGTGCATAATGACCAAAACTGTCACGACAAGCTGGATCTACGTGAGAGTGCGTGAGACGCCTGTGGAGGAATGATTGGGGTGAACCATGGGTCTAATCATGTGATGTGTCAACAGTGACTTCATGCGGCCACAATGAGGAATTGCAGTTATCTTTTTTCAACAACCGCAAAAAATGAAACAAAATAGTCACTTGTAGATCAAGGTTTTGCATCGTGAACTTTACTTTTCCCTCCAAAACTATAATTTTAAAAAATAATAGTAGCTGTAAATTCACCTTTACCAGTGAAATATTTAATGAAACTAGAATAAATGAGTAATAACACAATTCTAGGATACAAACAAGTTATATTGTTTTTATAGTAAATCAATTATTATAGTAAATCAACTATTATGACTAGAATGGAATTTGGTTTAAAATTAAGGTTAACCAAAAAAATCCACCTTTTATCATATTTTGAGAAGCACCTATCTGACACCTAGAAAGACTAATGGTTATGTTCATCTTTGTCATGTTTATTACATGAAATAAATGCATTTTGGAATGACTTAAAGGTGTGATTTCTATTCTCTCCAATTATTTTATTTACTGTTAAATTGAGGAAAGCAGCTAATCTTCAATTTTAAGCATTTTGAAAAGAAATAATTTAAATGATTCATTTTAGCTTGGGCAAACATTTTTGTCAACTGATGGAGGCATTGTTTTAGCAACACATAATTATTTATTTACTTTTTTACACAGAATAGGCCTTTGGATATGAGTCTTTAGCAAAATTGATTAATAAATTCAGATTCAGAGAACTTTATTAATCCCTCAGGAGATTCCCTCTGGGAAATTTAAACTCCAGTAGCAATAAAGCACTAAAAAATTGCACACAAAAAAAAGAAAATGAAAAGAATAGGATCACACCACCGAAAAAAGAAAAACCAAAAAGACCCAACATTAAGTATAAATATGTTATGTTATATTATAGCAGATATTATTATTAATTATATTCCATGTATAAACTGTGGTATATCATATTATGTATATGTAATTTATAATATAGATAAGTAGCATAAGTAAGTGAATAAATAAGGTTAAACTAACAGTATTATGATGCCAATTAACAGATGTATGGATTCATATATAAATTAACCAGTACATAGATATTAGTGGTATTGTTATACAACTTAACAGATATATAGATATTATAATTTACATATTATACACATATTTGTATTTATAGTGCAAAAAACAGAGGAGAACAGACAGAGCAAAACAGCAAGCATAATATAATATATTGTACATGGGTGTATGATTGCACATGGTTTGAGGTAATATGATTGTTAGGGTTGCAGTTATGCACAGTTATTGCTTTGTAAATTGTCCAATCCTCCTCCCCCTCAGTGAGGAGTTGAACAGTGTGATGGCTCGGGGGACAAAGGAGTTCCTCAAAGGAGTTTTTGAGCCTGTTGGTCCTGCACTTGAAGAGGAGCAGCCTGTCACTGAACAATATTCTCTGGCTGTTGATGACAGTGTGCAGAGGATGGCTAGGATGGTCATCAGTTTAGCCAGTGTTCTCCTCTCTGCCACTGTCACCAGAGGGTCCAGCTCCACTCCGACTACCGAGCCGACCCTCCTGATCAGTTTTCTCCAGCTTGGACAGGTCCTTTTTTGATGTGCTGATGTGCTGTATGAAAGGATACTCGTGACCACAGACTGGTAGAGCCTTCACAAGAGTTTCCTGCAGATGTTAATCGGTCGAGGAAATACTGCCTGCTCTGGGCCTTCTTGTACAGCTGTCTTGTCTTGCATGTCCAGTCCAGCTTGTTGTCCAGCCACAGCCTGAGGTATCTGTAGGTCTCCACGACCTCCACCTGCTCTCCCTTGATCAGAACTGGTCTCCGATTGTTGAGTATTAGATTTTAATTGAAATTTTGTTTTAAGTTTTGGTGCAAATGCAAAATTAAAAATGTCTGTTGACTTCAAATGTGTACAGTATAAAGTGATCTGCTGTGTGATGACAGAGATACATTTAATTTAAACTACATCCATCTCAACACAAACAGCAAGTGCAAAATAAAGTGATTTGTGGACTATTTGGAAAATAGCAACAAGTTTTACAAGGAGAGGAGAGTGGATGAAAGGCCATGAAATACAAGATGCAAAAGCTGAAGTAGTCTGTGTTGTCTACCCAATAATTTTAGGTCTCAGTAACATGCTCATGTTTTGTTGTGTGTGGTCTTATTCAGGCAAGCCATGACAAGCACAGAACATTGAACATTCTCTCGTCCCTGGTGGACTCAGGTTTTTAATTGGTTAAGTTGTGGCTGTAAATCAGACAAAGCATTTCAGTACCGAGTTGGATAATTAATTGTGGTTGCTGGCTCGACTAAGTTGGGGTTATAAAAAGAGATGCTTCATGTCAGTGGAACTGACTGAACAAAGCAGTGATTCAGCAAGGAAACACGCACTCAGAAATAAGCATACAACTGTGTCTGCTGGACAGCACAGTTATGAGTCAATTCAAGGATATTTACCCAAAACACGTATCAGTACATATAGAGTCTACAGCTACTTTAACTGCTATTTTTCACAAGGTTTAATCATTGCAAATTCAGTACAGCTGATTTGTTTTATGGGTGTTTGGTCAATAAAGGAGTGCATATCCGATTAAAATGAATGCATGACAACTTTAGAGAATCCCATTCAATAGCTGACATAACACAACTATAAACTTCAGTGAGTGAGACTAATCATCTAGAGGGGATTGTCCACGTTCTGCATCCAGACTAAAAAGCTCATCAACTTATTAATGGATCGGTACAACATAAATTATTGTACCGATCCATTAAGGTGATAAGTTATTTCGTCTGAATGTGGAACGTGTACTGTACCAACTGATCATGAGTACTTATTTGTTGCTATAGTGTTAAGGCAGTGGCTTTCTTTATCAAGCATCTTTACTGGTTCATTTCCCGGGATGGGTCAAGGGCTGGGGTGCCCCTGTGCAAGGCATCCATTACCCATTTCTAACGGGGCACAGATACAGTAAGTGCTGCCCACTGTCCCTGTGCCCGGCTTGTGTGTGTGTTCACTACTGGCGTGTAAAAGGGGTTTGGTTAAATGCAGAGGTCAAATTCACAATATCACTAATTGGTGTGTGTAAAAAAATAAATAATTCAAAGAAATTGTAAACATCAAAGACATGGCAAACATAATAATATGCGAAATGGAAACATCATGAAACTACTAAGCAGAAAGAGTGAGATAAAAAATACAGTTGGACTAGGTTTCCCTGATCAAGACTGGAAAGCATAATAAATGAATAAATAAGTAAATCATGAAACATGAAGGCCTGTATATGAACCTGAAGGATCTATTATTTGGCCTGTCCAGCACAAATTTGATGAAAAAAAAACAACTGACAATTTACATGTAGCACACAAAAAGCAAGTTGTATATTTCACAGGATGTCAGACACAGGCTGATACACCAACACCCCATAAATGCATTTCATTTTCACCCCCACTTTTATATGAGAAGAAGGCTCCTTATTGGTTGGGTCTCACCCCTCCCTCTGCCTCCTTTCCACCGTTTCCTGGGTAACCATTTCAGGGTGGAGGAAAAGAGCAAATCATGTGAGGACTTAGCATCTCTCTCTCTCTCTCTCTCTCTCTCTCTCTCTCTCTCTCTCTCTCACTCTTGCTCTCTCTCACTGTAAATGGGTGTGTATAGAAACATCTCTCTCCATGCTTTCAGTTCACAGTCAGTTCACTGCTTGGCAGAGAGGATAGATGCAAGACTAAAGAGAGGGGAGGGGGACACAATCAAAGGAGATTCCTCTAACAATTTTCTTTCTTTCTTTCTTTCTTTCTTTCTTTCTTTCTTTCTTTCTTTCTTTCTTTCTTTCTTTCTTTCTTTCTTTCTTTCTTTCTTTCTTTTGTGAAAGAAAGTGTTTTGGTCTCTGTCCTTTCCTCCTTTCTGTCCTTCTTGTTAAGAGTGCTTGGACGGTGGCTGCATCTATGCAAAATGGGCTGTGGCAATTCCTCAGTCACCAGCAACACAGGAGGGGGTGAGTGATTCAAGCATATGTGTGTCTGTGTGTGTGTGGGTGTGGGTGTAAGAGAGGGAGACATAGAGAAAGATAGGTGAGAGTATTTCAGAGAGTGTTCCTGAGAAGGTGTTTTGAATATAAATGATGTCAGGATTACCCTTGCATCCACTGATCCAGTGAGAGAGAGAGAGAGAGAGAGAGAGTGTGTGTGTGCGCGCGCGTGTGTGTGTGTGCTTGCGCAGCATGGATTTTGGTGTGGTGGTCTCCTTAATCATGTGTGGTGGGTTGAACTTAAAGGGTCTCCCATGTTCTCCAACAGTCAGACTGCTATCAGAAATTATTGCTTACTCTGTAAAGTCTACACTGATACAGAAGCAATGTGGTTTCTGTTTGTCTTGGTGTGTGTGTGTGTCTACTTTGTGTGTGTATGTTTCAATTCCCATGGTTTTTGCTGATGAAAGAAAGGTAGTTTCACTGACTTTTCCTCATTTTATTTTGTTCCCCATCTCGACTGATGCAGGTTGTGCTTGGAAATAGGCAGCTTTGAAATAGGCTGCTCCATCTATGCAGCTGTCATTTATAAAGCCTGGAGAAAACATGTGAATGGAGGAAATGAGATGGTCACAGTAACCCTTAATTGTGACATCACTCAGTTGATTGACGCTGATACAATCTTTACCTGTTTTAAATGATACTACAATAAACCTCTGGCCACCACAGTCAAATTATCTGAAGGATTATCTCATTACCATGGTTTATTCAGTTTGGTGACTATTGAATCAGTCAACTTATACCACGCTTGTTCACAGCACCTGGGCTCACTGTCCTCTTCTGCTTTAAATTTGTCCTATAAGGTTACAGTGTCAGTAAATATCACCTAAGTGGTCCTCCGAGTTTCTGGTTTGTTTTTTTTTTTTGTGAAGGCCGCAGTTGCGTAATTTATTTCTGTGCAGCGGGTCTTATCCATTTTTGGCTCTTTCGTATAGAGGACAGTGTTTAGCACAATGTCAAGGACATGTGACAGCCTGTCACTGTGACAAATGCAGACTAGTCACTGCTCTCATTTGTCCATGCCAGCTGACATCACCAATTATTTGTCTTTGAAGACTTCATATTTTATATTGATAAAAGTGTGCTAATATCGATGATTTGTTTGTACCTTAAGCAGTATATCAGTTGTTATATTCAGTATAAGCAGATATAGTGTAAGTGTATCTCTTACAGTGAGGACTGGTATGCAAACTGAAACATATTTTGAGTTATTTGCTTCCACGTACTTTCCAAACTATAACTACTCCCATAGTCTTTCTGGAAGCTTTTAAGTCGAATCTACAAGAACATTCTAGTTTGAACTATTAGCAATCTGTACATGACAGCCTGAGTGCACTGTATGTGACACTGCTCATTCTCAGTGTTATTCAGCCAGATGTGGATATGAATGAGCTGTTGTTGAGCTACTGAATGGTCCCAGTGTCATGTGAGCAGACTCCAACATTTACTGTAGAAAAAATTCCTTTCACAAGGATGAAATTTGTTGTATTTGTGTGTAACTTAGATAATTTGATTTTCCTCTTTTACATGTTATTCTAATACCATTTCAAGGTGCACTTCTACAGCGATGCAGTTAGGTTTGTCATTAAAAGGTGATTGGAGAGCATAATGGAAGATTTTGTTCCCTTGTTGTTTCAAGGTCTAATGGCAGTCGATTTCAATAGCATGTGAGTGTCAGTGGTTCAGCAAGTACTGAGCTGCTCAAGGTGCATTAAAGAGTCAAATAGTACTGGTACAGACACAATGGGAATCAAGGCCTTTTAAAATGTGTGTTTATTTTTGGTGTACCTGTATATTTTGTGCTGTTTTTGTATGTAATTTATTTTCATGTGTTTTAAAGAATTAAGAATTGCAAGGTCTCTTTTTGAAGACTGATTTGAAAAGATACATACCAAATACTCTATGCAATACCACAAAGCACACAACTGATATTCAAAGTACTTGCATTTATACTGCTCTAAGACTGCTAAAAGAGACCAGCCTTTCTAACTGAGCATTTTTCTACATATTGTTCCATTTTTACAGAGCACAGTGAACATGTCTTTCAATTTGTGACATCAATAGTTGTTGTTTTGTTGCAGTGTGAAATATTATACAGTTGAGGTAGGTTTTCTGCATTTATGTCCATATGGTTGTTCACATGTCATGGAAAGAAACAGCTGTATGGCACATTAACTGAAAACACACAGGGATTAATTATTTGTAAGGTAAAACACTGAAGGATGAATTAAATCTTGTGTTTCCATCTGTTTGCAGGGCCAGCAGAAGTCTCAAAAGATGTGTAAGTACATCATTTATTTGTTAATGATTTAAAGTTGTTATGATGCTCATATACAGTAGGCATCATTATTCCCAAACCAAATAATGTTTTATGAATTGGACATCAGATTTGCCAAGTCTACATAGAAAATTAATTTATACAGCAAATGAAAATAATTCCAAAAAGGTTTATTATTATTTTTTCACACTGTATTTGTTGGCAATCAAGGCTGGTTTGACAAACACACAAAATGGTACTTGATAATGAATTATGACTTACAATACAACTGCGATTGTGAAATGAATTACATCTCTTTCTCTCTCCCCTTTTCTGTGTGTGTGTTTGTTTGTTGTAAATGTATGACAGTTTGTCAGTACAATTCTTGTAGAGATCCTCAGTTGTCATCTTTGCTTAAAATTTCCACCCCAAACTACCTAAAAACCAAAATGCAGTGCTTGAGACTTAATTTTTTTGATTTTATTAAGCCACTCTTTAGATTAAAAAGTAGTTTCTTCTTGCTTCAGAAAGTTCTACATGCCCTACTTGATTTTCTGTGTAGTGACCTTCAGAGGAGAAATTGTACTTTGCCATCTTCTTTAGGACCTTCTCATCCACTTTATCAGGACCAGTAGGGAACCTAATGAGGCAGAACATAATTTCTGAGGTACTGGTTTAGTTTAGGGATAAAACTGAATTGTGGTTAGGTTAAGGTTAGGATTAGGCATTAACTGCTTAGGGTTAAGGTTAGGGATAATGCTCTCTTTAGGCTGTCCAAATGAATGGAAGTTATTGCAGTGTCCTAATAAGAATAGCTGTGCAAATCTCTGCGTATGTGTGTGTGTGTGTGTGCATGTGTATGTGCTTTTTTGATTACCACCTGAGCAGCCAGCACAGAGCCCAGGAGAGCTGACAATAGTACAGAACTGACTCACTGAGACTAATCACAGACTAGTAGTCCCTAGGACTGTGGAACCAAGCAAAATCTCTGTCTCTCGCTCTCTCTTACACATACACACACACACACACACACATTGGGTGGATCAGTTTGATACAAGCTCTTAAAAACAACCAAACAACATCAAGGGAAAATGTGTTAATTAGAAACTGGCTGTTCAGTTTCTTTCATACCTGAAATTAAAAATGGCACTCTCATTTAATCATGTACATCATTACCACAAGGGAATCAGCAGTAATCCCTACAGGGATTATAGGGTGTAGATCAAATGTTTTTGCAGCTATATGTGAATGTTCCCTCACAGTTCAGTGTTCAGTGTTTTATTCTGTCCTACTAAGAGTTGACCTGATACTTCTCTCAAACAGGACAGAAGATCCATCAGCAGAGGATGAGAAAAGAAGGTATTTGATCTCACATTTTAAATCATTTTCTCATTGAAGTTGAATAATCAATAACCTTAGCGGGCCACACGGGTGGTATAGTGGTTAACGCTGTTGCCTTTGCAGCAAAAAGAAATTTCTACGGGTTCTCTGGCATCCTCCCACGGTCCAAAAACAGAGGTTATTTGGACACTATAAATTAAATGTAGGTATGAGAGTGAATGGTTGGTTGTCCTTGTATGGCCCTGCGATGGACTGGTGACCTGTCCAGGGTGTGACCCTGTCACCTTTTGCTCTGTGTCAGGTGGGATTGACTCCAGCAGCCCCGCTATCCTCAAGTGGGGATAAAGTGGTAGATGATGAATGAATGAATGAATGAATGAATAACCTATTACTATTATTGCAATGATTGGTCCCATCCCATTCTGAATCTTTAATGTCAGGTCGGCTGACTTCTATTTTAAACATTTTCAATTCCTTTTGCAACAAGAAATAAAGCAAGCATATGCATATGTATAGACAAAACTTTGATCCTAAAATGACTGATTTTCAGTATGACTTTGCATCCAGCCCCCACTGGGTTGGTAAATTAGGTTTCCACTGATGGATGTTTTGTTGTCAAAGATTTATACAATTTATATCAGTACATATTTTCAGCTGAAATATTTAATTCATAATGTTATTTTTATAATGACATAATTTAATTATATTCTATTTAATTGCACCAAAAGTCAGATTCATTGTATGTGTAAATGTACCTGGCAATAAATAACTATTCTGATTCTGATTCAAATTTTTGTCCTGTCATCTCAGGAACTATGGGGGTGTGTACGTAGGTCTGCCAGCAGACCTGACCACAGTGGCTGCAAGTCAGTCCAAGTCCACTCGTAAAGGTAACGTCTTTAACACTGTCAGACCCAGAATGTACATAATGTCAACAGAATGTTTTTGCTCATGAAAACATTGTTGGTTTGGTTAACAGTTGGCTATATTTAGCTGACAGTGATCTTGAGTGATGCAGCTTAGAGCAAAACAATCCCTGGTGTCAAAGCCTGCACCCCATGAAACAACACATCACCTGCAGCATATTTTGGTTTTCTATGACCTTTTCCCCACTGTCTGGTAATGAGAAACGTGCCCTTTGCTATTAGTTAGGGAACTCATATCTGAAAACTCTTTGTTTTCTTGTTATTTAATGTAATTTGCCATGTGCTCTGCAGCTGGTTATACATCCACCGAATTTTGTCTGTCTTGTTCAGGCCAATTCACTTAGCCTCTGAACACAGTTGCTGCTTTATTTTGACAGCATTCCTTCATGTAATTGCATTTCTAACAAAATACAAATGTCATAATGTGACATGGGTTAAGTTACCAAAACTTAACCAAACTATCTTAATCTTTATCTGAAAGATTTCCTCCTGTCATTTTGTCCTTGTGCTTGTTCAGATTAAAAAGAATACAGAATGCATTTGTTTTTGTCTCCTTTGGCAGAAGTAATGTTATTTACTTCTACCGAGGTCTTTCATCGTGCTCATGATGTTTGATGGTGTTTTTGAGCACAGTGTTGGCACTGAGACAGATACACGGGAAGCAGAAATGTGTCAAATAATCAAACCTTCCATACTGATATCAGTATTGTGTTTCTCTCTCTTACTGCAGACTAGCAGCTACTGACCGAAAACCAACACAGGTATACAGGTAAAACAAATGAGGCTTTAAGAAGAAGTTGTTCATCTTAGGGGCTGAGGCACAGACTCATACGAAGCAAATAACTTAATTTTTTGTCACAACAGGATGCTGCTTATTCATACCTAGACACACATTCAAAGCAGAGAGCACTGGTTCTGAGTCATCAAACCAAGTCTCTGGCTTTAATGCTCTCCGTGGGTGAGGATGTGTACAGCTGGATGGGACACTGATGCAGGGATGCACATATGCACATGGCATCCATCGCCATCGCACTTCACCTTGAGAAAAATACTGAGGAAAAATTTGCATTGAAAATGGACAAGCACCGGCCCGATGACTGCCAATGTGGGCAGAGGCTGTGTGCATCGTGACAACCATCTTTTCCTCTCAGTCACAGCACTGGAATGATGTTTTTCTTGCTCAGAAGACTCATTCACTCACTAATTGTCTGGGACTCACACACCGATTCCCAGTAGTCCTTTGCAATAATAATCACTGCTCAGTTATTTCTCTAAAACACCATGAATGATTCATTGTGTGCTGCAGAGAGGCATAAAGGGAAAGAGGGACCGAGAGACAGGGAGAAGGAGAGAGACGCACACAGAAGTAAAGCCATCAGTTTCATAGACAACAGCAAAAAACGTCTGGCAGTCACCCTGGTCTAAATGCTGTTAACAGCAGTGGGTTAAATTGGGGGGGGTTGTCTTCTGACAATGATGAAACATCAACATCCGCATATGACTCATGATATTGAGAGGACCACCCCCTTCTCTCTCTCTGTGTGTTCCTGCCTTTTTTTTTTATTTTGCTCTTGCTCTCTCTGCAGTATGTTGTTGTTTTTCTCCCCCTTGGTGAGCTCTGGTTCACCTGCTTCTGGGTAATTCGCCCATCTCTTAAAATTAGTCTCAAGATATGTACAAGCAGGATTTTTGTACATTTTCTTCACAATTCACCAAAAAAAGTAAATAAATCTGCTCTAATATGTGGTGAAAAAAAACATGTTTTTCAATTATCTACTGCTGCAAAAATATGTGTACAAAAGAAACAGCAAGAATATATTAGTTCTCATTTTAACCCCTGCACTTATTTTAAAACAGGCTCTTCAATATAGTATGTGTCAAAGTGTCATAGGTCATCTTTAAATGATGATGCAATTTTATCACTTATTGTCTTACTGCCAGCAAATTCCATTAAAAACAGTAAACCAGTTGTGTCTTTAAAAGAATTGTTTGCTAATTCAAAGATAAAGAGTGAGACCTGATTTCTCAACACAAATAACTGCTCTTCCTGTGACATACAAGGCAAATCCTTCAAAACAGGTGCCACATTTGCACTGTAATTCTTATCCAACCTGTCTCAAATTACAGTACAGTGTCTTTGTTGGGGACTAATTCAAGCTGTGGACTGATACCAATGTGTGTTTTACTGAGTATTTAGCAGGATGTAATGATGGATCATTCATTCATTTCTTATGTCATGAATGTTCTTAAGTACAATACAGAAGAATAAGATATACGGTATTTTGCTTTTAACACATGAAAAACATTTATATGCAGTTTTTTTAGTTTCAAATTAATGTTAGCTTTGAATGCTTATTTCAATTAGTTGACAATATGAAGAATAAATACAGCATTTCACCAGCCTCATCCTATAACAACACACCACTGTGTCTGCACACACACGCACACGCACACGCACACACACACTGGTTTCCATGACCTCAGAAGACATTGCATTGTCTTAAATTCATTTCCTTGAGACTTACTCTAACCTTAACCATAATTACTAGTGCCCTGACCCTAACCTTAACCTAACCCTAACCTTAGCCTAGCGTTAAAACATGTCTTTGCCTTAAAATGTAATAATTTATGGGGACTTGGTTTTTGTCCCCATAAGGTAGACAATTCCCCATAATGCAACTAAGTAAACAACCAGGTTCCAACAACATAAGGAATACCAGGTAAACACACACACACAGTTGGAATGGCATTATAGGGGCCAGAGTCATTTGTCAGCCTGGCTCTTGACAGTTCTTCTCTCTAATGAATGTAACACCTCCATCAGGACCAGGAGTCTAGAGATGCTCTTTCCACACCACAAAAAACACTTTATACATTATGTGTGTGAGAAAGTAAAGGCTGTGTGCAGCCTTTACTTTCTTTACTAACTATCTAGGAATGTGCTTCTGTCAGAGCAGATCCCGACCTCCCTGGGGCCCTGCTAAGTGTTGCTCCTACATGAACAATGTAAACCATTTTTAAAGATAAAATATGGTTCAGCTGAATACTGGCTTATGTCCGCTAGTTGCAAGTTACATTTGGACAACAGTTAAGCTTGAAACCCACCTACTGCAATGCCTTCAAATAGATACTAAAGGATTTAATTTAGTGTCTTTTTATTAAAAGGCATTTGTTATCATTGTTGCTATGTTCACCTATTGTAGAAATACAGTACTCAAGTTGTTTTGCAGTATTTACTCTGTAGTTTTTGTGTGGTCTGCCCACAGTTTTGACAGAGATGCGATGTTTTAACCCTCCCTTGTCCAATATGTCTACATTTCCTTCCTGCAGCTGCTTCAGTATTCTTTTGTTCATCCAAACAAGAGACCTTTGGCTTTTATAACATGCTGTACTGCCTGTCTCTCTCTATTTTGTCAGCCTGTCTTTGCCCTTTATGGTTGTTCCCTCTGAATATGATGAATGTCATAGCCCTTGCCCTGTTCAATTAGTCTAACAGAGATAACGGGACAGGGTGTGGATGAAGAACACAGTCTGAAGGGAAGTCAAAAGTGGTACATTGTGGAATGGATGTGAAGCTGTGGGCATAATCTGTTGTTTGAAAGTAGTGGGGGGGGGGGGTGCTTGGGAATTAAGATAATGTGAAGAGAATAGCTCAACCACTTTCATGTGTTTGCAGTAATTGTGAAGGTACTGCCATTAGTCAGTTAGGTTTGCTTACCATAAAGACAGAGGCAAATTCTGACATGTTTAACAATCACTAATTATCACATCAGGCATTACAGTTGTGTGAAAAAATGTTGTTTTACACCAAGTTTTTTTTTTTTTTACAGCAGTGTTATTTCATTTGCCTTTTTGACTGATTCAGCCAGACTTTTTCCCTGTTTCCAGTTTAAACTGTGTGCTGATTTGTTGCTGAATGAGCTCAATCTTTTCATCTAACCCTAAGCTAAATAATTGCATTTCATTGTTTGGAAATATAAGATTGTCTGGGATTTGTACAGTGATGCTAAAAAAGCTACAGAAACCATTTGACGTCAGTGCAGTTTTATTTATTTACATATGTATTAACACACTGAAAAAAAGACGTGTAATGAAAAGCTGTTGGAAGAAGATTCCACATGTTCCGAGTCTCGGAGCACTGAGAAGAAAAGAGACTAGTGATGTGTGATGCCCAAACACCTCTGTCCAATATCTTAATTCATTAATGATGCTGGAAAAACAGCTTATCCAGGATCATCTGATTGAATTATTTATGAATAAAGCCTTTTATACTGTCTGAGCACTGTGGCTATTGATTGTAGTCTTCGTTTAAATGTATTTGTCTTTCATAATCAATAACTTGATTGCAACACCAACACTGAGCATTCTTAACAAGCATTATAGGGTGACTGCTGGCAGAATAAAGTGAAGATTATTCAGGAGAACATTTGTCCCTGAAATGAAGGCCCTTGTCCAGCACTCCTACAGCATGATCAATCACAGCTCTGTCTCAGTAATTGACTGCATGGAGAGTGCATGGTGGCAGGGGAAGAAGAAGCAGGTTGAGTTAACCCCGCCCCCCCATCACAGGAGCAGTAATCCCACATCCAATTATATAGCAGGTACATTGAGGACACTGAAAAAATATAAGCCGCCCATGTCATAGTGACCAAGTTCAAATAACTTTACTAATAAGTCACCAAGGAAAAGTACATTAACTGTATAAACTATAGCCTTATCATCATATCTAGGTCCACACTTTGAAAAAAAAAATCTGCATTATTCTGTGCATTAATCAATATCAGCCTCACAGAATATAGTATTTTAGGATCAGTATCTTGAAATTGTGTCCCAGTATTTGAGACACAAGACACAACATTTTCATGGAAAACGTGTTGGTCATTGTTCAGTTTGCTGGACTTAGCTGTGAGCTAAACATTGAATCTGCAGTAAAATGAGACTTTTACTGTGTTTATCATACTGTGTGTTGTCATGTGGACTCAGTATGTTACTGTGGAGCTGACATTGCTGACATTGACATTTCTATGAAACTTCATATGTCAAAAAAACGTCATTTTGGCAATTCTTGTCAATGTTCCAGTTTAATAAATATGGTTCAATAAAACTTTCCATTTTAACTATATTGTACACCAACATGACTTAATACTGTATATACTTATCACTGGCTGTGGTATCCTACATAACAGCATGTCCAGTCTGGACCCTGACTTGCCATCTGTCTTCAAAAAAAACAAAGGTTCCCAAAACGTGAAGGTGAGGTGAACACGTCTGGTGTGCTTTACATTAAACAGATAAAGCTCTGTGTCCGTGTGTATGTGTGTGTGTGCTTGTTTGAAGTGTGTGAGCTACGTGATTGAGAACAAGTGCTTAATCAGATAATCTAAGCATCAGCTCCACCACGACATCGCAGCTGCTCTTTCTCCAGCTGCATGTACTTTTATTTGTTTCATCAAACTGCCATTCTCCATGTTTTTGATCTCCTCACTGCTATTGCTTCTGCTGTTCATACAGCTGTAAAATATATGAATAAACCATAAAAATGTAAACTTCAGAAAAAGAAAATGCCACTTGATAGACATTTTCCCAAAGTTTATAATATTCTATTTTGCAGTTTTATAAGAACAAATGTTCTTAGGCATTTTTTGCAACCATAAACATTCCTCCATTGTATGTGTGCATACCTGTATTTTTCCACAATGGAAAACAAGGGACAAGAAAAAAAGTAGTACACTCATTGTTTTGTACAGTATTTTTTACTTGCTGTACAAAGTTTCAAATAAATACTGCTCCAAGAGAAAGGAAAAGCTAATTGCTTATTCAAATGTTTGCAATTATTAAAGAACATTGCCCTCCCTTCCCCTGGGATCAGCTATATTGTTGTCTCCCTCTAGGTATCCTTGTCTTCTTCCAGCTTTGTAAATTGTCCAGTTCTGAGTAGCATCAAGTTTCTCCACTTCATGTACTTCAACATAAAAATAAATAAAATTGTAACTGTTGCTCTAACTATAACCAATAGATGTCACTACAGCACAACTCAAGAATCGTCTTTGGCCCAACAAAAAGATCCAGAACAACAATGCTGCATTCTCTCCTAGTTATCCATGAGAAGAGAGAGGAGTGTCCTTCTTTTGCCCTTGATGCTCCAGAGATGTTTTTATATAGAAATTCAAAGCAGAAAAAATGTAGGTAGCTCTTATATGATCTTCAGTTGACTCATGAAACCAAAAGGTTGTTCTAAATTTTGACGATCTAGGGTTGTTCATTTAGCCCAGTAATTGTAATAGTGTGCTAAATACTGTTTTGATGGAAACATAACCTTGACAGCATTTCAATGGTGATCAGTTTGCCCTGATGAGTTTACAGCCACTGTCAGGGACACCACTTTTACTTTTTTTACAATATTGAGGCTGAAACCTAAAATCAGGTGCTATACCATTATTCCCAGCAATGACTCACTCTGCCTTTTAGCTTTGCAATGGTAAAACTGGAGAAAGAAGTGAATTTATGAAAATATTTACAGAAATACCATACTTCTGACAGACTTCACTAACTGTGGTTTCAAATCTGCACCTTATATCCTTATCCCATGGTCCAAATTGGCTTGACGTATAGAGGACATTTAAACCATCTGACCTTATTGGTAATTGATTATAAAATTCAACCAAAACAAAATGTTTAAGTAAATTGCTCTCATGTTGAAACTATATATTTAGGAATCTAGCAGTCTTTACATTCTACATTGGTGCATATGTAATAAATGAATGTAAATGTATTTACTTTTTAAAACTGCATATGATTGCAGATGATGTGCAGATACTGTACATCATTTGATGCATAAAAGGTTTACAAATCCAAGCAAACAAGCTCTGATCAAAACACATTTTATAAAGCAAAGTAGGATATTATATTTAGCTACTTTTCCCACATGCACATGATTAAGCAGTTACTATACTATTTACCTGACTATGCAAAGAGCCTTGATATTATGTGGGTTGTTATACCATAGATACCATAGAAATAAAAAATATTTGAAGGATTTAAGAGAATTTGAGTTGTATTTTATGGTCTGGTCATATTATTTTAAAGGAGGGAGGACATAGATCTAAACACTTTTGTATTTTTCCAAAGAATAAAACCCTGGCTAATGTTATACAGACAAGCTTTACACTATGTTGACTACAGACAGCTCAATTTCTCTCTTGATATCACTGAACAAATCCTCCCTACATTACTGACAAATGTGTTATATTAACATTACTGATCTCTTCTCTTCTTATTGCTCAGGAACAAAGCTATGTGCCCACGGTCTGTCTTGTCCAGATATCATAGACCATGGTGAATAACCAGTGCAGAATGCTGCCTATATGTTCTCAAAGCATGTCACAGCGAATGTCAAGGGCCCCCTTATTCCTCAATAGACTCTCAAATTGTCACTCAGGTTTCAGTCCGGCGGCTTGAAATGAATATGACATGTATTGCTAGGTCAACTGGGTCAATAAATGCTCTCAGGCTGCATGTAGCACCCCCCTGCCCCCCTGGCCCTGACCAAAATGTGGCACTCCTGACCCACTAGGGGGAGAGGAGGGTGGAAGGTGGGGTGGGGTGGGGTAGGCAGCTTGTCGGTTGTGGTGGCTCAGCTTTACTTTTGGCTTCACTGAGCATGTGCTTCCAATTACAGACAAAGGAAAGGCGGTCCTGTGCAGCATGTGGTTCCATTTAGAGCAGGTGAAACAATGTAGGAAAAAAGATCAGTCATCTGTCGCATTCCAGAGGCCAGTGAGAAACAGCGCTAAATCATAGCCAAGCTAATCCTGAGAGGAACGGGTGGGGTAAAGGCAGTTGAAGGTTCTGGCGGCATCTTCAACAGTGGCCAGCTCATCAAGATTTCCATGCAGTACTTCAAAGCATGACGAGAACTTGATTGAACACCCCCCTTTCTTTCAGTGTAATTTTACAACACTATTGCTTTCTTCCCAGTCCCAGAATTTATGGCCATTGTATCCATATAGAAAGCAATAACAGTCAGCCAGTTCGCTGCTCTGGCCCAAACTGAAATATCTTATCAAATACTGGATTGGAACCAGTGTTCCTATGCCCTATCCGCATGGAAATGAAAAGAAATGTAAACAATTTTTTTTAGAAAAAGTTAGAACATTGTTTCAGAATTGGTCCAGGAAATGTATTCATCCACATAAACCCCCCCAAAGCAACTCTGAGTACTATAATACACATGCCAGGCCTATACATGACGCCGTAGCACTGCTGCACCAAAACTGAAGAAGAAGAAGACATTTAGCATGCACATACAGCATGTGCACTGTGTACAAATGTTTTTTTAATAAAGCAGAGTAAAGTATTATATCTGTGTCTCAATAGTCAAGTTGCAAGTGTGTAGTTGACAAGACTGCAAACTTGAGGGAAATGGAAGTCAGATGCTGTGAGAAATGAGACGGTCTAGTCCACCCTTCTTCTTCTTCTCCAATTAACTGCGGCAGGTTGGACACCCAGAGGTTATGTGCTGCCCTCCACTGTTCAAAGTCCTGACAGTCACAGTGTGATTGTGTGTGATGAATCTCAGAGTGAGAGACAAACATGAAAGCACAATCATTTTTCATTTACTAATTTGGAATATGATTTACAAAAATAACTTATGTCCTCACAGATTTATGACATGAACAACAGAATTTCTACAAAAATAAAACACTACTTCTGTACCAATAGTTTAACAACACCATCATGTCAACTATTCAACTAATGTAGTCACCTCTATAGGTATCATTAACGAATTACAGCAGATAACTTTCAAAGTAGTAAAACAAACACAGGTTTGAAGAAAGAGTTGAAATTTCTGAGTAAATCCCTGTCAGTATTAAATGATACAAATGCTTCAAACTTATTTCTAAGTATATCATATTCTTATCTTGTATTTTTTTTTGGAGTTTATCATTTATTTATTTTATTACATTTGTGTTTTGTTTACATTTATCCAGCAACATTTTGAGATTTTTTTCCAACTCTAGGACCCTTTTTTTAAAAAAAAAAAACTAGCATTTCAGGTATCCCAAAAACGCTGTCTCCTAAAACACAAATACGATAAAAAAAAACAAAAAAAACACTTAGACTTGTTTTCATGTGGACAGCCCTTTAATATTTGCTCGATTAATTATTCACAGACAGTCATGAGCCGTTTCTCAATACCCAAGAAAGCAAGAAAATGCTTGCATACTTTACCACCACCTAAAGTGTTAATAAATAAAATGAATGCATAATACTTGCATTTATTTTAAGTATAAAGCATATGCATATATACTTTTCCTCAAGTTTTTATTTACAGGTGTGTGTCTCTACCGACATGTTCAACCGAAATGCATTCTGGGATACACGACTTTCCCAAGTGCCCTCACCACCCGATAAAGTGGGCCAAATGAGAACACTTCTGGCTATGAGAACCGTACTTGCTGCTCGCATACTTGTGAATTGGAAGAGTACTTGGACCGTGGTTGATGTTGTTTCACAGGTACGGGAGGACGCAAGTACAGAGAAGTATACATATTGAGAAACGGCCATAGTATCCCTGTATTCTTAGCACTTTGGGATGTTTTTCAAGAATACTAGTCATTCATTTCTCAGGAAAATGTTTACTCATGCTGTAACTCAAGTCTATTCTAACTAATTCTTCTTCTAATGAGTTCTTTTTGCAACCAGTGGAGTCACCTCCTAGTGGCTATTCAGTATATTTTTATTTTCTGGTTGGCCTCAACCAGCAAACTGAAAGAATATATCAATTTTTTACACACAGTATATGGCATTTGTCATTTAGGTTCCCATGTGTCCCTGCCTTAAATACCTGAGTATATCATTTACTATATTAGACATGAGGCCAAAGTAGCTCTGGTGCCAGTGTTGTGTGGAGCAAAAAAAAAAAAAAAAGTAATTGACTGGTCTATGTACTGTATCCAGTCAGCAACAGCAGATGAGCACCTGGTTTTATTAGATCACTATCACAACTCACCATCATGTGAGCTCTCTGTTGTGGCCTGGAAGGTTTGTACCTTTTCCGCCATGTGCTTACACTCAGTACATGCAGCCACTCAACACTATTGGAAAGAATGTAGGTTAATATAGCAAGAGGGACCTGGACATCTCGCTCTCATTTGCTGTTTATAGACCATAGAAGTGAAGGTGTAGCATGTGCTCGATGCTGTAAATCAGAGGATGTTTGGCATCCTTCTACTTTACTGGACGGGTGCTTTAGGTCTCAGTTTGACCCCGGAGCAGCAGTACCTAGTAAAGCTCTCACATGCAGAATAAGAGGGAGTAGGGATGAAAGAAAAGGAGGCATATTTTTAGCTTGAATAAGACCCCATGATGTCAGCTCCAGTCAAAGCTAACAAGGATGTGTTTTGTATTATTACTTCACGGCCCACAGGCTTTCAGAGGAATACCTATTTTCTGTGTGCTTCCGCCAACACCCACATTATGGGAAATAATAAAAAGGGATAGATTCCAGGGTGGTGTTATGAAAACGATGCCAAAGCCAGTCCATTCATATTGTTAAAAATATAGCAAGTGATTTTCCATCATGTGCATGCACACCTCTCTCTCCTACTCCCACGGTAGACCTCGTTGAGTTCAGGCGTCCAATGTGTCAAAAACAGATTGACTTAAATTTCTTTTCTGGTCCATTTGTGGGCTAATTAGCAGATGTGCAGTCTATTCAATTTCTCTGTCGTTTTTTTCTGTACCCCCAAATTTTATTTTAATATGGATAAACGCAAAAATAGAAAAGACAAAAATGGGGGGGGGTTGTATTCTACTTTTTATAAGGTCATGACCTGCAGAGTTGGTTGATTGCTGATTATAGAGATGATTGTGATCAACTGCATTCATGCCCTTGAACTGATTATACCAGCTGCTTCTTCCTTCAGTTGATCCCAGTATTTTACAGCTCTCTCCTTTGCCTCATGGATTATATCCACATGCTAGTTCTCTGAAATAAATGGGTTGGGATGAAATAAATTGGGTAAAAATCCAGCAGCAAAAGTTCTGTGCACCAACAATATTATGGCTATAGAGTTTTAACAGGGCTTTTTCCTCTGTAGAAAAAGTACCCCTGAAAAATGTATAAACTCCTTAGTTTGGGCTCCTATGTGAAATGGCTTTTTATTAGTGCAGTAAACTCTTTTCTGTTTCTTCAAACAGAGCAAAAACACACTGAGGACTAAAAGTAATGTGCAGTTATTGTGGGGCAGAGTGTGAACAGTTCCCACTTCTAATGGATGTTCATGCCGCACCCTCTTTTCATGCTAAGGTTCATGGGACAAATTAAGAGTTTTCATTAAAACTCCACATCACACATGAGCTTTCAAAGTTTGGTGCTTCTATTTCTAACTATTTCTAAGTTTCTATTTAAGAACAACAACAACAATTCTTTCAGACTTCTTAGAATGACTAAAATAAAATTAAATTTTTTTCTTGTTGTTGTTTGAGTTATATTATCCCAAGTAACTTTGGGTTAGGATTTGGGAAATTTGGGTTTTGGAAAACACGATGCAGTTTAAGTATTTAATTGTAATTATTGTAAGGTTTTAACAGCACAAACAAAATTCCAGTGTTCTTAGCTATTTGCAAAGACATAACTCAAAACGTCACCACATAAAACCAAAACTATTTTCACAGCTAGATAGCAATAGGGGTGAATAATAAAATATGTTTTTGTTTTTGGAAATGTAAGTGAACTGACCCATTATGCTTCATGCTATCAGGGAAGATAAATGAAAATTCACTGGTTATTCATATCATTGTGATCAAAATATAGTGTACTGATAAATATCAGCTTTGCCTTGATTGTTCAAATAATCTGAGTAATCTGACAACTGTTGTCTCAGATAGCCAATGTGATGGTTTTACATTGGCTGTTTTGTCTGACCAACACATTTCCCATACATCACATTCCTCACTTTTAAAAAACAAAAATTATATTTTATACTTTTGTTTGAAAATGCCCTGAAAAGGATTTGATTATAAGAATGTATCCACATATCATCCAAATAATCAGAATAAGATTATTATTTTATGAACTGACTTGTCATTTAATTTGCTAATTGTTGCAAGCGTGATTCCCTACTTTGATTTATTTTGCAGCAGCATATTCAGATTCCTTAAAACGGGAATAATGCCATGTTTTAGAGGACAGAACTAATAATTCTTTGCACACAAATCAACCAAAAAAACCACATTAAAGTCAGTTTGCTCAGTGGCAGATTATTCAAGGTCACAGTCATGAGAGACCTCTTCAAAGCATGTGGATCCTTCACACAGAGGACAGACAGTGCAGATGGTGATCACAGGGAGTCCTGTGATTTTTTTTTTTATAAACCCTGAATTTGAACCTTTCCTTTCAGGGCCTTAAGGTCACCAGACAGGGTGGGTGGAGAGGGAGGTATGAACTCCATTAAGAAGATAATCAACTTGATGCTACAATCTGATAGCAGGTGAACAATTATGGACCAGCGCTGGTGACCTGCGGTACAATTCCATCTCACCCAGTAATTAACCAAGCAATAAGTCATTCCACAGCTGTGTCTTCAGTGGGTCCATCACACTCTGTAACCTTTCACTCTGAGACAGGGGTTGATGAGAGAGGGGATAGCACCCAGAGGTTGGGGTTACAGATGGAGTGTTTGAAGTCTGAGATGTTATGGTTGGTATCGCAGAGATGGGCCCCCCGGAGAGGTTGTTTGGGGTTTTTGGCTGAGAGCGCTGAATGGTGTTTAAGATTAGGCTTCTAATCCCTCTAATGAAGGCCAACTTTAGTGCTTCATTGTTGTGTAAACTGTCATGCTTTTTATCCCCGTGCAGTAATGACAGTTCCAGCTAGTTGTCTTTCATCAGCAGAGTGGTTGAACACACACCGCAATGGCTAATCAAGTCAAGCTGACAGTGAGGAGCTGTGGTGTGTGTATGTGAGAGTGTGAACACTCATATGAAAGCATGCAATTAGCTCACAGGGTGTGAAAGCCTAGCTACACACATATGTGAGCATCTGTATGTGCAATTGTAAGGATTTAATCTGGTCTTTGTTAGCAATAATAGTGGAGCAGAGCATTTGCAAACAGCATGGTTACACTTTTGTTCCAAAGAGAACATTAGTGTACCAAATGCTGACTTCCCATTCCCTGTGTGCAGCCTAGATGTGTATTAACAGCTATCACATTCTTTGATTGTGATGATTTGGCTACTGACTTAAAGTCTTAGTAATATGTCATGAGTGTCATAATGAGTGTCAATAATACATTTTTTGTGCTTACAAAGTCAACTAAAATGAACACAAAGGGTCAGTTTACCCAGAGATTACAAAAATCGTGTTGCCTATGGATGGGGTAGGTGTTGAGATATGATTGGGCCGAAGATTAAAATACTATTTGAATTATTTGATTGATTTTATTTATGTAGCTGCACAAAGTTGTTTAAAATTGTTCTTACATGACAGGCCTTCAGAGAATTTATGGAACTTTACCTAAAGCTGTTTTTGTTCTTACTTTTGTGGAACCTGAGTAACCACTGCTCATTCTGCAAAAGAAAACAATAAAGATCATTCATAAGGCAGGTTACAGAGATCACACAAAGTCCTTATTTTACACAGTCATAGTTACTAAATCATAAAGATGTCATGGAATTACAGACAGCAATAATCTTATTTAAAGCAAAATAAAAATTTACTGCCAGAAAATGTGTTCACTGTAAGGGAAGGGGGTTATAATTCAAGGTAAATATTTGATAAACGTTTTGTCTGTATGTGGCATGAAACTATGGAACAGTTTGACGTAGGAGCACAAGGAATGTTCAAACATAAAATAGTTAAAAAAAAACATACATAAAAGAAGATTTTCACAAGATATAGCAATGAGGCCTTTTGGCTATCACCACTTGTTCATTGTTGTCTGTGCATTTTTTCTTTCTTTATTTATTAATTTATTATTTGCAAGCACAATCCAAAAATGTAACAAAAATATATATAGAAACAAGAAAAGCCACACATGAAATACATAGATTTGAAGGTATTCCATTGCAACTCACTTGTCTTCCTTGTTGTTAGGGTTGGTTTCCTTTTCCAAACATCTGTCTAAATTATTTAGTTTCTACTGTTTGTGTCGTGGTAAAATGGAAGACAAGCAGAGCTTATCATTAATGAGAAGAGATGGAGCTGCAGGCGAGTCGGCTGAGGGACAGAGGAGGGAGGCGGGGAATATTAACATATTCATAGACCAACAAATACTAAATGAGACAAAGATGTATTACATTCAACAACTAAGGGTTTTGTTCCTGGAAAAAAGCCTCTAAATATGGAACACGAGTGGGTTCAGGGGTTTAAACAGTTCCAGCAGGGAACTTTAAAGCAACATTTTGAAGTTGCTTTAATGAATCCTGTGTGGTTTTTTTTTTTTTTTTTTTTTGGTAATAAAAACTTGCATAAAGTGTTACCCACTAAACACTTGAGCCCTCATTCAAGAACCATTTGAACAAACAGAAGTGTTTGGAGAACTTGTATGTTCATCATTTTTTTTTATATTTTGAATGTTGTCTCAGGTATGAACACAGTTTTTGGAGATCAGTCTGCTGTTATGACCTTTACCAAGGAGATAATGTTTTTGTCTGTTTTTGAGCAGCATATTTCAAAAAGGGAAGGATGGATTTTGATGACATTTCCGGGGGATATAGGTTATGGCCAAACAAACAATTTGCTTCATTAATTGTATTGTCACTGAGGAAAACTGAGAGACGCTGGCAGAGATTATGTCTCTCTCAATCCCTTCTCCAATTTTTTATGTTATATAATTATGTTGCAAGGGGGATGCAGGACCTCTCCTCTCCGCAGGCCTTCGTCATCCTACCAGAGTTGCTTTGTTTTTTCAACAAACATGACCAACACATTATTTTTACTGGGCACTTCTTCTGAATAACCCCATTGTAAGGAAAAGTTTCAGTTAGCCTGTGTTGAATAAAGGTACTTGAGTTGCTACTGCTATTTCCCCAAAAGAGGAAAATAACAACACTCTTGGATCCACACAGACACTGAGACGGTGAGGACTTTCTCTGTAATTATGTTAAGAGCCATAATAATCATTTTCTACCTCTCACTCTCTCTGTCTATAAAAACCCTCTACTGCAGGGTTATAGAGTATGATGTTCTCCATCAGCCAACCATCAGGGGCCAATGCTCACCCACAGAGACTTGTGCCAAACCACTACTGTCCTTCCCACATCCTCTCACCTCTCTTCTCCTCCTCTTGCCACCCATAGCTTCCTCTGAGCAGAACCACAGTCTATACAAACCCAATTGCCTGGCAACAGGCTTTTCTTCTCTGCACAGTACGTCATTACGCTTGGGCTGTGCTTGGTATTGGTGTCCGAAGATTTAACAAGATGAGATGAAATCTGAACAAATGAGTGATGCTGACAGGTGTGTTTTGCCTTTGTTCAGAAACAAATGTTTTATTCCTTTTGTACTGAGCTCTGTAGTAGAGGTACTAGCCGCAGACTTTAAGAAGGTTATGTAAGATCAAAGATAACGATCTGACATGAGTGGTAGCTGTGAAACTGAGTGCTGCTGAGAATCTGTCAGCATGGAGGGAAGTGTACTGGGCACCCCTTAATCTAATCCTGCCTCACTTCACTTTGTAGATTTACTTTTCTGAGATTCTTGCTGTTCTTATCCTCTCTGTGTCCCTACATCACATCACAAGAGCACCACTGTTGAAAGCAATGAGACCTACCTGAAAGATCTAGAAAATGTTTAGAAGATAGAGAATGAAAATTCATGGTTATGGTCATGGTTATTCATTTATATAATTTTTAATATTGTAATCATGAACCAAAGCAGTTTTGATATAAAAGACAGGCACAGTACATTTGATATTAAATATATTAAGATATTTGATATTTGATATTAAATGTATTAAGTATTGTTTTCTTCAATAATTGCACAAACATAGAAAGTGTGTCTTTTTAATGTTGTTCTACAATTTGCACTTTCCTAAACTAAATTTAATTTGCTATAAGTGGGGTAAAAACATTAAAATGAGTTATGATCCTATGTGGAACTCGAGTGTTTAATTTGATTCAAATGGACTAAAATGTCCACTATGGTCAACTCATCATTTCCTCAACAAAGCTCCCATGTCAGGGGTCTTGTTTACTGTGGAAGTTAAAGAGGCCCAGAAGATTAAGCCTGGCATTTGTTTACAGTCAGCAGTGTCACACAGGATAGTCACTGTGGTTGCACCCCAACATTCAGAGCTCCATAAACTCACAGCATCTCAGAGACGAGAGTTTTTCAGTGCAGCACAGTTGAATTAGCTCTGACGGGGCCTGTGATCAGCAGAATATACTGTACATGCATGTGATCTGTCTGAGACAAGCTGTTAAACAACCGTCCTCCTCATACATAAACAACTAGCTAGACTTCGAGGGTCACAAAGACATAAACAAACACACTCATAAAGCCTGGCTCACTGGCTGTGACTGTGGTCTAACTGGGAAAGGACAGAGTTAAAAATAGCATGTGGTGACACTGGTAGCCCATAATGACATCCTGGCTAGACCAGAGGCCAAATCCACTCATTCACTGCTCACTGCACTGCACTTCTCACATCAGTATGGGGGACGTTTGAGGTAAAAAGAGTACACCGCCAGTCAAAAGGTATTTGGTGTCGGCATCTTTGGTGTACCCCTTTTACCAGTCAGTCACACTAAAAGAGTTTGTGACATTGTTTCTTTTGCATCATTTATAGCCTGTAAACTTATTTTCGGTCAGTAGAAAAGCCTGAATCCTCTTTCTTCCGCAACCTGGCTTACTGATTATACTGACTTTTCTAGAAAAGGTGAAATATTCTTTGAGAGCTTCTTTGACCAGTTTTTGCAAAAAATGAATGCCTATTGACTCATTCATAAACACTAACATCCCTGGAAAACATCTGATTCAGTTTACTTTTTTTTTTAACAGTTACTATCTACAGTAAATCTGTTTTGCATGGGTGAAGGTGCATGTGACGGCAGTGCTGGTGTAATTTTATTTTTCTTACTTTTGTTGTAAAACACCAGAAATTGGAAGAAAACAAACAAAAAGGAATACAGAGACTATTTTGTATTTGGCATCTGTATGACATCATTTCCAATAATAAAAAAAACAATGTCTGAGCATTTTTTTCTGAAATGAGGACACACTGTGCCAGCAAAGAGGGAAAACAAAGCAACAGCTGCATGTCCTCATATACCTGAAATCCATGACAGATCCTGCATCTGGTTAACAACAGCTCAAGATGAGAGCACACAGGTGGCATGACTTAAATACTTTACTAATGTAACCTTTCACAAATGTCTTACATCTCTTATCAATCATCCACCTGACAGAAGACAAACATACACAGCAACACTTTTGACTTGTGCATCTATTTGATTACGTTTTAAAACATTATCCCTTACACAAAGAGCAGAGTTTGCGGGGCACTGCTGTGTCCCTCAAACCACTTGAACTTTATGAATTGAATACTATCCAAAGAAAATGACACTTGAATCCAAAAAGGGGTTTGTTTTGTTTTCTTTTAATGCTCTAAGCCTGGAAAATGAAGACATTTTAACTTTAAACCATCTGGATTTTTTTTTGTGATGCAAAACCTTTTTTGGCATTACATTGTTTCAGAATTGCTCATAAGGTTTACATTTGGTTTTTGTTTTGAAGAGCTGGTTGGACTTTGACCTGATCATCTGACCTTAATGGCTGGAGGTCAAGAGATGTGCAGGCAAGTTGGGAGCTGCTTATGGAATTGCACAACTGCTGTTTGTTTGAGTTTATAGCATGTATATGTGCTGACCTGTAAGATAGCGAGTGAAAGATCTGGGTGGAGGTGTGAAAATGTTGGAGTGGATCGACAGCAGGACACAGACAGTGGAAGTATGTGTTAGGAGGTTGAGAAAGCAAAATGCCTGTTGTGAGAAAAACAAAGTTGACTGTGTGCGTGCAAATGTTCCTTACTGTTTGTGCCTCTGTGTGAGTGTATGTTCAGCACTATGACAACTGCACCCTGTCATTATCATCCTCTACTGCTGATTACTGCTGCTGCATGGCCTGTGGATGTGCACCTGGGAAGGTGCTCACATCTGTCTCAGGTATAACATTGATTTTAAGCCTTGTCAGAGTAGCTCCCAACAAACTACTCATTTCCAGGTTTTATAATGTTTGAACACCTTGTAAGAATGTGTCACCATAGGCTGAAAATCCTTATGTAATGGCACATTGAAAGCATCTAAAAACTGCCAGTACACAAGGTCTACACCCGTCAGTACATGTTGTTGTGGGGCAGATTGTCTGTGTCTCTCTGTGTGTGCGTGTGTGTACCTGGTATTCCTTATGTTGTGGGGACCTAAATCTGTTCTACATAGTCACAGTATGTAAATTACTACACTTTAAGGTGAAGACCTGTTTTAAAGTTAGGCTGAGGTTAAGGTTAGGGTTAGGTTCAGTAGTAATTGTAGTTAAGGTCTGAGTAAGTCAATGTAAGAAAATCAATGTAAGTCAGTGCAATGTTCTCTGAAGTCATGGAAACCTGTGTGTGTCTGTGTGTGTAATGACTGATAACCATCATCACCTCACAGCTCTGCGAGTGACAGCTGTAGATGAAGATGAGCAATTACATGCGCTACTGCTGACAAGTTGTGAAACACTTTGTTTAAAACAGCTGTAATTTATATTTCTATAACAATAAAGACAATGGGAAAACCTGACCATATAAAAGTGAGGGAGTGTTAAGACTGTAGGGCCTGCATGTAATAAAATAATGCACAGATGGACAAGAAACCAAAATATGTTTTATTTTCTTTTTTTATTTGTTTCTTTTTTTTCCTACAATCTACTTTTTAAAAACAAAATAATGAGCACATGTCATTATTTTCAATTGGAGTGTGTAGTGCTTTTTCATCACTGTTAATCTCTGTTTTCTCATTAGTTTCCCATCACCCACAACAATCTGTCTAAATTAAATAATGTATAACTCATGAAGCCAAAGGCAGTGTTAGATTACATAAGTCAGGCTCTGCAAGTCAGTGAAGGAGACAGCACTCTCTTCTGCTGAGAGCTAAAACAAGAACATGTCAGTTGTTTTTGACACACTGGTGAAAAAGGTGAGAGGTTGAGAGGATAAGAGGGAACTCGTTAACTCTGCACCTCTGTGTGACACAATCGTTAATGAAGATTCTGGGTTTTCTTTGAAAACATGGACTGTTGCATATTCTCTGTGCTGATGACTCTTTGTGTCTGACTCCTCCAGAGAAACTCAAAAGAAAAAAATTCTACCTCTGCACTTGCATACATACTGGAGTGAGAGTAAAAAAACCTTCTGCACAATTCACTTCTTTCTCTTCACTCCTTGTGTTCACACATTTACAGATTTTAATGATGAATGATTTCTGTGCTGGACCTGTGCTTTTGATTTATGTTTTCCTCTCCAAGGACAAAGGCTGCACAGAGCCTGAGAGGTGAAAGGCTATTCTGTGTACATACACAGAGGTATGCGACACTGGCCCCCACCACTTGGTTATTCCTGTTCTCTGCACCACATATCCAAAAAAGTAGGGCAGTAAAAAAAAAAGAGTTGGAAAGCTGCTCTCAGAAACTAAGACAGGACGTCTCAGAGGTAGCTAAGTGTGGAACGGACCATTGAGCATGACCTGGCCAACTGTGGCATGAATGTTTTTAGGCCCTGGGCTGTGAGGACTGACATACTGGAGACTTCTCACCATAGAGACTTTTTAACACATCAGTACAACCTAAGCAGAATGTGTTCCTTTTAATTTAGAATTATGCTTTTATATTAAGTATTAGACCTGCAATCAAACCACTTTTAGGGAAAGACTTCTGTGGTGATTATAAAGGTTCAAAGACAGTGGTTCTCACACTCACACTTTTGATTAATATATGAGCAGCATCTCAACACTCTGGGTTTCACGTACATCTAGGCATCCCATACTGAGTGTTGACAAGGTGAAAGACAAGCCTGCCACAATTGTTTTAGGCTGAAACCTGATTGGCGCTCCTTAATGCTGTGCTCTCGAGGTGAGAAGAGGATGAAGAGGAGGGCCATGCAGATTCCATTTGGCTTTGTTGTTGAAAACACACCTCATCTTCCATCTGGGCCTCATTGAATGGAGAAACTTGAGTATAATCCCGATTATGCAACTCAGTTAAACCAGTGTAGACCTCCATGTAGGAGAATCATCAAAAACATCTTTACACGAGGTGATCATCCAAAGCCAGTAGGTCATGTAGAATCAGTGCAACTTTTTTGAGAAGGATGAAAGGTTTAAAGCCCCCTTTGGCTTTGAGGGTAAGCTAAAGGTCTTAACTCTTTGGACGTGGGTGTATAACTTTAGGCCAAGTGTTGACGTTCATGGGTCAGAGAAAATGTTTCATGTTTTGAGATTGTTCAAAATTCTAAGCCAGTAGACTAAGTCTGCCTCCCTCTACTCAGGCCTCAGAAAGTGACAGAAGAGGTAATTGTGTTTTTGGGTCTGAAATGAGTTCTTCCTTATTGGCAGTAGGTTTATTGTTCTAGTGAAAGGAGAGAGGATTGATGCCTATAGGTAGCAGGGGAGAAGCCGTGTGCGGCCTGAGCGTCTGGAATGCATTACATATCCGTCTCCCAGTCGAAAAATACCTCACCTCACAACATCGCACTCCCCATGTGGTCCGGC
Organism: Brachirus orientalis; assembly: GCA_016785285.1. Lineage (NCBI taxonomy): Eukaryota > Metazoa > Chordata > Actinopteri > Pleuronectiformes > Soleidae > Brachirus > Brachirus orientalis. Next base: position 6,397,359 of record JAFBJR010000146.1, on the reverse strand, counting down.
CTGCTACACAGGCTTCATGTTACGGAGGATCAAGCAATCGCACGCTAACAGGCAGTGGAACAGAAGGCCACTGGTTTAGATCTTTCTAGCACTGAAATGGTCAGAAACCTATGCAAAATTCATGGAACATTGTTTTCTGTTGGCTTGAAAGTCTACTGATATACAATTAATAGTCAGGAGAAGTATTGTCTGTACTTAAACTAAAACATGTTACTAATAAAAAAAGCAGGAATAAAACTTTTATTTTTACATTTAGGAGAAATAGCCATTTCAAAAAAGGCCCTTTCCTTTGAGTACAACAAACAGACACATACATTCTTCGGCTTTGCCCCCATTGGATACACAATGCTGTGGCAACACCAACGAGGCGAAATGAACCAAAGAAAGATATGGTGGAACTCAGAGGACCTGTCGGTGCTCAGGGCCACTCCTTTCCATTTTTGAAGCAAAACATAAATTACATTGCATAAAATAAACAACAAACTCACAGACATAAAGTATAAAGAACACAACAATGTAAATTAAGCTAGATTTAATTGTATATTTTTTTTTATAACAGAGAGTATATCAACTTTGTAAATAAGCAAGAAATGCAACATTAGCGGCTATAGCTTTATTTAATTTTAATATTATTTAAAGTATCCAGTAGCATTTAGGCCTATGCAGACTAAAACATATTTTTGCAGACCTCTCTGTTTTGAGGGTTCTTAAATGTCAGAGAAGTATAGACAGTGTGCATAGGCTATCCAGAGCAAAATGTATACATTTTTAAATGAAAAGTGAGTAATGTGGATGTAGCCTTAAAGAGCCTGCTGCTGATTTGATGTTAACAAAGGTCTTAATCTTTGCCAGATTGAGGATTTTTATTCTTGTAGACCATGAGGATTGTTGACTAAGCCTTAAATTATTGACTTATATAATGCCAGTAGGTCGATGTTGTTGCCTTTGGACTGCTGTTTTTTTCATTATTCATCTATGTGGCTGCTGGCTGCAGGTTCATATTTAATTCCAGATTCATTTTTCATATGGGAGACCTCAATACAGCGTTGAGCATGATGATGCAATGGACGTGCTTAATTTAATCATTGTGAGCGTGCAGTTGATTCTTGTGAGAGAAACATGTTACGTGGGTGATACTCTGCAGTACTCACCCTCCGTGTTTGAAAGCTTAGATATTTAGATCTTATCCAATCATGGAATATGATCAGGGAGGCAGATAATCAGTCCCAAATTCATTCTGCAGACAATGAGCCCAGGAACTATTTTCTGTGAGTCCTGTAACAGATGGTTTGTCCCCCACAGACCACTGATCTCACCATAATGTAGTTGGTTTGAGACCACGTGAAGAGACTGACAGAGGACACAGAGACATCCTGAATTCATAAACCTGAGACAAGTTCTCCAGAATACTTGGAACATCTACCAAGTTCCTGGAAAAACTGCAAAACTGTACCAAGGAGATCTGGTCATACCAAACATGGATTTATTTTACAGTTTTTTCCACCTGAAAATATCTTCACTTTACTTTTAGTGCATCAAATCTTTGCAAAATACAGTCTATATCTTTCCATTTTTAATTGACAATCAAAAATTGAGAAATGAAAAATTTACTGGTTATTTTGTTATTTGTTTTTATAATGTGACACGAAAAAAACAAAACAAAAAAGGCCTTGACTTTCATATTTTCAATTTTTAGAAATCAGTGAATTTGATTTTAATATTTAATTGGTCGGGTTTACGTACACGTGACAGTGTGGGTAATGTAGTGACACAATAGGCCCTTTCCCACTGCAAGAACCTTTGTTCTTTGCACACCGGACAGAGCAAAGAAGCGAACAAACTTATTTACATGGCTAAAGTTTCTGGTAACAAAAGTTCCTGTAAATGTTGGTGGAGAAGATTCTAATGGCAGCATTGGAACCACACACTGATTTGATTACAGACTTTCTAACACTGGTATGGCACAGGCCAAACTGTACTGCTCACTGCAGCAGATGCATATCCTGCAGTGCTTGGAAATGTGTTTTAGAAGATTCTGTGCTCGGCATGACCTGAAGAGAAAAAACGTTTTTGTTAGTCTGAACAACACAACTGTCCATGGATAGTGATAGTTTGTTGTTCAGACCGATCGTGATGGCTAACAAGCTAACAACTGCTACCAAGACTTTCGGCTCACGTAAACCCGATCTATTAAAAATCAAAATCAAATTCAGTCCTGGGGCCCGTTTTTCCATTTTGTTTTTTTGATCTGAGTCTAAAATTGAAAATATGAAGAATGGTATCAGATTGAAAACCAAATACCAAAATAACTTTTACCAGTAACCTTTTCAATTTTTGATTGTCAATTAAAAAAGGATGAATGATACAAGGATTGCAAACATCAATGCATGTGTTGTAAGGACAATAATTTGGCTATTTACTGCACTCTACTCTTTATTTCCTCAGGCTATGCAAGGAGATGTCACATTTCAGATGTATCTTCTTCTATTTGCTCTTATCCTCAACCCATAATGTAGCGGTGGTTTAAGACTGAGTGGTGCAAAGAAGCAGCTGCAACACAGCTGTGATCGGCTCCATGATAGGAAGGAAGATGTTTCCGAGAGCTACCTGGCCATGGGCGGCCTCCAGCTCCCCTGACATTTGTGGAATCCCTTTGTACACAAGCACTTCATCCCAAGCCAGTTAAGTTTCTCTATTGCGTTATCTGGGCAGAAAACCTCCAGCTACAAAGAACTGATCTCAGCTGAGCCTTTAAACCGTTCATCACACAACCATTGCTCTTAACAATTCCACTGCTTCATGCTGTATGATAGGGTCTTCTTATCATGCGTTGGTCAGTATCTTAAGAACAGTCTTCATAAGAATATGCTGTCTCTCTTACCTGTCTGTGTAATGTACTGAAGGCTCAATCTAATCCAAGCACCATTTCAGTGGCTCAATCAGTGCTCATACTGAGTGCCAATCCAAAACAACAAAGCATTCAAAACATGATCTAAAGGCTACCAGCTTCTTGCGATTTATTACTATGGGTTTCCCTCCTCCCCCAACATAGTAACACACACACACACACACGCTGGTTTCCATGACTTCAGAGGACATTGCATTGACTTACATTCATTTCCTAGAGACATTCTAAACTTAACCATAATTACTAGTGCCATAACCCTGACTCTAATCTTAAGTTAACCCTAACCTCAGCCTAACTTTAAAACATGTCTTCAACTTGAAACGTAATAATTCACTGTATGGGGACTTGATTTTAGCCCTCATAAGGAAGACAATTCCTTATGAGGGCTATAATGTAACTGTGTAAACAGATTTAGGTCCCCACAAACATAAGGACACACACACTGTAACCACAATCCACAATGCAGCTGCACATATGCCTTCTCAAAGGGTGTCTCAAATGAATTGGTCATTTGTTGGTAATAATGAGATCTATATTTCCCCCACAAACACCAACAATCTGGTTCACATTATGCTTTTCAGGGACAGAGAGAGCCCTTAATTCAAGAGGAGATAACTTCAGAGTAAAATGGTTGCCCCAGTTTACATGTTGCCTGGACATCTGTCCAACTACAAGACAAATGCCTCTTCTGTTGTCTTGTGAGTCACTGCCTCATTTTCAATTGGCCGTGCAGTGGATCGACTATCTGAAGATTAGCCAGATGTCAGAACACTCAGCTGGAGGTGCATGTCATTGATTGTGGGCACAGTTATTATTTCTTAGCTTTGCTCCATTATTAGAGCTGCAGGCTTATTTTGTGTTTTTCCAGAATTGCGTGATTTTGCCATAATAGAGTAGAGAGAAAGGTAAATGATGGACTGCAGCATGCATCCATAGAACAATAGAGATGCTTTACACTTTGTTTTATAGTAATTTGATGATAATAACATGTTATTCTTAAAGTAATCACAGAGTAATATCAAAGGAAAATGTATGTGGGACATAAAGTATGAATTTCCACTTTACTAATATGGTAATTATCAAAGTGTTTCATGTGAATGTATTGAACAGATGGTAGCCTATAGTGATTCTCATTATGTGCATTTTACTAAATAACATGAGCTCACTCTAATATTGTCCTCTTTCTACCATACTGTTACTATTATTGTTATTGCCAAGTCACATATTGTATCAGAAATATATATATTATTTCCTTCAGACAAAATTATTACTATACTCCTACCATGTTGTTATTGTACTGTAATGTAAAGTGTTACTAGCTTGGTTTTCAACCTTGCTAATTTGAAATTCACTAACACTGGGAAATGAAAAGGTGAACAACAGATAAAACATTTAACGTTTTTAAGTCTGAATCAGCTTCACAACTCAAGTTTCCATTCATGTCAGAGGAACTCTATTTTAACACCATGTAACATTGCCTACCTTTGAGTCCTGGTAATTGCTTTGTGTCCACAGTTTGGATGTCCTATCTCCTACATTCTTCTCCAGTGTCATGTTACAAGACCAGTCTCATTGGGGCTTTTAATTGACTTAATTTGCTTCAGTGTTGTGTGTTAATGAGCCGTGCCTTCAGTCATGTTCAGTGTTCATCAACTGAGAGATGTGGAAGTGTATCAAACACATTTACAGAGAATAGGTTTGTAAAGGTTTGTAGAACAAAGTTGTAAATGTACAGCATTCAGTGTTACACAACAGGCGATGTCATGTTCAACAATGAGTGCCAATGCTATTCTGATAATCTGAAATATCAAGCATATGAGGAAATAAAATGAAGCACTTGGCTATTACACAAGACAATTTTAGATATAATAGGCCAAAAGGTTGCAAAAAACTGCTATATAAAATAGTTGTTGACATAAGTGCATTTCCCTTTTAGCAGTGTGACTGAAAGAACATTTTGTTCCCTGTGTTTGAAAAGTATGTGTAGTTTTTTTTTAAACATGGATTTGCTATCTGCTTTGGATCTGCAGGGTCTGTGTTTGGCCAATGCCTTAACCAGCACATTGGAAAGGTTTATAAACCCAAACAAATGTGGAGATATCATACCAATGTGACATCCAGGGTCACCACCATGAACATGTACAATAACAATATGACAGGGTGTTGGCAGTATTACAGTGCAGGAATCAGTACCATTCGGCATTTTGATACCCATTCGCTCCTTGCAACGTGGAACAAAGCTTTGTAAGCTTTGTCTTCAGTTCAGCTGCATGTGGGAAAGTGAACAAAGCAAATTTTACTTTGAAGGGCATTACTGTCTATTTCTAAATCAACATTGGAGCACAGCCTATTGACTGTATATTAGTCTGAACACAAAACAGGGCAAATTTCTGACTCTAGCTTAATAGTTTCCCACTTTTCACCTAAATCAGTGTCACCACCTCTTAACCATCTAATATCTCTGTCTCACCTTCATGTTCTCTGTAGCACAGGTATCACTCAACACATCCCAACTTTATCCCCCCGACTTTCAATTTGGCTTTATTGCCACAACGGAATTCCTGGAATGTCCACAGGCACACCCATTCTCTCCATCCACACACAATCAACAATGCAAGCATATGTTTGGGCTTGTTCAAATGGTTTTCCCCACCAAGGCAATTTCTTAGGGGCAGACATGGTCAGATGAGTTTGAACCAGACCTCTATCAAAGCAGCAGCTCCAGGCCCTTGTCTAAATGTCTGTCAGTTTGAGCAGGTGGTACAGTGAAGCCAAGTTCCAATCTGAGATTTAATTCATGCTCAAATTCACCAAGAGACCTCTTCTTTGTGCCAGGTGGCACTGAGGAATCATGTTGCCTGTTTGAAATATTCATGCAGTGCCATTCTCGTTGAAAAGACACATTCTTCTTGCTCCCACTTTTTCTGCTGGAAGTGTGGAAGTGGGCCTGCCGTGGGGCAGAAAAAGATCTAAGCTGGGGATGCTGGGAAAGAGTCTGAGAATCAGATGTCCCATAGAGAGAGAACTTGAGTAAATGCATACCTTTAGATTCACACATGCCTATGAATGCAAAAACGGTTTATTTTTTTGCATGCACATGTGCACACATATTCATGCTTTGCTTGCTGGAAATGATGGATGGTGTGCATGGAATTCTCCTACAGCTTGCAGACCTTTATCTCCCCTGCATCATGTCTCAGTGGGAATAGATGGAGGTCCTCTTACATTTTAGTTGTCTCGTGGGAAAGAAAAAAAAAGACCCAACATGTGGTTCACATACAAACTTACCTCGGAAGTTTGCTGTCCTAATAATATGGCTAAACAAATGCTAAGTCAAACAAAATGTGTTGCCCCTTCTGTTTTCAAAGACAAAAATATGGCACACAATTTCTTTCATCTGTCGATTTTTCACTGGGGGGGGGGGTAAAGTCTGCATAAAACACAGTGTCAGATGTTCATCTTGTGAATCTGGAAGGGATTTAGTCAGTTTAGGGAAATGTTTCAATGAGATATACAGGATACCCGAGCAAGATCATTCTAGGACATGCAGGCTTTACCATGAACCAGAATGCAATCAGGATGTGAGGTTAACTTTTGGTAATTTGAATGGTTTCAGTTCAAGAGAGGTTGGCCAGCACTCAAAAATATGAGAAATTACATCCATATACAGACTTCAGATGATACATTATAATGACCAGAAAGTGATTCCAAGCTGGGAGTTGAAACTTCTCCAAAGTGATAACAGAAATAGAGATGTTTGGGGAAATTTTAGAAGATAAATACCATAAACAAATCTGAGGCTTTGTGTGTGGTTCAGTCTACATTGTCAGTCACCATGGAAAACTGCACAAGAGTTTTTATTAATACATGTGTGCATTCTTGTACATGTAGACATGTGTCCTTACAGCACCTCAGCTGCTTTGGGAGGTGCCTGCTTTGCTCTCTGTGCACCATTGACTCTTAAAAGTGCCACTTCAGGGGAATAAGCCTAGCCTGTCATTAGTGATTATGGCACAGGCATGCTGTTTAACCATTAGTGAGGAGTGGAGCTACAGCACAAATGCTCGTCCAAGAACAGCAGTATTATGCCACATGGACTTGTGGAGCGTAAAAGCCTTCTACAGTGCTTTATGAATGTACATACAGTGCATGGCTGAATGCTACAGATTTTACACTCATTTATGGGAAGTTTGATGCTTGCCCCACAAAAATCGGTCAAACTATAATTCCTTGTTCTCCATAACCATTACACACTGTCCCCATTCTCCCCATTTTCAAACCACACACTCGGCATTGATTGACAGCCTATTGGACCTTGGTCGTCTCTGCAGCCGTTTAGCATGTTTCACAGGGTTGTGGGCGACATGGCGAGTACAGACGAACGCACTTGTGACGCAGACTGGCCAGGGGAACTGTGGAGTCGGTGTCACTGAATTACAGAGTATGGCTGAAGGCACGCTGCAGCAGCTAAACCACCTCATTAGGTCTCGGTGACTGCATGTAGTCGGCATTTCCCCATCACACATCCAGAGAGGCCGCATCAGACATGGTGATTAACTGCAGAATAAACGCGTCCATCTCCAAGGTCTCAGGTCTCTATCATGCAGTATTGGCGGAATCATAGTTTACTGTTACAACCAACCTAAAAACAGTGGAGCCCCCTTCAATAAATAGTAAACCATGCTAACCAAAGTTTGGAAAATTCACTGCATTTGGTCAACACAGTGTGGCAAAACAGTTGTGTTTGAGTTCATTTGCAGTTTAGTATGATGTTGCTTCAAATGTTGCAAGCCACTGCAAGCTGCTGACTCCAATAATTGAACTCTTCCTTTGTTGAAACCAAGAAGAATGTTGTTTTTGACCTTTCTCAACAATTACCGTGGAAGTCATAAAGAATAACAGGACCGCAGCTATGTAAACCTTTCAGGAGACATTTTTCTGTGAAATAATGACAAATAGTTAGGAAGCACAGTTCCCAGTGCAAATATGCATCAATGCAAGGTTTAAATTTCTTCTTCTTCTCCTTTTTCTTCTTCATCATGCAGGGGCTGGATTAATTATTGCAATATCTGTAGCAATGCAGGGCCAATTTGGTGCATACTTTAAATTTTACCACCCTTTGTCTCATGGGGTGTTGTCACAGAGTTTGCCTTGTCCAAGGAAATTTTTTACCCACTCGATGAATGTCTGTCGCCAGTGGTCTGCTTTTTTTTTTTTTTTTTTTCTTTCTTTTTTTCCAGGGCTTCACTGATGCTGGATGTAGAAGTGGGAGAAATGCTAAAAGAACCTTTTTGTTTTTCAATTTAAAAGGCATTATCTTTCACGTAAACAATACACCTCAAAGCTGTGCTCACCTTTTTAGAGCATATAGATGTATGGAGCATTTCCTGCAAAATGGTTTTGTGTTTTGTACATCCCATTTAAGTACACTCTCTGCATTGCAACCTTCTGCAGATTATCATAATGCAGTCTGTGGCTGTAGAGAGGATGATATCTCTTTAACAGGATACTCCTCCCTTTCTCTCTGTAAAAAGCTAAGTCAAAGGCTTTTGGGGTTTATCAGTTATTTTTTTTGCTACTGATACCATTTTAGAAAGCTTGTTCTTATTCCTGCAAAGAGATGACCTTACCAGGCAGAAAAGTGAAAGGTTAAAAGACTTCCTGCAAGAGATTTGTGTCTCTAGTGAAGTTTAACTGACAATCCGGTACCGTACCAAAATATATGAAATGCTCTACTGCTTCTTTTTGTTGGCCATCATGTGAAACTTGCCAACAAGGAGAACTGGCTAACATTTTCTTGAGAAAATATGTTGTTATGGTGTCTAGGTTGTTCTAAGGTCAGTGATGCTGTAACATGGAGCCTGAGGTGTTGGGAAAGAGCTCCACGCCGTAGGTGATGTGACCCACCTCTGCAACTGCAACTCAGCTTTGCAAAAACAGCTGTAGACACCATGTCTGGATGAACAGATGTCCAGGATGTCTGGGAGAAAAGGAGGGGGAGAAAGAGAAAAAGAGATACCAGATAGAGAAACAGAAGATGGGTAAAGATATAGGTGTATGTAAAAAAAAAAGAGAAATGGAAAAATGCAACAGTAAAGGGAGAAGAAGCAAAGGTAGACAGAGGTGACAAAAAGTATCAGACAGGGTCCAATACATTCAGAAGCTCCTGAGAGAGGCCTCTGTGTGGGAAAAGAGGGGTAAAGGGTCATAAATCTGGCCATCCTGGCTTCCTTGTTCCACACTGGGTTTGTTCAGGTGGCCCTCTCCATCATCCTCCTCCTGCTGCCTCCACCACTGCCTCCTCAGTGTGCAAAAAAGCTCCCGCCTAAAGAGAAATGTGTCAGAGGAAAGGAAAAGAGGCACTTCATGGTTTTATGATTTCCTTGTCTCTGCAGGCAGAATCCCAGACTGAGTGACATGAGCTAAGAAGCATGACCTGTGAGCAGAAGTTTGGAAGACAAAAAGAGTTATGAGGTTGAACTTTGTGTTATGAACTTCTTCAACCTTTACTGTTCCAGTTGGCTTTGTATGCTGCTGTTTTACTGCTATGCTTCTTATTTGAGGCACATGTGCACTACAATAGATTCTTAGTGAAAATCACAGTTTTCTTATGTAGAACCAACATTAATGTTCACTATGCTATGATAAATAAAGAGTTAGATATGATTCTTGATAAGCAATATTTTAACATGAATGAAAGCAAAGTGACTATAAAATGTATTTTTTCTGTTTCTCCTGCTACTTTGGTTGGAATACTTACACACATAAAAACTGAAAAAATATAGTATATACCATGTGCACAAATAATATTTAATCCTATGGAAAAACTAAACTGGAGAGAAAAAATGGCTCATACTGTATATTGTCACTGAGAGCCGTTTGGTAATAACACATTCTCCAAATACTTCAATTTACCACAAACAACAATTTAAACAATGTTGTACAAACATTTGATTTCTGGGATTATACAAGGACATTTGAGAGATTACAAACTTATTTCAACCATTTACAGACAGTCGTTTTTTTGTGAAAGTCAACAGTGGTCATGAATAATAACATTTAGTTAACATGTAACGCATTGTGCTACATGATGTATCTCATTTTCAGCATTACGCATCTAATGGTCAGCCCAAGGACTCACTGTCTAACAGTTTTTAGCCAAGCTGGGTTTTCTTTACACTGGAGGGTTTGCTGAGTTCAAGTAAGGATGTTTCAGCACACGCCACTGGAGCCAGAAAGTGGCCTCTTCATGGCTGAGGTCCACAGACATTGGCCTAGTGGGCAGACAGACAGTGAGAGACGATACAGAGAACAAGACACGAAAGGGGAACTGAAAATGGAGAAAACAGACATTCTGCGTTGTTTGCGCACAAGCGTCACTCGGGGTCTTTAAGTGGATCTGTTAGCACATACCCAAACACATATCGCATGAAAGCACAAACACAGCTTTAACAAAAACATACATTCCAAAAATTCACATACAGTATGTATACATACTGTACAACACACTCACAAAACATGACACACATAGGAAAACATGCAACATAATGCGAGCGCTGTGGAGCGCCACATTCTTTTCAACTTTGTCTCACGTGCTGGTGAGAAAGCGAGCGAGTGTAGACGCGGCCCATTTTTCTCTCCTCCTGTGGTCAGAGAGTGTGACTGGGGATTCATTTTTGCAGCTCTCTGGAGGGAGGTCACTGTTTTGCTGAATTTGAAACATTTGAAGCACCCCATTCCTGTTCCATATAAGAGAAATGGCCCATCCATTTGGACCTGTTAGAGTGTATAATGGCTCTCAGAGCGTGTCTGCTTACTGCTCGTCAAACTGGGTCACAAAAGCCTGGCCCTTGATGTCATTATGCATTTTACCTTTTTTCTTTTAAACTCACCTGCCATGTATGTACTAGGTAGGATCCTCACTGACAAAAGGTGCTTGGGAATCAAGATGCAACAAATGGCTTCACTTGAGATTAAGTATTTATCTCGGAGGGTTGCACATTGGAGAATGATAAACCTTTTAGTTTAAGACGGCAGATGAATTGTGAATAGATATTACCCTGGACTGACACATGGGAATCCATGTGTCAGTCCAGTGTCTGGATTCCCTCTACTTACTACGAGTCATTTCTTTTCTTTGTAATTCTTACTGAAAATAAGGCTGCTGCCTAAAAAGAAGCTTTCCAGGAGCTTCAGTCTCTGCAGAACATTGTTCTCAAGTTCAAAGTGAAACTTTACTCCAGCAACTATCTAGACTACAATTGCAGGAAATCCTGATCCCCACAAAGTAGGGCATTGACAGTTGGTGATAATTTGGCATCTACAGTGACACTGCTGCTCTGAGTTATGAACATTTTACTGCTGATAGCCCCCTCTGTCTATAAAAATCTTAATCTCAGTGGCACCGTCTCTGAGCTCATATTACATTCAGTAAAGTAAAATATGTTTTGTGAGATGAAAATTGGCTCAATTTGAAACAGACCCACTCATTTTGAATGTGCTCCACTTAAGGTAATTGAATTTGACTCGAGCATTTTTCTCCTCTACATCATTTACTTCACATTCAAACTGAGAAAGAAACCTCACTGAGAAAGAGTCCTCATCTACGTGCTTCCTGGGTCACTAATATCTGTTTCAAAGTTATAGGGAAAACCACAAGGGTGCAAACATACTTTCATACTCACACATCCGCACAAACTCAGACATAGTCGTCCTAAAAAGACCAGCTGCCCTGGACAGGAGTGGACTAATTTAGAGAGGGCTAGTTAAGAATGTTGGCCAGATATTCTCAGCCTGAAGCAAACTTTCAGTTCTCTGTTTTTTTGTTTGTGTAATTTTTATATGACCTCGAAAACACAAAATGGGTATTTGGGTTATTTTACTTATGTTTCCTTTGATGTGCAAGGGAGGATTATTTGTCTTTTCAACTTAAGCTTCATTGACCAGCAATGTTTGTCAATCACTTTGGTCTACACCAGGGGTGCCCAATTTGGGGTCCGCAGGCCACATTTGGCCCAGGCTCCTTTTTTTTTTTTGTCCAATCTAATTTTTCCTATCAGACGGGCCAATTATTTTTCTCATCTGTGCCAGCCACTGGGAATTTCTGTCCCAATTACTCCCAAGGGTTAGCTGCAGTTCACTTTCTGACCACAGTTTTATATGGAAGGGACAAGTGGGGGGCGCTGTTGAGTTCCTGGCTCTGCCTGTCTGCAGGCTCATGACACGAGTGAGGAGCAGAAGTTACGATGGAGCGCTTGATGTCAGGCAGTTGCACACGAATGAAAGAAAATTTTAAAAAAAAGTTGGCAAGAAGATTATTTTTTCCCTCAAATCAATTCCTTGGCGGTGTGCCTCATCTGTAGACAGAGTAGCAGTTTTAAAGAATACAACATTGGTCATCATTACGAAACCATTTACCCCTACTCATTACTCAATCTAATTTCATATTCATTCTTAAATAAATTCTCTCTGATTTCACAAGTTGGAACATCCAACTGCTTTCAAATTGCTTAAAAGGCATAGTGTTACAAGCCATGTGTTATTGCTCAATTCACATTTTTAGTTAAAATTTTATAGTTAATTAAATTTTATATTCAGTCTTAAGTACATTCCTACTTGTTACACACTGACTACATCTAACTGAAGTGTTTAATTGCTTTAAGCATTTTAATAATAATCTTACATAAAATGTGACACATTTCAATAAAATCTGGGCACCCTGGTCTACATTGAGAAACTGAGCCAACTTGTAAACCACACGGAAGTGACCTGGAACTGTTGCAATAAAAGTTGAACTAGGAAGTCATTTGTAGTTATCTATTCTTGCCAAGGTGCACTAAAAAAATAACCTCACCTTAATAAAGTGAATGATATTCTGAAATATTCAATTTTCAAAGACATTGTAAATAATCATTAGACCCTCTATGCTCATAAAGATCATCCTTATGCATTTAAACCTGCACTGCACAGACCTGTCATTTACTCAGAGAATGTGATGACAGAGTCCATTATGTTATATCAACAGGGGTTTTGCTTCACTTGAAGTAGAGTAATTAAAGGCACTAAGTGCATTGGCTCTTTTTACTAAGCAGTGGGTAAGTGGAAACCCTTTTTACTGGAGTCAATGGTTCATCTCCAGCCTTTTGGGAGGTGTTGGCCAGACAATACTAGGATGCTGGCATTGATGAATGGAGGCTTTGCACGCACAGTGTCTCACATCCCACATCTTCAGTGAAGAGTGCAGACCTGCTCACTTCCCACAGTATTTATCTCCATTTAAAAGCATCTTGTGTATGTCTAAGAGACTCGTGGTAAGAGCTGAGCAGTGGAAATGATTAAGTGTAAAAAGCTGCTATGATGTGTGCAGGTGACCTGAACCTGAAACCTAAACATGTCAACATGTGAGCTGTAGGAGTGAGTTGCCTACCTTAGCACATGTGGTAAATGCTTGTGTGTGTTGGTTTTTGTGCTAGTGCAGCATGTCTGTGTATTTATGTTGAATTTCACAGCTGCTAAAAGTGCCTCCCTCAGTGATGTGTAGCTTTTTCATACACAGCACCACCTATTTTTCACATTTGCACGATGTTATGGCACTTGAAAAAGGCCACATGTCAATGCACATGCGTTTTTTTTTCTTTTTCCCCACCTCTCACCCCCATAAAAAACAGCTTTTCTGCCTGCCTGTGATCTCCCCTACCAATTAAGTTGACCAATTGCGATACTTGTATGTAGGGACTGACCATTTCATCACTAGTATGATCTTTGGGGCTGACCATCATAGGCTGGTGGTGAAAGACTGACAGCATGTAGGTTAGGAGCAGTGATTCACTGAAGGCTATGTCAGGCTGCAGGAATGATTTACCTGTCAAAAGAGTCAAACACAGGTGTCAGAGTTGAAGAAAATGGGAATGTGGGAATTATAGATGGATGGAGAGCTATCACACAACTTCATTCACAATATACAAAAGTAATACAGCTCCTGCTCATGAGTGGCAATGCCAAACAACTTCACATCAAAGTCTGAATGACCTCATGTGTGTACATGGGTGGTAACCAAATCAACGAGGGGAGGATAAGCCAGGGCATCAAGGAAACAGAGGGGTGGAGGTGGAGGAGTTGAAGCTGGAAAATCCAAGAGAGGCTGTTCTTAAGGAGCTCTCATACCTTTGCCAGTTCAGTTTTACCTTTATTTTGCCAAACCATTCCTCACAGGTCAGAATGTATTGTTAAACCATTGTTGAGCAAATGTAATGTTGTGTAACACGTAATACCTTTATGATATGAGTGAAACTCTTGCTGCACAGGGACTTGAGGCAGACCTCACCATGTCTAACTTTCTCAGTGTCAGTGATACAAAGTAAAAGATGTGGACATGTCCACATCTACCAGCTAGGGGAAAAACTGCTCCACTACATGAATAACTCTGAATTCCAAACATGAACAGTGAATGACATGACTTTAATAACGCCACCTGACGCACAGAAAGCTCCAACACACTATGTTTAATTTGTAAGCAAACAATGTAGGGGTGTCCCCCAACCAATTAGTTTCACTCATATGTTGTCCAGTAGCATTTGCAGCAGAGCCTTACTGAACAAGGTTTAAACTGGGGTTAAGTTGGCCCTTTTTAGTCCAACTAAAAGCACTTACTACGCTTACATGCACAGCTTAGTCGAGCTACGGCCGTAGCTGGACTGAGTCAGGCAATAGGACAATTTGTCAACTCTGAGTATACATGCAGAGAAGAAATTTGATTTATTGACTGTGCACATCATACTCCGCCTTTTTCTCCGTCTTGACTTTTTACATCACAGACAAACAAACAAACAGTGAACAGTGATATTGATGGTGAGATGGGTCGTTTTGTGGTTCTGTATGTTTTGTACCTGCTTTACATGTCAATTGTGAGCGGGTCTTCTCCACAGCTTTTGCTCTGTTCCGTGATGTTGTTTGTTCTTTTCCAACAACAGATTGATTGTTTTTCTGTTTTTGCCTGATGTTGCTTGATGTCTTTATTTATGCTCACCATCACTGACAACCAGGGTCCCCATAAAAAGGCAATAATTAATATGTAGAAGAAACCGGTAAAGCAACATTATGCATGCTAGCTGCAGGAAAAAGTCAATAGCTAAGGTGTGCAAAGGAAAGAGAAGAAGGAGGCAGTAATCCAACACTAAGGATGCTTACTGACATAAAACACCAAAGATCAATTTTTCCAGACTGAAAAAAATGTTTTGTAAAAAAAAAAAATCTTATAGGCCCAATACAGAACATTTCACTTCCCACATCAAAATAAATGGAATCATCAATTTCAAGAATGATAAATACATACAGTATATCATTACATATAATGTAAGTCAGCTTGTTTTGTACTTACTTTGCTCATGAGGGGTTTACAGCAAAAAAATCCTCTGCCAGTTTCCACACATGGCTTCCCCTCCACGTTCTTCATTCACATTGCGAGCATGTGCATCAGTCTCACTTTTGCTCCCTGCATATATGAATTGGATAGAATAATTTTGTCATGTGGCTGCTGTAAAGTTTCCAGACATTACTGAGCTAAAATGACCAAATTACGATAATAGACAAAAGTCACAATGATTTACCTCAACAGTTATTTCTTTTTCCAATGGCTATAATTGCCTAATGTACCACTTCACTTAAATCGCTCAACTCTTTTCATGATTTAAAGGTAATATATGTTAGATAAGTACAACAGTGACCTGTGGCATTTGAAACAGTAAGTACAATCCCACTTATCCCAAACCCCAAAATATTGCATGCTTGTGGTAGCCAAACTTCACAATATATGTAAATAAGATGCTGTACTTACACCTGGCATTACACTGAGCTCATGCATATACACATCCACATCCATGACTATCCCACTATCTGTTTTATTTTTAGGAATATTTAACTTATTTGGTTAATTTTAGTGTGCAGGAAACAGGTAGTGATGGAAAGTTTAAGTGTGTCAACTGTATAGCTCTGGATGTCTCATGACTGGTTTTATTTACACTGCCATCCTGGCAGGTAAACCTGAAGGGATTTCTTGTTATAACCTCTTGACCATATTTTTGTGTGAATTTTGTTCTTAAAAAAAGGCCACAAGAAGGTTTCTTTGTTTTCTATGAATAATTTCAAAAGCAGAAAACTTAAAACGGATACTATGTATTCGTTACTGCGTGTGTTCCACAAATACACTTCCTGATTATTATATGAAATGACTGAATCGCAGTGCAGTTTGTGGCCAGGCTTTGTCACCATTATTAGCATGGACAGATTAGCTGCTAACTTGGGATGGAAACCTAGTTAGTGCAGCCTATGTGGAAACAAATTGTATTCCATAAGAATAGTAGGGTTGCAGTTTAAGTGGTAATGTGACATCTGGCACTGGTGTTTAACTGCTTCTTTTGTAGTCCTGGTCTGTTTCTAGGAAAAGAATATAATTATTTCAGAATCAAAGTTGCAGCCTTGTTATGCAAATGAACTGCATTTCCACTTACTGGGTTCTGCAGGCTCCTCTTCCGTGCACTGGCACAATGCAGCTGCAGATTAGAGATGGATCTGGCAATGTGAGACCAGTGTGGGTCTGGCTTGCGGGTGCAGCCACCACAGAGAATTTCCCACCCCTTATTCTTCACAAACTCAACATTAAATTACTCCAGCATCTGTTTTTTTCCACCCTCACAGAGCCTAAACAAGGGAGGTGACTAATATGGAAAAGGGATGAGCTCAGTCTTTCTCTTGTTGTCTCTTGTCGTCCCTTGGGTGTCACGTCATCATATCATGTTGTTCACGTACCTCGTAATACCCATTTAGTGCCTGTGCAGACCTTAAAGTGACATCTAAAGCATGGTCACACACCAAAACACTACACTAAGATTCAACCACAGAAAACAAGGGTGAGGAGCTGGTACGTTTGGAAGAGGATAAAACATGAATCTAGAAGAATGGTTATATATTATATAAATAAAAAAAACACAAAGGAAAGGAAAGGAAGACGGGGTCACATATGCTTGTGGAAAGAGAAGAATGTTGCACTCAAGATCACAAGCAGAGAAATAATTTATCACTGCTCCCTCTATCATTTCTTCTGGCAGAGACGGATGGCCTGCAGTCAGATTGGATCACTCCTGGCTTTCTTTGTGATTTTTGCCTGCTGTGTTTTGAGTATATACACACACACAAACATACTTACACAGAGAGAGGGAGAGAGAGATATACAGAGAGAGAGAGAGAGAGAGGGAAAGATGAACTTTCATTTATTCACACACAATCACAGGAGAAGAGTGACAATTAGCAATGTCAGCTAAATGACCATCTGCCTTCAATAATGAAGCGACTTTATTTGAAAACATGATAATTGTAGAGGCAGGACTCAATAGGATGAACTCATGCAAGGTAGTTAATCTGTCATCAAATTAATTGAAGGGTGTACTAAATCAGTTTTTATACGGTAAAAGTTTTGAAAACCCATTGTTTGAGATAAATTATAATCCCGCATCCTTAATGCTTTTTTATGTTTCCTATTTCCCGACAGTGTTAGCAAAACTGTATTTAAGACCAGCCTGCAGCAATGTGTGAAATACTGCGGTTCAGAAACATTTAGACGTACAGTAACTGCGCAGCCCTGTGCATGTCACACCTTTCTCCCTAATGCAGGTTTCTCCTTTTCATTTTCTTGTAATCTTTAGCATGATGTTGGCTATAGGTCAGAGGCTGTCAGCTGGAATCAGCTATTTTTTTCCATGTTGAAAATAGAAACAGAGGGGGAAAGAATGTAATAACAGAAACCAATGGGAATCTTATTGAACCACATCAGTCACAGAACAGTGTAAAATGAACTTGTTTTTACGCCTAAATTAACTTGAATATGGGTGATGTTGTGGTGACGTGGTAAAACTATAACATATTAAAACAACACATACAAAACAATTAACCCCGACTCCCAGAAAATTAAGTTCATAGAAAATAATACTGCATTCATGATTAGGTTTCATAAGAAATTTACCTTTTCCCTGATTAAGTTTTTTTGTCAAATCCTATTGGTGACATTTATCCCAGGTAACCATAAGTGGTGGCATGTGAAGTGATGGGTCCATAAAACAGAAGATCAGGTTGATTTTTTTCCTGGTTAAAAGTAAGTATAGGAGACAAACATGCCTTTCTTGTGAGTCTCTCCCTATTTACATAATATATCTGCACATACACACATTTCATGATGTTGAGCGAGAGTGAAAATGTACCGTCAGTCACGATAACCAACTTGCTGTAAAAGACAATCATGCCATGAATTTTCCCAGCTCCTTGCTTCACAGGTGTTTCTTCATCTATCGCGCTCATCTTGTCTGTCAACAAGCAGATGAATCGCTGATTTGAGGAATGAGCATCCATTGAATTTGAGCAGGATGTTTGGGAGTACTGCAAGGCCTTGTTTTCATCCCA
Organism: Brachirus orientalis; assembly: GCA_016785285.1. NCBI lineage: Eukaryota > Metazoa > Chordata > Actinopteri > Pleuronectiformes > Soleidae > Brachirus > Brachirus orientalis. Next base: position 6,379,004 of record JAFBJR010000146.1, on the reverse strand, counting down.
GATCCACTGAGGTAGAGACACTGCGTGCATGTTGTTGATAGGTATTCCCGTAATGATGCCAACAGCAACTGAAGCTGGAAGAGTGAATGTGAATGGAAATGGGATGAGGGGTGAACGCAATTGTGAAGAACAGTGAGGGAATCAGAACTGGGCCTTCAACAGAGAAAAAACAAATGACAACTGATTGCCATCTACAATCAGCAGCCACTTTATTAGGTACAGAAGACAACTTATAAAATAGCAGAAGTGCACTTGGTGTGATTCTGCACTGACCTCAGGCATCAACAATGCATTTTTGTCCAGAGAACTGGTGCTCACTTATGGACGCTTTATATAAGATCTTGTATACATTTTATCTGTATTGTCTCATTCTATCTTTAGTAACTTATCTTTTAATGAATCATGTTTTTTGGATTTAATTGATTTTTTTTATTTACTTACTTTTACCATTTTGATCTTACTCTTTTATTTAGTTTTATTTCCTTTGATATTTGGAATCTTTTTACATTCTTTTTTAATACTTAAATCATTGTCAACGACTTTATTCTCCACATGAGAGTCACTAGTGCCAATCCCAGCAGACACAGGACGAAAGGCAGAGTACACCCTGGAAAGGTCGCCAGTCTATTGCAGGGCCATTACACAGAGACGAACAACCATTCACTCTCACATTCACACCTACAGTCTATTTAGAGTGTTCAATTTCATTCTGTATATAGAAGTGCAGAAAGGCCCTTGTTGGGACCAGGTTGCAAACCTTTTCTTTTTGTTTTCGATCACCTCTCTTTAGTTTGAACTTCACCAGGTCAACTTGACCATCTCTACATGCCTAAATTCACTTCATTGATGCCATGTGGTTGCTGATTAGATATTTTCAAGTTCATACACAAGCTGTTGAACAAGTGCAATAAAGGGGTGAGTGAGTATAGTTGAAAGATTGGAGGCAACGACCTGTAATCTATCTTTTATTTAATTTCTAATAATATCGAAACTCAATTCTGACCAATTTTACCACACTACTTTTTAACTTTGCACCTGTGTTGTTTGTCTGACTGACTGACTGAATTCACAGATCAACTACAGCTTGGTAAATTTACTAGCCATGGTTTAAAACAATAGTAGCTTCCTAATGGGGGCTTTAGGCACACTGTCCTTGTCATATACAGTGTAATATTTTTTTCATTGCCAATAACAAAAGAAGAAGAGAATGTGTATTTAAAGAGATACTATATAACATTGAACTATTTTATATATATAAAAAAAACAAAATCAGTGATGTTATGGATTTATGCAGAGCAAGTGTTAGTCACTATATTTGGAAATTGGTTTGCGAGACAGCTCATTTAAGGACTTTAAACACATACACGCTTCAGTGCTCATCACGTGTGAGCGTGAGTTTTAAAAATAAAAGAGGGGTTTACTCACACTGGTGATTCACTGCTCAGTTGCTCTGACAGTGTTCAAGGGCTGTGATTTTCAGACGGCATGTTCCCTTGCTTCTACCTTATTACATCACATGGTCTTGGGTAAAAATCATGTACTCAATATAGATATTTAATTGTGAAAAAAGACAGAACACCTTGGTTGGACCTGCACTGCAACCAACCCTTTCACCCTTCTGACTCTCGTTCATTCCTCAGACGAATCACTCAGTGTATGAAAGATCATCCGACTGATGATGAATGGAGTGCACGCTACCCTGAACTTTATAATTACAATGATCACACATGACTGTAATTCTCACTTGACACACTTAACACTTGAGTTTGGTCTTGCTCAACTGGCATAGACACGCCACACCAATAAATATACATTCCTGTTATGCTGTCTGCAAAGATTAAAGGGATAGAAGATAAGGTAATCCTTTATCCCATAGCAGCAAAATTAAGAATGAACAAAATCAACGATAAGTGAACATGCTGTCTGAAATGTTTTTGGGCAAGAATCCAGAATGGCCCCCAACACCTGTGTTAGCAGTGAGGGAATCATGCATTTACAGTAGATGTGTTGTGTAAATGTGTATAAGAATGACTTGCAATGTTATTTGGGTGGCTGTCGTGAAAACACTGTATAAATGCAGTTCATTTAAAACAATACAAATACAACCATGGGGTAATTAATGTGATTGCCAGGGGAATTTGCAGGCAGATTATACATGAACAAAGACATATTTAGAGGGGGGAAAAAAAGCACTTACATGCTTATTCGAATGCCTACATGACTCAGTGTTAATGCCTTAACACTACACTGTGTGCAGCAGTAAACCCCCCCCCCCCCAAAAAAAAAAGTTTCAGTTTAAAATAGAGGAGAACTGTTGAAACATAAATATATTGTCTATAAATACAATTAAAAATGAGATAAATACAATAAGCCCCAATAGTTCAATCATGTAAATGTTTTATAAAACCACCAGATGGCACATGACAGGTGGTGTCAATGAGCTTGTTTGAGAGGAATATACACTACAATAGGAATATACAGTACAACAGTACATGTTTACTGCCACACTGCTTAATTTTATGCAACCTTTTTTTGTTTGAAAACAACTTCTGATCCTAAATCATGTTCTTATCACAGACATCCCAGAGGCCCGAAAACAAGCCAACATGCAAGCACACTTCACTCCCTCCACTACCTACAATCCTTATCTGCCAAGTAAATAAGGGCTCCCATCCTGTCTGGAGAGGGTTTGTCTCTTTCTCCACTAAGCTTTATCTGCCAACGGTCCTAAAAACATGGTCAAATGGGAAGAAGAGGGAGGTTAAGAAGGGATAAGGAAGCAAACAAAGAAATGTATCTCTGACAATCCAAACAAAATACCATGTATGCATTTATAATCATGGACCCTATTTATAAAAACTGCTGCATAATTTCCTCCATAATCGACTTTGCATTCCATAAGTACATCTTAAAAAGAGAATCAGCAATCAGATCGTAGTGTTATTAACTTACCTACAAAATCTTATGCCAGGTTGCTGTATCAACAGAATAAAACAGACTGATTCACAGTTTGTTTCTACTCAAATTTCTTTTCATATAGAGTAATTATCCTCATATGGTACTCAATTATGTTTTCAAGCAAGTGACAAAACTCACTATGAAGTGTAAGCAAGGGATTTATTTTCTTATGAGAAGTCATATTTTCAGGTATTGCTTCTAAGCTTTTATTTTGTTTTTAGGGATTGCAGAGGTGAAGCTTAACACACACACACACACACACAGTTCCTTTGAGTTGCCAGTCAGCAGAATGGACAGTAAACACTTGCATGCATCCCAATTATTCGCATTAAGAGTGGAGAAGCCCAAAAAAAAATTCAGATAGTCTGTGGCCGAGCCCAGGGAGACAGTGCAGAGGACAGGGTAAACAGAGAAAGAGTGTGGATATATTAGCAAATGTAAACAGTGATCCTAAAAGAAAACGTGCCACAGACGAGGACCTCATAAACAGGCTGCCTGGGACAACGTCGTTGCTCAATTGCGAGAAGCCAGTCGTAAACACTGTCTGTCAGTGGAAGAAGAGGAGAGATTGGTTGCTGGTGCAAACCTGTGTGTACGTATGTGTGTTTCAAGCTTCTGTGTGTTGCTTTTGCAAATATCCATCCACTCACATACACTCGTTTGGGTTTATGTATGAGAGTGAAGGGTTGGACCTACTTAAGATTATAGCGCTAAATGTTTATGTGCACCCTTCATGAAAGTCGATATAAGAGTAACTGTTACAGTGGAGAAGCTTGCTTTACACAACCCCCAAAATCCACAGCTATAAAACTTGCACAAACCTCTTCAAACTAAAAGAGGTTACTATCATTAATAAGTACAGACAGATGTCTGTATTAGTTGTGTTTTTTTTTCCATTTTCAGTGGCCTGTAGTGTTGCGTTTACCCCGTGTTTATAATACCGTGCTTTTATATTATGTCACCACATCTTAGTAAGCTGGGACCATAAACCAAATGAGCCCCAATTCCAAATGTGATCCACCACATACATTGGCTGAGGTACCTTGCATGCAAAGCGCAATAACATCTGAAAACCAATACCTCAAGAACCTTTTCTTGTTGCACATTTATGTCTCTAAACAAAAAAAGTTATTACTTGGCGCCATGGAAGTAAGTGGAGGTAAAAATAGTCACAGTAAAAATAACACATTCCTACTGAGTGACAAATCGACGCTTGCCCATTCAGTGCAAATGTTGGCGTACTCCTGTGGCTGCGTGGAGAAATATTGGTGGGAGCCACGTTCCCAGAAAAAAAGCAAACCCCCTTTTTTGTGCTAAAAAGGATAATTGCTCATCTGAGCTCACACAAGATGCCTCTCCCCCTTTCCAATAGCAACATAAACTACTTCTACATTCTTGAGAGAAGAGTTATGTTGACCTCCTCTCCCTCTCCCAGGGTGTTTGTGTGTAAAGGAGTGACCGAGTGTGCGGTTGGTTGTATGTGTGTGTATACAGGATGTGCAGTTGTTCCTGTATGCTGTGTGTAAAATATGACTGTGTGTAAAGGCTGTGGATGCTGATGTTTAAACTGAGGGGAGGATAGAAGAGAGAAAGAGAGCTTTTCTAAAATACTGCTGATGGGGTAGGGGTTAGTTTCAACAGTGTTTGAATGTCTGTGAGTCAGACTTAAGCAATGAGGGAGTAACAGCGGACATGAATGAGAGTGCTTGTTTATGTGGGTCAGCGAGCTCCCTTTTAACCCCTTCGGCCTTTTCTGCCTTTGCACAGGAACTAGCTGCTCCACCCATGGTCGTGCCCGACTGAAAGACAAATCATGTGTGCGGGAAAGGAAGTCACATACGCCAGCAGACACAAAACCCCTTCGAGTGTCACTGCAGAAGGCTCTGTGCAGAAACTCCCCCAATAATTGCCGTGTTTACACTGGGGAAATAAGGCTTGCATTACATCACACACGCGGCACAAAAGCTTCTATCTCCATGCACAGAAGACCCAGGTTAATTGGGGTGAGACTGTCATTAGTGAGACTTGATGAGCTCTTCTTTTTTTTCCCCTCTTCTGCGGGAGGGAAACTGAACCAAGAGAACCTCAAACTGTCACTGACATTTTGCTGAGAGAGGAGCGTGTCAGATGAAGAAGGCCTGGTGGTTTGCACTGAATGCCCACAAATAGCTTTTTCCTGTTTATGCAGCTGCTTTATTCACAGAAAATTCCAGATAAAACCATTTCAGGATGTGAATCAGATGAATGTAAATAACCTTGTCAACATATTGTATGTGCACCTGGTGCAACTCAGTCAGTGCCCTGCGAGTGACTGCTGACCCTCAAAGTACTTAGATGAAAAAGGCCGGTAATAATTTGCAGTGATACAAACCAGTTGTGTGGAAGTGATTGATTAGGTTTTATACTGTATGTGCTGTTGATGGGAGCATGTTTAATTTTTGAGACAACAATCATGAAGTTTAGACAATGACACTAAAGCCCCTAAACATCAGCATTTATTTGAACTTCTGTTTCTTGCCTCAACAACTGTAACTCCACCTTTTCTGTTAAAGACATAGTGTGTTAAATTTAGCAACATTTATTGGTGTAGTTGTATTTTGTAGCTAATTATCCCCCACCTTCTCTTCCAAGTGTGTTGGAAAAAGTATATAGCCTTTAGTTAACGTCTACTTTAAACATGTTTAGTTTGTCCATTGTGGCCTATTGTAAAAACATGATGGTCCAAAATCTGAGCTGACCAAGTCCTGATAGAAATAGAAAAACCCCATTGTGGAGTAATGAAAACAACAATTTATACAATCAGGAAGTTGTAAATTTTATTAAAATGAAGTATAATTATTTTATCTTCATGTTATAAAGTGGACCTTTAACCCTTAAACCCTCAATAGTGCTAAACAGTATGAATATGTAAAACTCTACAGGTTTGAAAAGTGACACATAAAATGTAGTAATTTGATCAGATGTTCATGTCCAATATATTTTTGTGCGGCTTAAGTTGACCAGTTTCAGCAGCTGCCTTTTTTGCACTAGAATAACTTGTTTGCAATACTGAATAATCACTGTGTTGACTGTTGATTTGTTGCTCATACTGATGAATTCTTCAGTAGATCCAGTGGAAAACTTTTGACTGTGAGGTTTGTGGAGTATCCAAAATAACAGACACACTTTTCAGTAAAGACATATTTGTGGCATTGCTGTAGAAACCATTTCAAAAGAATTTCCGTTCTCCAACAGTACATTGTTTTGAGTGGGGGCAAAAATGAAATTTCAAAACTTGAGCAAATAAAATCACACTGTCTTCGTTGCTTTACAGCAGAAGTAATATCTGTGCAATAAAAAAGTCTCTTTCTTGTTTCAGATGACCTGTCCTGGAAGCTACAAGCTGCAAGGTCTGCAGAGACTAAAGTTATTCTTCCTGGTCCAGGTAAGTCTAAATAAACCTCTGGCAGTTTTTTATTTACCGAGCTTCTCGGGGTATAATACAGAGTGATTCACCAGCGTTCAAAAGTCTGTGGGGAAGTGGGGAAAAGAACAAGGATATTAAATGATACCCGACTCGGTGTCTGTTACCCCACCCCTGTCCTGCCACACAGGTTGTAAAGTGTCCTCTGTAAACTCATCAGGACATCATTGTCTGAAGATAGAATGACTGGAATGTGCCCTTGTGGTCAGAAGTCCTGTGAACCAGTCCTTTGGTTGTATTGCATCTGCAGTCTGGAAAATAAAAGGCATTCAGGTCCTCCTCTCACCTTTGTGGAGTTCTCCTCAGACCAGGGACTGAGGAGTTATGATTTTGACCTCTGAGTCAACCAGTTGGGGACCACCCTCGTCCAAACGTATCTGCTCTCACATTGTCCGAGGGTTCATATTTTGGTTTGTAACATCATATTGAGCATATTTTGTGATAGTGCGTTGACATCAGCTGCTCGGAATGTCTGTCAGTTCACTTATCTCTCGCATCCTGCTCAGTGCATAGCTCACCACTATATAGCATATAATTAGCTTATGAAAGATTTGTTTTTTTAGAAGATGTGTGGTAGGTGTGTGTGTGTGTGTGTTTTATTTTCTTTGATGTTGTCAGGTGTGTTGGTTTCAGTGGTCCGAAGAGCATGTTATGGCAGCTCCTTGCTAATTCAAAAACAGAATTTGAGTTTGAGATTCTAAACGGTGTCAATGAAAAATGCATTACTTTGAATTGATGGCACTGTTTTCGTTTTTCTCCCAAAAGAATGTAAATCATCCCTTCAAAGACATCACAGCTCACTGCTTCATTCTTTATCCATTAGGTTATTTAACAAAGAATCAAACTAGGCTGTGTGTGTAACATGATCGGTGACACTTATAATGAGTAACAGCAGACTATGTAGTTTTTTTGTGAAACTTTACAGCTTTTAAGCCAATTTGAGTTCATTGTTGTGGTTCCATGACCTGAGAACTCTCATCTTTCTATCCCAACAGCAGCAGCAGTGAGGAAACAGCAGGTTCTGGAAAAACCCATTGTACACTGTATCCACCCAGCACCAAATGTCAGACCTGAAGCACAAATGCTTGAAACAGCTTGACTTGTTCTGTCCTGATGAAGGTAAATAAAACGCTAACTAAATAAGTTTGTATGATATATATTTAATATAAAGCAGGAAACGTTTTGTGCCTGCACAGCAGTAACTTCCTGTAATCCTACTCATTTCATGTGAGAGTGATAACACTTTCTATAGCTTTGCAGTCTTTGCAACAGCTTGCAAAATTTTGCATTTAATAGGCTTTTCGTCCATGTAGATCCTAATATTTGGGAGCCCTAAAATGCAATCGTTACAGTAAAAAATAAAAATAATATCTCAAAAACCTCATGCTCTTGCTTACCAAGAGCCTTCCTCTTCTTCTTCTTCTTCTTGTTTTTTTGGAGCTTTATGTGCATGTTTCTCATATTATTCTCCATTTTTTGGTGTGAATTTCTGTGGCAGCATTACAGCACCACATACGGGCCTGGCATATATACTACAGTGTTCTATGTATTATATAGTTCTCTTGGGCGATTTAGTATGAAGATGGTGTGTTTATGGAAAACATTTTAAGAACAAAAAAAAGAAAAAAAGATTATAGAGGAGAAGTTATGTTTCTGTGTGGATAATGTATTTTTCAATTAAATAAAAAAAAAAACATATTACAAAGTTACAATTAATTAGCATCATCTTTGAACAGAGATTCCTTTAGCCAACACTCTCTACTCATGTTGTTTCCATCATTCATCACTGCTGCCTTCACTTTTTTTCCTTTTATTTTATCCCAACCCTTCTCAACCCCAGTTGCGTGCGATGAAGAGAGGTATACTCTTTCGTCAAGCCTGCACAAGTGGGGGGGGGGGGGGTGTCAGGACTGAGGTGGTGCTGGTGGGCTGCTGGGACAGATCCATTTTCAAAGCATTATCTTTTCATTTGTTTGCCCTCGACATTTCTCTGTTTTTTAAGAGGAAGAAAACAGGGAGGAGGGAAAAAAGAATAAAGGACGCACACTGAGAAATGGCCCAGATGGCCATCACTCATAAAAGGAATCTTTCAGGGACGACTCATCGGCCTATCCACCATGTAAAGACAAGACACCCCAACTGCCAACCCCCACCCCAGCAAACCACAGCTGCCAAAGGGAGATTTGTATCTTTGCCTGACAGAAAAAAACATAACCTTCCCATCCAAATGTTACCCTAAGTGAGCATTAAACACGACTCACCTGTAGTCACAGAGTGGTTTCTTTTATCGGTAACTCAACCCTTCCCAAAAGAACCTCTCCACCCCTCGTCTTGGCAGGGGAAAAAAAGACCTTGATATGTGTGCATGCTCCTCTTTTCTTAAATCAATCCAAGAAGTGTGTCTCCATCCCTGAGGCTGCTTTTAATCCTCTCATCATGAGAGGAACCACTAAAACCATTTCAGTGTTGTTTTTCCACAAGCATGTTTGGGACAAAAACAGGTTTTCATTTATCTGGTCAAGTCTCATGCTAGTGACATACTATTGTAAAACAGCAGGAGGGGGGTGAGCTGGAAGAGACTAACCAATGGTGGAAGGATGAGAAAGGAAAGGGAAAGGGTCGCTGCCCTGAGAGAGATTACTGCAGTGGTTAGCACTTCATTACCATGTATCTCATGTTGTTTTATGTGCACAGCAGTGTCTGAGGTGGGCTGTAATGGGATAGCAAATGTCAGGTCTCACATACTCCTGGGAAGTTTTTTCCTTCCTGCTTTCTCTTAAAGAGAGACAACAGTAAATGGACCACCTGGACAAGGATTAATGTGAACCAGGCGCGGGCTGGGGCAGGAAGGGGTCAGTGAGTTTTACTACCAAGTTATCTGAATGTGCCAAAGGTTCAGTTGGGTTAAATTATACAAATCATTCCTAGTGACATGAGGTCATGTGTACAGTGGTACTTAGCAGATTATTATAATCCAAATATCACATTTAGCAAATTTAATTATTATTAATCTCCAAAAGGGTAAATTGACTTGATGGAGATTAAACAAACAATCAGTTTTAATAATGATGAGCTGAAATCTGATTTTGTGTTGAATTTCGCAGTATGAGTGTGTCTTTAGATCCACATGCAGCCCATGAACACTGTGCTCCAAGGAAACAGGCTACTTATCCGGATTCAAATCTCTGAGCATGCATATAACAAGGCACTTCTGTTTTGTTCCTGCTTTAAATAACAAATTATTATTTATCTCATGTTTTGAGTGTTTATCAAGCCCCCCCACCCGTGTGAAACAGTTGCGTCTGGAGAACAACGGAGGAAAAGGAAAGCAAGACAGGGAATCCACACCCATGCCCTTATCAATCATTATCACTGCAATGTCACTCAGGTGGCACAAATGATAAGGCCATCAGAGGAGACATTGTTGAACACTGATAAATCGTAAGAAAGCAAGATGTTACAATATGTTGCATTAATGCAACACTGCACAATAAGTACAGACAGCACTGTGTTTACTTTGGACTGTTGCAACACATTTCCAACTACAGTAGAATACTTGCCAGGCTAAACGATCAAAGGAATATATTTACAGGGTGAAATAAATAATTTTTGAAGTTCTGGTTGTGGCTGAAAGACAAAACTGGAAGGGAGTTTCCCGGGTCACTTTTTAAGGACGATGTGTGAAAAAAAGCAAAGGAAAATAGCTATGAATGGAAAGAGAGAGGGAAAGCAGAGGGAGAAGAAAGGGGAAAAGAAACTTTAATCACAGAAACACTGACCCATAAAAAAGGAGAAGCAGACACAAGTGGAAACCAGAGGAATGTAAGCCAGCTGGGGGATCCATCCATCCATCCACCTCTTTCTGCTGTATTTTTACTTAAAGCTACGAGTGAAATGGATTGGGGTGGGGGAGGTAAAGGGAAAAGTCTCTGAAACAAAAACCAAATTGAAGGATGAGCTTAAACCAGTAGTGCTTAAACCCAGTAGCCCTGAGATCGGGCCCATGGAGAAACCAGGCCTCACATCTTTGAGCTGAAGCCAAAAACTACTCTGCTTCCCAGCCCACTTTTCCTCAGACGTTCACACTCTGGAAAGATGCAGCTCTCATACAAGGCACTGAAGACTTCAATTACCCAACTGGCCAGTTAGACGGGCGGCTTGGCCACAGCGTCTGACCGGCTTCCTCCCAGTCTCTATTCTTCTCTTTCCATGGCCCAGACTTTGCCCCACTATTCTAGCGCTAAACCCACATCCCCTTATTTGGAGCCAAGGCAAATTAGCTGCATCTTTGCTCACAGAGCTGACTTTTTACTTTTCATACTTGCGTGTGCACATCCTAATGGGAACAAGAACAATGGTAACTCTTATCAGTAGCTCAAAGATCAGCACAACTCAGAGTTCACTGATTATCAATACAAGGGTTACATGCCAGAGAACTATTTCCTCCTGCACAAATATGTGTTTTAAAACACTTTATTCTGTCCAACCATGTCATCATGCACTCTTCACTTCATGCCTTAATCACTTTATTTCAGGTAAACCACTTCCTTACCACATGAGATCTCATTAGCATTTGGAAGAGCAAGGTTTTTTAACGAGGTTGTTGCCCGAGGGTGGAGAACATCGAGCAATTATTTCCTTGAATGACAAGCCGAAGTATTGGCCCAAATTGCCTTCTCATTTTTTTATGTTTTTTGTAAAAGGAAAAGGAAAAACAGGGACTAATTCAATTGTAGTGCATCATCTCTGCTTCGGTGATCTTTTGGAATGACTGGGTCTCTCTGGCTCATTGATGTTCTTGAGTGGCATACTGCACTATGTCTCTCTGCAAGACCCAGCTCAAGCGGATCTCTGCAATCATGAGCAACAGGTGGGTTTGGACAGTGTTGCCTCCACTGCAAACAATTTTGCTTTGAAAACCCTAAAGCCTGATCCAAGACAAATTAAACTTCCCATTAGTGCTGCTTATTTTCTTTTAGTGGACCACACACACACATACGCACAAAACATGCATGCACTGTGGTATTGCATTGTCTTACTTTAATTTCCTAGCGTCTAATCCAAATTTTAAACAAAGCCATGACTTGCCAAATATGGTTCGGACATTTTGAAGACATACGTCTTTGTTTTCAGTCAAAAAGGTTGATGCCATTCTCATATCCATCTGCACAGCTGGAGGCCTAGTTATAGCTGACAGCCAGTTTGCTTCGCACAGCAGAAACACTGAAAATTAAAGTGACATTTTTACATTTTAGACGTACATTTTTTTTGGCTAACTGGCTGCTGAACTTTATATTTAATAGACACATATGAAAGTGGCCTTGATCTACTTGTCTAATTCTTTGCCAGAATACAAAACAGTATCAGAGTATCTGTCAAGTACTGCCCTTGCAATTAAATAGGTTTACACTGTTTAAACAGATTTTGAACCACTCCATAATAATACAGCTACTATAAGCACAGGTAATGATGAATGTATACAGAGGTAAATCATTTACAAAGTACCTCAGGGGTATAAAGTTTACTCTTCACTCCAGCCTTGAGATTTTGATGGAGGAAGAGAGCGCTACAACTACAACTACCGCGGGTTGAAAGTTGTAATCAGAGCCCCAAGCCGTCTGCCCTGTGCTGGGACTCTCGAGTGGTTTGAGAGTGGGCCAGACATTCCAGAAGAGATCGCCGCCCAGACACCCAGCAGCAGCCAGTCAGCAACAAATTCCAGAATAGCAGCCCTGCCGCTAAAAATAGTCATCTGGACAGGAGAGCAATGAAGAGCTGGGTGTATGGAGGGGGCCGCTGGATGGAGGATGAATGATAGAGGAGTGGAAGCTGAGCAGGAAAGGAGGGTGGTTTATTCCATTCCATATCCAGTCACAATGTTATCACAACGGCGCAGAGGAAAAGGAGTCCTGCAGGGATGTGAGTTAGGATCCTGTGTGAGTGCTTTCCAAGACACGGAGAAAGAACGAGAGAGCTTGTAATAATGTGCGCATGTGAATGTACTCATGCATTGGTGTGATGTAAATGTACAAGAGCATGGAAAGCCGTCTCTCAGAATGTTATTTCTAAAACAATGTGTCAGCTAACTGAGGGAACACACACTCCACTGTACTCAGGGCTTTCTTAAGGCCCGGCCCTCTATTTATTTTTCCTGCAATGAATGGCCGGCTCGGTTTACAACAGCCACCCTAAACCTTCACTGTGGAACATCCTGCCTGCAACAGCAGCCAAACGCGTCAAGGCAGCACTAGCCATGCCAAATCCTGTACTGTTTTTTACTCAGTTTGCAGAATATCCCCCTGCTTTCTTCAAATGAAATGTTTTTTCTGCAGACAAAGGAGCTGTAAACTAATTTGAAGTGCATGTCTATTCTTTGACTTTCGTGTCCAAAATCCCTCTGCGTGTGATGGTTTTCATCTAATACAGCTCAAGCAGGCTGGAAAGTTAGAGGCTCTCTTTCAAGTCTGTGCTTCAAGCTAAAAGTAGAGAATAGCCTATATCCTCCAACATTATGCAGACTTCCATATCTGCAAGGCATGACATTGGGGGTCATGCTGAAGTGCTGAAGGACCAGATGGAGTTTTTGGGAAGGGGTCTGTGGAGGTTTGGGATTTTTGACTGTGTAGCTAAGTATGCCGTCTCCATCAATGCACCCCCCCCCCCCACCTTCCACCTCCAGGGGCAAACTCACCTTCTGCAGATGGAAGGAGGAGGGTAAAGGAGGGAGCAGTTCAGAGGGGCTGGCAGCTGGACTTTATTTAAAGGTCAAAAAGTGAAACAGAAATTGTTCTCAACACATAAAAAAATTCCCCTTGAAACTCACATCACATCAGTGTCAGGAGTTCACCCATCAAAGTCTCAAAAGAAGGTTTGATGTTTTTCTCCATAGCACCAGGTGTACTGGCTTGTGCATATGGCTTACAATTAATAAGAAAGCACTGGAATGGTTGCATGATTGCTTTTTTATTGTCTTCAGCTTGTCGTATTATATCACCTTTGACTTAGACAACTGGAATTTACATTAAACTGAAAGGAGACCTGTTCTTGTTCCAAGGATAATTACCCTCCCCAAAGAAATAAAGATTTCGGACAATGATTGATGTAATTTTTTGTAGTTCACTGTCAGAGTGACAAAAATGAATATTGATGTAGGAGGGATTTATAAATAGAAGGCTTAAATACTGCTTTTATAGCTCTGACTAGCTTAGTGAGGCCAATTTTGGGAATAAAAGTTTCAATATGTGATTGAGGAAACCTAAATCCCACCATACTGTAGAGGTATTTGCTGCTGTCGTCTTCCAAGGCCTGCAGTTTGTGTCTGGCCATCATGCACTGGAGGTGCTGTCCGACTCATCAGTACCAAAGCCCAGAAAGACTGCAAAGCTTCCAGCCGGCCACCTACTCCCCTTGCAAAAATGTGGATCAAATTAACCCAGCAGCAGCAATGGTCTCTCTCTCAACAATCAGTTGACTCCAAGTCTCCAAGTCCCAAAAACAGACACTCTTGTTTCCTCACGAGCCAGACATGGACGGTGTTCTCTGTTTCATGTTGTCTGCTGCTGTTTGTTTGATTTTGTCAGTTTTCTAATGACAACAAAAATGCTTCTCTTCTGAGAACTGGACAGATTATTATAGTCTACTTTTTTAAATTACCAGCAGGTGTGCTGGTTCCAAAAAATACTGTGTACCTAAGATGCAAGATCAACATGTTGGTCACAGAGCTGCCTCTTAGATTTGTTTTATATTTGCTCTATTACCAGTTTTATTCAGTTGAGCCATTACTCACCCATTGATTTTGGCATGCATCGTTTTATTAGGGTTTAGAGTTGTCTATCATGTAAATGGCAGCCTGCGCTTGATTGAAAATGAGCAGCACTCTAGTTCTCTTTCTTAACATTCGTTTTGGTGTCTCACTATGGATTATGCCCCCCCTCACATATTCACAGAAGCACTTACACCATTACTACAGTCAAGATGTCTGCGTCAGGAACCTGCCCTTAAATGTACCTGACACACCGTTACTCTTTCAAACACCTCTTCTCTCTTCAGAAGCAAGCTTACATTCGTGGTGCCTAGCTAACTAGCTGTCTTTAAACTGGAGCTAAAACCTCCTTTGCCGGGCGCTAGTTACTTGACACCGCGAGCGACGGGTGTTGATGGGGATGATGGCGAAGATGATTTTTTTTTGTTCCCCCCACTCATTCCCAGCTCTACGTGCCAAACGAGGCTGCACAGCCTCAGCTCAGCGCGGACATGCACAACGTGTGTAAACGTGCTGCAGAGAGGCTGCAAATCACATGGCAGAGGCTCCACGATTCCGCGAGGGGAAGAAATTACCCCAGGCTAAACGGGCTGTGAGACAGCTCCTCCCGGTGTTCCCGGAACTCCTGGAGCAAGATGCACATCCAGGGCACGTCTTCCTTGGATTTTGAAGGGATGAATAAACATGAAATGTCCCACATTCTGCCCATAGAGCCACTTGTGGCAGCCCACCTTCACCCACGGTTGTCAGCCACTTCATCTAGGCCCCCACCCTTCCCTCCAAAGGCGAGCGCTACCAGTCAGCCATGACTGAGTGAGCCTACAAGGCTGCAGCCTTGGCGGTGAAGGCCCTCAATGTCACTTTCATGCTGTCAGCTTATCAGGGCGAGCTTTTTTATGACATGGCCGATGTACCGCTCAACGCCTGTGGGATGAAATTACCACTATTGCGGATATCAGTGCGCATTCAGTGCTGCGCTGTACAGGCTGTGGGCAAGTGCATGGCAATGTTGGTGATGCAGGAGAGGGCAAGCTCAGACCAAAATCAGACCAACCTGTCAGATAAAAAAAGGAGGACATCTTTGACATCAGTCTTAGCGGTCCACCTCACCATGAGCGGACGTGCCAGCTGTTCCCTGGTGGTCTAGCGTTCAAGTGTGGTAAGAGAGGAATTCAAATGTGTTTGGCGACATGCGCTTCCAGAGTTCAGTCCATGCGTCCCGGCCAAGAGGAGAAGAGACTCTGCTCAGATGGGGGGTTGTTCAAAGCCACACCTAAGTCTCACAATCACTCGAACACACAACTACTCTATGTTTAATTAAAGCATTAAGCACTAGCACATACAGCCCGAGACACAAGGGCACAGTGCTGTTTTTCAAAAACGAAAAAGGAAAACAAAAGCAAAGTTGCTAAACGTGTGCAGGACCGTGTCCGCCGCCAGAGGGCAGCATCACACAGGTCAACAGAAATCGTGTGTGTCAAACACAGCTTCATTCTCATTAAATTTGCATATAGAGAGTGGGAAAGCATGCACGACATCAGAATGGGTATTGAAGACATTAGCCATGGGCTACAGGCTTCAATTCGCCATTGCGCCCCCTCGCTTCAACTGTCTCATCATCTCCCGTGCACGAGGAGAGTCGGCCTGAGTATTGCGGGAAGAAACGTCTTCGCTGGTGAGCAAAAACCCAAATAGAATAGTGCCTCTTTGGCAAAGGCTGGATGGCTACTTTTCAAGGAACTTTCATGTTCATACATCCCATACTGGACCTCTGCTCATTGAAAAAAATCCTCAGAAAGTACAAGTTCCACATGCTCGACCTATAGGCCTGGTCTGTGAGTGGTTCAGTCTGAGTCACACAGGTTCTACCTGCCATGTTGGTTTTGAGGGAAGACCTGTGGGCCAGCACCCACTGGTTTGTCGTTTCATGAAAGGTGCATGGAGACTGCTCTCCATCTCCAAGCCTACTGTATGTCTCCTTCTTGGGACTTGGCAGTGGTGCTGGATGCCCTTACCAGACACCCATTTGAGCCACATGAACATACAGAAATGAAAGTGTTGTCTATTAAAGTGGCTTTGTTACTGGCCTTGGCTAAGCAACTTGCAACTTCTTGGGCCCTGTTTAAAGGGTCACTATCCAGGATATGTGCGCTGCAGCAATCTGGTCCTCACCCCTCACATTTGTACGGTTTTATAGGTTGGATGTCACATTCCAGAGCCTGGATAATGCTGTCCTGAGGGGATGCCTCAACCACACTCTCCCTAGTAAGCGGTTGGTGGCCAGACGTTGAGATAAGCTTGTCTCACAATATGGGAGTCTTCATATCCCATAGTGAGACATTGAAATTAATGTTAAAAAGGGAACTTTAGATTACTCTTGTAACCTTGATTCTCTGAGTAGTATCAGTGAGATGTCTCACCAGACTGCCCTTCTTGCTTTTTGGGTGAAGTGTTATTTTCAATGACGAGTAACTCTGTGTCAGGTGTATTCAAGGGCAGATGCCACTCAGGGCTGGTGTAATGGTATAACTGCTTCTGTGAATATGCGAGGGACGTATCCCATAGTAAGACATCTCACTGATGCTACTCAGAGAACCAGGGTTACAAGAGTAACCTAAAGTAAAGTTGTCAATCAACCTCTGTATATTCCCAGAAAAATAATGTCTGGGAGCACTGAACACTGGTCCTTTTCTTCTGTGTATGAAAGTATGAGTGACAATGAATTTAGTTGGTCTTTACGAGTGACCACTGTTAAAAATGGAAAAGTATTACCGTTTTCAATGTCTTTTTTGTCATTTGCCTTTTCTGTCCTTGTACCTCTATTTCAATGTTCCCCAAAGGTAGCTAAACCATATATTTCCCAGAGATATATGTTTGACTAATGGTGATTAAATATATCAAAATATTATCTTAATGTATGTGTTATTAAAAGACACAAACATTTTCACAACTGGGGAAAAAATTGCAAATTTATTTGGGGACCCATCTGTAAGTCTTTGGGAATTACACTATAGTCTGTGAAAAGGAAAGAGACAAACTATAAGTGCAAAAAAGTTGTCATGATGTCATACTATGCATGTTGGTTTATTTTCTGTCTGTGTTTATGTGCAAACCTAAATCAAATTAAAGCAAAGTCAAGCAGCTGGCAATGCAAGAGGATATGGTACTTTAACGTCTGCAGTCCACTGTGTCATAATCCCATCTGCAATCAATCCATACACTTTCCATATACTTTCTTTAAATCATTATATTTCCTGGTTCAATGCACTGATCCATCTCACATATACTGATGTCAAGTTCACAACAATCGTTTGCACCAGTTTGATACTTGCTCTATTCTGGCTGGTCTCCCTTTCTAAATGTGGTGCTTTTGGCACTTTTGTGTATTTCTACTATAGATTAGACTATTGTACTCATTTACTTCCTCGATTAATCTTATAGGTTTACAACATCCACGTCTTTACTAATATATAAGTAACACTTTTAATTACATATTTTTGTAACAGTAGAATGTATGGACAGTGGAGAACTATAAAGTACTACTGTACTGAAGAAAGAAAATACCAAATCTTCCTATATGGATGTTTTCATTTGTGTTTCCACTGTAACAGCTGGTTACTATTGGGGTTTATTGTAACGGTCATGAATTCAAGCTGTGATCTAAGGAACAATACTATTGTAGAGTAATTCCTCAAGCCCACAGGGACTTTTTAATCTTTAACAGCAGAAATAGCTTTTGGGTAGCATCTCATTTTAACATCCAGCAGGTCAGTTTAACCATAATAGCTTCAGCTGAGGCTGAGTGAAAGCCAAGATCTTCCTTTTAAGGTTTTGGACAGTTTGACTTCCTATTTTTAAGACCACTAAGTTTTAACAAAAATTGAGGCATTTTGACCCCCAACCATTTTGTCAGTTTTTGTTCATAATCTTTGGGGAATATAAACAGGACACCACTGCAATCTGGATCAGCCCTGTTGGCCTCCTTTATGCATTCATGTAGGTTTTTGGGTCAACCATCTTCAAAAAAAGGAAAAGAAATTAGGACATCTCTTCCCATTATAGCTTTCTTTACACATTTCCGACTGTAATAAGAGGAGCAGTGGAAAGTAGCAGTACATCCAATTCAACCACTGGATGTAACCAGAAATAACTTGTCCAAATAATAAGGTTCAGAATATGAGTGTCTTCCAAGTTTAGAGCAACCACTGGATGTTAAGATGGAAATAAATGAAAAGGAAAGGTATCTATATTTTCTTCTTGCCTGCCTCAAGGAAATTTACAAATTAAATCTTAACATGACTCATCTTTGCTGACATATGAATCTCAAGAGTCAAAGGAATACAGGAGAAAAAAAATAAACACATGTAACTTTCAAGATCCATTTATTTTAGATGATACAGTACTACAGAGGCATTGTGTTGAGTAGAAATGCACCCAAGTGGATAAATTAAGACATTTTACAAGATTTGAGGGACTCCTAATTGATATCTTTCTCTTAAAAATACAGACTTGACCTGCATTGCAAATTTCATTCCAATTGCAGTGCCGAAAAGCATTCCAATCTAGTCTATTCTGCCTTTACAATGAGATGATACCCATGTATTTTCAATGGACATACACATTTTTGTGTATTGTACTTTAACACAACACGTTGTCCAAAGCAGGCTGAAGCATGAACATGGAGCTGTCTGACAACAAATTAAATGGCTTAATCACCAATAAATACAAGTATAAAAACACAATGATAATAATTTTCATTATCAAAATAAAAAAAAAAGTTAATTAAAGATACCAAAGGCACACGACTTAATCTACCTTGGCAGTCCAGGATCAACAGAAAAAACACTATAGTAATGGGCCATAACAAAATAATACTTAAATAACATATTAATACTAATTTATTATTATTGTCATTACAATATCCAGTCAAGTTTTCCTATGATTAGACTTTCTGCTAACTAACAGATATGCACCAGTTTTTTTCCAGTTTGGCAGAGTTAAAGTTTCATCATCAGATTATTTGTATTGCTTTATTTTCGTTTTTTGCATTATTTTATTCCAGCATTTTAGGTTTTCTCAATCTTCCATGCTTTGGTAGAGGCTGAAATTTAATTTTCATAGGGTCTGCTGTTAGCATATTAGGTATTTGTTTCCATATTCCATAAGATTTTAATTGACAATGGTAAGTTCTTTGTCTGAAGGCTCCAAAGTGTAGTAAAAAAAAAAAAAAAAAAAAAAAGTCTGAAGGCTGTTGATGGCTTCTCAAATCCACAGGAATACCAAAAAAGGAAGGGGATTGAAAATATACCAATTAATCTGCTTTTGGAGAGAAATTTCAACACTTCAAGGAAGGAAGTATTTTCTGCCATAACATAAAGCAATATAAAGTTTCTTATATTTTGGAAAATCAAAAACAGAAGCATAATAAAACAAAATACTAACATAGTATAATTTTTTCACTGTAAATCCAGTTGACAATAAAATGCAATACAACAGGCAATAAAATGCAATATAATGCGCAGCGGATTTTTCATTTAAATCAGTACCCAGGACCTTACCCTCACACCAGCGGACCACTGAAAACATTCAACATGTGATCGTCCCTTGGGGTCATCTACTGCATGGTTTTCCATCCACATCATTTGATATTTTGGATGATGTCAGTGATCGTTTTCCCACTTTTTTTGCTGCACAATTTTCTAATGCCATAAAAAAACACACAAGTCACACACTGACCCTCAACATCAACAGCCTCCAGCATCTCAAAGCCAGTGCAGGGATGATTCCATTCACCAGCGGGGGTTCCCATGTCAAAGGAAAATCTAAAAGACTGTCATTAGTCCATGACCTCTTAATTCCTCTGAATCAAGTCAAAGTTTCAACACATCTTTGGCATAAAACAAACAAAAAAAAACTTTCCATCTACCATTCTACTCACTTGCTTTACTTTCACAAATCTATGGCACAATTCCCTCCAAAAACAAGTCTGACTCCTTGATATTTCCTGCGTTTCACAGGAAAGTCATCTCCAATCTCAACACTTCTCTGTGCATCACTCTTTCACATTCTTCTCTTCACACTTTTCTTTATCCCTCTAGCTCTACATCTCTATGCACCGCCTCTCTTGTTACACACAAATGAAAACAATAGTGGGCTAATTGTGCTCGGTCGGAATAATAAACAAGTATACACAGCTGGAGTACTCAGCATGGACCGGTGGTCCCACCTGTGCTGAGTCAGGCATAGGCTGATAGAGATCTCTAGCACCAACATGTCTCTAGCATTTGTCTGAGGAATTTGCTGTGTCATCAGCCGGCCAAAACAAACCACCTTACAAAGCTCTTTTTGAGAGCTTTGGGTAAAATATTAACCCGTCCAACGCTGGAAAACACCTTACTTGTCTCTGGTAAGATAAAAATGTCTTTCAGTCAATAGCCTAATTTATCAGCTAGGTCCATAAAATTACAAGAAGGTTAAAAGAACCAGGCACATTCCAGGACAGTGAGATGGTGTCTGCGACATCTCCCGTCACTGAATGTCCCACTAGATGAGAGTCCCTGCAGACCTGTGCTGCTGATGCCAGTGAATCTGTGTTCAACCAAGCCACCTGAACTACTGACAAACCAAACTATTTGCTTAAAGACTGACAAAGACCACAGCGGAGGCTGTTCTGAGGCTGCCTGTGTAGAGACTGAAGTATCTGTGTGCAAGAATCCATTTGTGGAAGGAGCTGGAGAGGGGGACATGAGACCGTTTGATCTCAACTGTTTCACATTGACCTTTGAACCCCAAAATAAGTAAAGCTAGTCAGCTGTGCAGTGAAGGCCCTGGGTGTCTCCACATTCATAAACAACATAAGAAAAAAAAAAAAAGCACAACTGGTGACAGGTCAGCCTGGCTTTTTCCTCCACTTTAAGGAAATGACATACATAATTGTTATTATGATTCAAAAAAGGCACTTCCTACATATTCCATAGAATCATACACATATATAGGACATACACTTTTATGAAGGTATAACTGTCTATGTGTTTTACATGCACCAACATTGTTATATACGCATAGTATATATACTGTATGTTTCTCATAACTGAGTTAACATAATTATATATGTCAGTTCCACTCAAAGAGTTGGAGACAAGGAGCTTCGGACTCTTCCAGTAATAGCCAGCGCCCACCAGTTTTGCACTTAAAACTAAAAGCTACAAAAAATTAATAAATAATCAGCTATATCAGTTATTTTTGGAACACGACCCTGGTTTTTTTTTGTTTTTAAAGGAAGTAAAGATCACAAAAGCGTGTGCTCTGTGTGAGTTTTAAGGTGCTTTTGAAAACTCAAACTCAAACTGGGTGGAGTACAGGGAGAGCCAACCAGTTTCTGGTTTGCTGCATTTGTGATTCTAACTCGCCTTCTTGCTGAATATGTAAACATGTCGAACACAGCAATGTCTATGGGCGGGCCGAGAGAGCAGACTGGGTGGCATTCTCTCGTGCCAGCCCCTTCTCTCTCCTGTTCACAAAACCCTAAGTGACTTTCCTCTGACCAAAGAAGTGCACCTAAGCATGTACATCTGTGTGTGCATGAGTGTGCGTAGATATATATATCTTACATCCTTCAATATTTCAGTCTCATTTTAAGCCATAACTTCTAAAAAGGTGTTTCCCAGTAATACACTGGTCGTTGCTGCCACCTATATACATCTGCGTACACAAACACACACACATACACACACGCTGTCAGGTTTAATCCCCTCTGCTTTTCTCTCTCTCTCTCTCTCGCTCTCTTCTCTCTCTCTCTCTCTCTGCCACCCATCTGTTAATTGAGGTTGTTGCTGATGTCCAGGGCTTGCTGGTACACCTGAGTCATGTCCTCAAGGTCGCCCAGCAAGGAGAAGCTGCCATTGTCCCCCGGGGAGCCTTTCATTTTGGGGCCACGGCTGAGCTTGGATCCCTGGAGCGGCGGAGCTGCCTGGAATCCCTTGAAGTTGGCAAGCTGCAGCAGGTTTTCAGCTGAGACACAGGCCCTGATGTTTGGGCGGAGGTGAGGGGTGGAGGAATGCCACTCAGCACCACCAAGGGAGCTGGGGGACAGGGACAGAACGGAGCTGTCCTCCCCAACTATACTGGAAGGTCGACTCTGACTGCGAGAGAGACCTGAGTCAGTTGATGGAGGAAGAACTCCAGCCACTGCCTCTGTTGAGGGAGGCCCATTGTAGGTGGAGTATTTGCCGTTTCGCTTCAAGATACCTTTTCTCCCCATCATTCTTTTGGGTGGGGAGGTGGCTAATAGAGACATACTGGCTCCCCCTAAAAGCTCGGAAGACTCACTACGCTCTGGTGAAGAGTAATACCCTGATTCCCGCTGTTGGTTGTTCTTCAAGATGCCTTTCTTGGGTAGAGATGGCACCATCTTAGCTGGCGAGCCCCCTCCCAGCGTCGGCTCCTCTTCCTCACGATCTGGACTTGAGGCCTCCTCCCCCACATCAACTTGTTGCGGCAGCGCCGTCTGGCCCAACTCCACCTCCTCCAAACAGGTAGCCTGCTGCTCCTCAGTAACCCTGGTTTTCAGGATCCCCTTGGGCCTCTTCAGACCTGGCTTGTCCTCTGCTCCACAGTGGGTCTGTCCTGCTTCAACATTTTCCTTCTTGGACTTTTTGGGCCTCTGGCGCAGCAGCTGGGGCATGGCTACAGCTTTGGCTCCAGAACCACGTGGCTCAGTGCGGTTCTGCCAGTCGATGAAGCGAGCCAGCATGGGTGAGCCTCCATGGTCACGTTGGGTCTCACAGTCACACACACTGTTCTTCCAGCCCCAGTTTACCCACCAGTGATTGGCTATGTCCTCCACTGTGGCCCGGCGCTCAGGGTTCACCATCAGCATCCAGCGAATCAGTCCACGGGCATCTTAAAAGAAACACCACAAGAACAATCTGTAAACTGTCTTATTTTACAAAATACTTGACATTAAAAATGCTATTTGACAACAATATATGGTATATCAGTTCAAACATGATACGAAATTTAATAAATGAGGATTATTCAGCATGTAAAAAGATTTTTACTGCCTTTTAAATGTAGCTTTATGAATATCAATATCAATAATTATGAATATATTAATTAATATTTGCTATCCTTGAAAAGTAGTAGTAGTAGCAGGGTTGGTTTGCAGCTTAGGTGATATTATTGGTTTTATTGCTGTTTGGGCAAAAACATGGCACATCATAAGCCATGCAGTTTATGAACATTATCTTAATGACAAATACATGCGCATTTTACAGACTGAAGGTCTGGGGTCAGTGTTAATGTATTATTTTAAAGACAGAGTGTTTTCTTATGACAAAATATAGAAAAAAAGTTTCTGCAGTACCTGAGGACTGAGTGGGCTCTTTGTACTCGCCATTGCTAATCTGGCGAATGAGGTTCTTGTGGTCTCCCCCATCAAATGGCATGGTCCCATAAACTAGGGTGTACAATAGCACCCCCAGAGCCCAGCTGTCCACCTAGTGTAAAAACAAAACAGAACAAAAAACCCACAGTTATAAGCTATAAGCTAAGTTAATTCAGTCACATGCAAAAGACAAGGTGTCTGTTTCATGAGATGTATAAACATATAGATGTATAAACGTACAAACGTAAAGATGCATAAAATATAAGCAGGTCTCTGAATTGTACTTTGAATTTAAAAAGGCATACAACTACAAGTCTACCTTTTCTAATCATCTTTGTGAAAGATTCTTCTCCAATTTTCCTTCAAAAGAAATAATAACAAATCCCAGCTCTCTGGTAGGAAAAGTTTAATTTTCACACAGATAACCCAACCTTGCTCTGTCAGGCAGGGGTTAAGTGCTTTCCAACCACCAACCCAAATGCAGTGAGGCTGAAGTAAACAGTTACATAGGACTTTGTGTCTCGGGCACAGTGAGGTGCAAAGCCACTGGGGGCAATGGTGGAAGTGGAAACGGAGTAATGAGTTCAGCAGAGAGGGCAGAGTCGTGAACGCCTGTAAAGACTTACTGGAGACAGGATGCCATTCAGTGATAAACCCATGTGAGTCTGTGTGTGTGTGTGTGTACCTGAAATTTGTTATGTTGTGAATACCTAAATCTATTTACACAGTCACATTATGGGTCTTCCTTATCGGGTCAAAACCTCCTTATGAGGGTGAGGTTACAGTTAGGGTCAGGGTTAGGCCAGTAATAGGAATCCAGGAAATGAATGTAAGTCAATGAAATGTCCTCTGAAGTCATGAAACCATTGTGTGAGTGTGTGTGTGAGTGAGTCAGAGAAGGAAATGTAAAGTGTGTGTGTTGATTGTGGTGAAGCAATGGAATGATATGTCCCAAGGAATGGCAGTAGCTAGATCAGACAAAGGGAAGGAAGAGGAAATCAGATGGACCACTTTAGCAGCTGTTGAACTTCCTCTGAGGCTGTATTAAGAACCTTTTACTTTCTTGGTATCTTTGGTCCATTCCTGAGGGCAAGACAGGGCACACACTTTGTTGTGTTCTATTTTTGTTGCCTGTGTTTGCAGTAATTTGCAGCCTCAGCCCAAATAGGTTCTGTAATTTCGATTGCAATCAAACTGCTGCAGTTTTTAGCACTCTTAAGTAAATTATAGTGAATTATGCTAAATTGAATGGTTTTACTTGAATATCTAAAAATGCAACATTTTTCCACTCTACTGCTTTGTTTTGGGAAACTGATGCATTTTCGGAGACAACGCCCTCCAGAATGACTTTGGAATTGCCAGAAAAGTGGTTTTGAGGAGAGACATTTTCACTCTTTCTTTCCCTATAAGAATTTGACTTTGACCATGAGTGCCTTTCTGGGGCCATGGAGCTCAATTCCATCCAACCAAGCTGAAAAAAAAGTGAGCAACAGCTATTCTCCAATTGCTCACTTCAAAGGAGTCAGACATTGTAGGAAGGGGAGGACTAGGGAGGGATGTAGAGAGTTTCTGAGCTGACCCACTGAGGATTTGCTACAGACACCTCCCTTTGACTGGAAACTAATAGTAATCCCATCAAAGAAGCAGAATACAAAGCCTAACTGCCACTTTCTGTATGGCTTATGTGATGGTGATATATAAAATTAAAAAAATAAATGATAAAAGCTACAAAAGGTCACTAATAAAGTGGGTTGATCAATACGGATGATGTTTTTTCATAAACATCATGGCCTGTAATTTAAGTTCCCAAACACTGTCAGTGTTAGGGTTCTTCTTACCTCTGGGCCATGATACGGTCTCCCATTGACAATCTCTGGTGAAGCATAGAGAGGGCTGCCACAGAAGGTTTGCAGCAGCTTGTCCTTATGGTAGAGGTTTGACAGCCCAAAGTCAGCAATCTGTGAAACATTTGAAGGTACATTTGAATTTCACGCATACTGCATGTTAGTTAATCTCTCATTTAAAGATCATTTGAGGCAAGGTACTTTAGTCCTATGTCAATATATTACAGATCGGGGACAAACCTTAATATTACAGTTTTCATCCAGTAGCACATTTTCCAGTTTAAGATCCCTGTGCACGACTCCATTCTGACAGACAAAGAGACAAAAATGAGGCAATGATTGATGTGTCCATCAATATATTATTTGTGAGAGAAAGATCCAAGTTACAGTCCTTTGTACTGAGAGATGATTTACTTAACAACAATGTTAAGTCGTGGCTCTAAGGAGAAATCAAGGCTGTCTGTTGGTCTAGTACTCTTTCATTGGTCTTGTCCCTTTTGAGGTCTCTATGTTGACATCTGTTCTGATTTTCTTTTTTACATGTACTCACATGTGTTGCAAAAACCCTGGCCTATAATTACCGCTGTGTATGAATTATGCTCTCACAATATCTTTAGATTAAAAAAAACAGCTAAGTTGTTAAAGCATGGGTTTAAAAAAAACCTTGGAATTAACATGTGGTATGCAGACAGTCAGAACCCAACTCAGATGTGGAGGACTGACTTCACCCCCCAAGGTTGCACTCTGATTGGAATCTCCCATTGGTTACTGCCTGGCTCAGAGCTCATGCACACATGACCTTGATTGGTGGATACAAAGAAGAAATGTAGCTGCTTTCTTGTTGTGTCAGTGACTCACATCACCCCACCCGATGGGAGGCTGGGCATGTAGTGATGATTCATTCTTCGTGGCTGTCTGGGACTCTCCATCTAAGGAGCATGACATCATCTCTATCTCCAGCTGGGAAGAGTATGACAAGAGGGGAGTCCATCCTAGCAAGCACTGGGACCTTGGGGTTTTGATGGGGGTTAGTGAGGTGTGGAACAAGGGTTGAGATTGGTGTGCTTGGAGTTAAAGCATTGGGGGTATCTTGGGGCATCCATCAATATCAGGCCAAAATTAAGGCTTGCGTGGAGCATTATGATGTACATCAGAAGAAAAGCATGAATAAAACTCGCCTCTGTGCCCTCCTCACGCAGAAACAGATGACTCCCTAATACCAGCATGCCAAGAAAAGCATACTGAGTAGGTCCTGCAAATTAACTGGCTATACGACAGCCGAGGAGCATGGTTAATGTAACATTGAGCCTGGAAAACAAAGTCTGGATGTGTTGTGAGGGAGGGTTTAACATAGAATTGATGTGAGCTGAAAATGAATGTGCATGTTTTCGTCTGCACGTATGGTATGGTTTTTCTCACCTTGTGGCAGTGGTGAACGGCAGAGACTATCTGTCTGAAGAAATGTCGTGTCTCTCGCTCGCTCAGGCGCCTGCGCTCGCTAATGTAGTCATATAGCTCGCCCTTGCTGGCATACTCCATAACGATCACAATCTTGTCCTTGTTCTCAAACACTGTAAAATCAGAAGAAAATGTGAGTCCACAGTAATCTAATATAATGAAAATAACAGTAGGAGGTGGGGGAGTCATTCCACGGTCATTCTATTATGTTAAAATCAGTGGTGAACATTCTTCTTTTATTTTAGATTTGGAGCAGGAATCCAAATTCCATATGAGCATATTACACCTATACTCTTCTCCCAGGGTTACATCACCCAAACCCCACCACCTCATGTGCTCAGTTCCAGCAGAACATTGCTTGGAGGACCTGTTAACTCAATCAAGCGCACTCCTCTGAGACCAGAGAAAGTGCAAACCAGTAAAAACAGAAAGAGCAGGGAACAGGATGAAGACAGAATGCGTTAGCATCACATAGGATCCACCACATAGGGATGCCTTTGACACATTAACTTTGTATCTTGTTGCCATATGTCACCTTCCTAACCACCACAATGTGTGTCCACCCACATATATAATAACAAGACCTGATTACGACTAAAACTGTAGGGTCAATAAATGTGTTTATTTCCATGCATGTATGACAGTGGAAAACAAGGCATTATCTTGTTCTTTGTTCTTCAATCTTACTTAGTATCATTTTTAATAGAACATTGACTTTTTACACATCCAATGACAAGGAAAAAATAATGCAACTGCAGTTGTATTACTGTAGTGCATTACAATCCAACTGCAGCTCAAACACATAATTCTGTGTCAGTATTTAGTCCTCTAGTGTATAATTTCATTTTGGCAGCTTATTTTTCTCCCAGCGGCTTGGCATGAAGGGAATGAAAATAGTTAGGCAGAGACAGAAAGAGAGAGACAGACAGAGGGGGAGATGACAACTACACAGTCAGCCATGTTGCTCTGCATTGTGTGGGCTGATTTTCCCACACAGCAGGGTCACCAGGGTGAGGGCCTCCTGCACCCTTGAGTGAGCACCTTCACAGTTTGTCACACTACTTTCCTCACTCCCCCTTTCTAGGATCTAAGATATTAGCCATGCACTCGGGAGGGCAAAGTGGATCCAACCCTCTGATTGGTGGCCGGAGTGGTGCCCTGTAGTGGCATTTGCAGCAATCCATAGTGGCGTTGTGCTCGGAGAGACAGTTCTCAGCTCGCACTGCCATTTCCCCTGGACCCCTTGTGTTGAAGTAATTACCTGGCTTATATAATGTGGGTTTGTTACAGCCCGTTGGGTACAACAGTCACCACTATAGTCTTGTTGTCACTCATTAGGCTTTGCTCAGAGGTCAGGCCCTCACATGTGACTAATTAGCACCTATTGTCCTATGCTCTGCAGTGATGATAGACTGTTATTGCATGTTTGCCTAGGAAGCAGGCATGAAAGTGTAATACAAAAAGACGAGATAATGAGAATACCAATGTAGACTATAAAAAAACAAACATTTTTTTTTACTTGTACATTATATGTATCTTAATGCTGAAATAATAATATTTTCCTCCTAAACCTTTCTCTTTTCCTGGACTTGGCCACCATCACAAACTTCTTCTTAGAGTATCTCACCTTTAGAGAATGTAGTATAATGAGCACAATAAAAAATACCTCTTTTTTCACAGCAGGGTGAATGGTTTTATGTCTTTTCTAACTTTATACGTTCTTCTCAGCCCCCCTTTTCCCTCACAAAGGAATAGTTTAGCTTTTTAGGAAATGCTTAATTTCTTGCCAACAATTAGATGAAACGATTGATAGCAGTCTCATATCATATGTTTGGTAAATATGCAGCTAAACAGCCAGCTGTGTTTATGAAGGCTTACATGTCAGACTTGTTCAGCTAGGCTAACCAGCTGCACATATCATATTTACGGGAAAAGACACAAGAGTGTTATCAAACTTCTCATCCAACCCCCATGAAAATGTAGACCTTTTCATTTCACTTGTTTTTGAGTTGTGGGGCTTAGGCTTAGGCATATTACAAGTGTTGTTTTATGTAGCTGTATCACTCTCACTCACTCATTAATTTCTACCGCTTTATCCACTGAGGGTCGCAGGGGGCGCTGGTGCCTAACAGCTGACATAGGGCAAGAGGCAGGGTGTAGCTGTATCAATTTGTACATTAACTGCATTCTTTGGGGTTGACTTTTGTTTTGGGGGGAATATATATATATATATATGTGTGTGTGTGTGTGTGTGTGTGTGTGTGACTCTTACTGAGGAGCAAGGAGCAAAATCTCTTTTAAAAGCCCCACACAGCATGCTGATGGATGCAGAATGTGAGGGGAGTGGTAAGAATCCATCTTCACACACACATCTGGTTCAGCTTTGCTTCACACAAGTCAGTTAGCAGGGGCTGTTGAAGAGGGTGTTGCCAGATACACAAATCTTTGAGCCTCCTATACATTTCTAAAGCAAGGCTGGGTGGTGGCCAGGCCACAACAGTAAATGCCGGGTTTGAGAAGAAACACCAAAGTCTGAGAGCAAAGAGTCTGGTGCAGTATGTTGGTGGATTTATGCTGTTTATCAAGGACAGCAGCACACATATAACACCACACAGGCTCTTAAGAGTTTATACAGCTGAATGAGCTTTTAACCATTCTCCTAAAAATAAATAAAACCTAACTGCACTTCAGCCCTCCAGCTGATTACTGGCACTTTCCCAAGACAAATAGCGACATTTGTCACATATACACTTTTCAGATAATGACCAGGGGACTTTGAAACTCAACAAAGGCTGAACAGTGGGTCAGCCAGTTTTGGGGCAGCAGTACACAACCCACTGATATTGTGCTGGGACAGCTCCCCTGAAAACATTAAAACTGTTACTCTGTTGACATGTTAAAATAAAAATAGTTTCGAGTAACAAATCATATGAAACTGACTTACAATGCAGCACCTTGTGACTTTAACTACATGCACATAACAGTAGGTCCAGACCTGTATTATAAAACATGATTAATTGCAGGCAATATTTTGAAAAGGTTCATTGGGAATTGTTCAGCCTTTACAAGTGATTTTTTTTCTTTTATTACAGTTAAGGTCACTCAAAAGGCCTTATATAGAAAAAAGGAAGTCCCAGCTGTTTATCCCTGACTTGAAGGCTTTGACATTTAGACAGTTGCTTCCTGAGGTAGAGATACCTTGATGTTACTCCAGGGAGAGCTTAAGCCCTATGCAAAGCAGTGTCGGAGTCATGCAGGGTGCAGGCCTGGGTGACTGGGGTCAATCCAGTATCTACCTTGCTACACACGCGCACACGCACACGCACACAGGCTGCTTCCCAGCTGCAGTTGTCCCTAAGCATCAGCAGATGTCTGGCCCTGAGATCAAGACCAAGGGAGACAAGGGAAGAAACCTCTCACATGTGGGAGAGGCAATCCCTTAGAATACCATCTCAGTAATACATACAGGCTTTTATAAAACACATGCGCATGTGCATACATACACATGCATTCATAGCCATCCAAACATTTACAGGCCCAGGTGGCCAGACAGAACAGAGATGAAAAACATACCAGAACTGTAGTCTAGTTCTCATTATGCCATCTGCATGCTATAACATGACAATTCTTCGACTTAGCCATGGGTGTTGGATGAGCTGAGGGACAGCTACATTTGTGTTTTATGCATGTTCCAGTCAAACAAAGGTGTGCAATTACTCATGTGTATGCAACACACAGCAAACCCTCACCCTCATATATAGAGATGATGTGCGGGTGACGGAGGGATGACATGATCTCAATCTCTCGGCGAATATGAACCATGTCCTGCTCATCCTTGATCTTCTCCTTCCGGATGGACTTGATAGCTACCTGCAAAAAGTAGAAGAAGACATTTTGAACTGATAAGCAAAACAAAAGTTGTCAGAAATTAGAGGGCAAATTCACATAAACATGGTGGTTTCCATAGCAGTATGATGCTGTTTTTGGAAAAACAAGGCTACAATTCTGAAGACATGCAAACATGGAGGAGCTATACTGCTTAACCATTTGACTTTATTGTACCAACAAGTTAACATTTGCTTATTAGTAATAAACACAAAGTAGGCCTGAACTGATGGTATTCAGTCATAGATTGCTTTGATCTGATGATGGTGCAACAGGAAGAGTTAGATTAATTTCAAAACTGCTGCAATTAACGCATTGGGGAAAAACACAAAATTAATCTTTGAATGTCAAGATATTTCAGTGGAGGACCATGGTGGTCCAACTGGCTGAAAGTGGTGGAAAAGGTGTTAAATGTTATTTATTTCTGGAGGAAGGCACGGAGCCTTGAGGTCAGAGTGCTCCTCCATATATGATTTGTTACAAAGATGTTTCCTCCACTGTTAAAAAAGGTCTTGAGGGGAAACTAAACCACTAACTACTCTCTTGTTGTAGTTATTCTGATACAGCTAAATGCCTACGTGTGAATTAGTCTGAAAATCTGTCCTGCTGGGAGTTTTATAGTGGGATCAGAAGAGTGAACAAAGGTTAGCGAAATGATTCAGTCTACGTGCTTTGCCAACAGGTCCGCTATATGAGATACAGCTACACTTGATTTGGTCATTTTTCATTGTCAAGGCCAGGCCACTGAGGTAACAGTCAGCCACAACTAGATGCGTTCAAACCTCCGGCCTGTGCACTCCTTAAATATGAGGTAAGCGGCCTTCTCCAAATAAACCAAGAGAGCACAGTGAAGCACATGTCCCTATAATTGTAGCCTAAACATTCTGAATTGAGTCCTGGGTTTCCTTTGATCTGGCCTGCATAGAGTCTGTTCACTCTAAATTCCGTTGGTTTAAACTTTTGTCCTCCCCAAGCTAAGCTGTGCTTTCTGAGGAACCCAGCTTTGTTCCATGCAGCAGAAACCACAGGCAGCAGTGAGTGCCAAGCTAATTACCGTGTACATCAATAAAAATAACCCCAAACCGGAATAGTTCCCTTCCAGAGCATGACTTGATTACATAGAATTTAAAGAAATTATACAATAATAAACAAGCAGGGGTCCGGGGGGTCCACATGCTGAGTTCGTAATAGGTACAAGTTGTTAGTGTCTTAACACTGATGTTTTCCTTTGCCTCATCTGAATCATCAGCACTATCCCTAAAATGTGCAGAGCATTTTTAACTTTAGTGCTAATCACCAGAGCTGAATGCGAGTTAGTCTGGATTTAATGACCAAATTTATACAGAAATTTGTTAATCTAGGCCAGAAGTGAGGTATGATCTACGAGGTTTTATGTAAAAACGAGTTAAATGTTTACGTGTGTGTGTGTCTGTGTGCTGCCCGTAACAGTCTTTTCTCCTATAAGAGCTATAATCAATATTTACCAGCCATGATATTCGTTCCACACTGTACACTAACTCTTTGATGGAGCCAGCTCCCCCACATTGGGGTTGAGACAAAGCCAGTTATCTGTTGTGTATCTCCTCATATTCCCCATCCTTGACCCCTATGTGGATCATTAAACAGGACTGCAGATCAGCTATTTGCCAGCTGGCCAGATTGACTGACAGAGCTATGCTTGCCCTAAAGGGGATTACTATTACTGTCACTCACAGTAAACAGACATTGCCCCCGTACCCCTGCCAGGTACGGGGGCCAGCCCTTGCCCCTTGTTCACAACAGAATTAGTTTGAAGTAGAAGTCCATGTTTTTGCTTCATTGGAGCCTGACATCTTCCTCTGCTTTCTCGGGCAATTAAAAGAAATGAAGTATTCATCATAAGCTCGCCTGTCCCTGCCTCTTCTAAAGATCAGGACCATTTTAAATATGTGCCTGAGTCAGAGTTCAGGGAAGAAAAAGAGACCTAGAACATTTTCTGGGGAACTATATATTCTCAAACACTGCCAGGAATCATAATACATCATCAGCGGCACCACATACAGCAGAGGAATGTCTGTGTTTTTGCCTCTCACGTACCTCTCCAATGAATCCATTGTTGGCGAGTGATGTAATCTGGTGCTTTAAGCTCATATTAATATGACTCTGTAACCACATTAACTGAGGCCATCCCTCTCTTGTTATGGTGGTGGGCTTTCCTGTGTCTTTGTGCGAAATGCCCACCCCTCCTCTCTCTAATAGTTCCCCCATACAGGATATTAACCTTCCCCACTAATCTCATTTCCTGCTGTGAATGGCCTTTCATGTGTCATTGCCCATTTTAGGCCTGGTTGCCACCACAACCTTTTCATTATAGTAATCTAGAAGGCAGATAATACATTAAGACATAAAACATCTTTTTCTATCTTCCTCACAAACATGAAACACATCTTCTGGAGGCATTCACAAACACACATGCCTTTGCAAGTCTCACATGGACCCCATGACAATCTCTATGATAAACCACACTTCAAATAATGTTGGGGTTCCACAAGGCTGCCAAAGAACAGTACTTAAAACATTACATTACAGATTAAAGCAGACAGCCACTCTCTTCCACTCTCGCTGATACACTGAATGTGCCCATATCTAATCAATCTTCCCTTAGTGCTTTCATTACATCCCACATGTATGCATAACAGTCACACACATAAAAAGCAACCTTCAGGACACGGTACAGGGAACCAAATTGATTGTGTAACAGCCTCACCACACTTCTGTATTTGCCATATGGACACTAGGGACTTCCTCGAGGTCAGGGGTCAAGTAAACTCTAGCAAGGAAGTGCCAGATACACGTGGCCCGTGAGGTGACCAAAATTCATGCCCTATTGGCACTCCACATGAGAAGGTGCTGCTTCTCCAAGGACTTCCCTACGATATACAAACTCCTACACGAAACACAATCATCAGAGCAAGTCCTATTGATGTCTTATTTTAAGTTTGATTGCTATGCTTGGAGAAGAACAACAGATAATAAGAGAATAGAAGGAATTTGACCACGGGTTACTGGCCTACAATGATGTGTGCCTGTATTTTGAGAAAGTTGCAGTAAGATAACTTAAATATCATTACCAACAAGGTTTGTTGCATAGTCTTAGAAACATTAAGCAACGTAAGACCTACCATCAAAGATTAATACTCCTTCAAAAAAAACTAAACTGCAGCAAACAGCTAGACTTATCTTAAACACTTATGTCAAAATAGGACGCTTTGACCTGTCCAGCACTTTGTACAGTTTTAGCTAAAGTGAAAGTAAAATGATTCACTTTAGAGTTACTGCCATGGAAATAATGAATAGAAAAACATACAAAAGAAAGGACAAAGGTACCAAGAGTGACATTACAAGAGAGAGCACAACCAGAGGGTTTATGGTCTCCATATCAAGTGTGATTTTACCATGAGCTTTAAAACCAATGGGGGACATGACTGACCTATACTAAGTTCCCTATGGCATTTTCAGCACATGGAAAATTCCTCATGTCCTGCCAGGTTGAGCACAGGGGACATACTGTATTCTGCCACACATGAAAATATTTTGGATGGATTTGCAAGGACATAAGGGCAGATGCTGGGTTTACTATGGCAAATCTAGCCACTGACTTTTTGTTAAATACAGAAACAAACAGTGGTGGGGTTACTCATGCACGCACCATTACAGTAACGAATAAAAACAAAACCAAAAGGACACAGTAGGTCTAAAATCCTGCATGGAAAATATGAGGGGGGTTGACTGTTAGTTGGATTTCACAATGCTTACTGGGGCCACTGAGGTGACATCAGTCAGTCAGTAGCCGGATTTGCACTCCAGCATCCGGTCGTGTGGCTCTGCTTGGGAGCAGGCATGTACAGCCGCAGCTCCCTGCTCCCATGGGTCTTTTTGAGCATGGGGGAATTCCCAGCAGGAGGACATGCACACGCCCCAAAGAGCTACATGACAATACTTACTTTAGGGTTAACAGGTCATTTAACAGGTCATTATGAAAATATACATTCATGGCAATTATTTACAAGCACTGTGTTCTCTAGGAGAAGGTAGAGGGGCCTGATGAGAGCAACAATGTCTTTTAATAATTTAAGCCCTCCTAAATTGACTCCCAGTTACCCAACATGACTCATAAGTCACATAAACTTTGAGTACCATACTCAAGACTCACTCAAGAACACATTGCCTTGAACTTTCCAGCCGTTCATGCTGAACGATGGAAAACTGCTTTCACCTCCTATGCTCCTCATAAGTGAAGCAATCTAAAGGGGATCCTCACTTCAGATTTATTTATTCATAGAACAGTTTAAAAGATGGTTTTGCATTAGGAATTCACATGATTTGCATAGTGGTTATGCCTGTGTAATAAGGTGGGTTGCTGTCAACTTCAGCTCTTGCACATTTTCAAATTGTGCATGAAAACCCAAATGGAAACACAGGAAATGCATTATTGCGTAAACGTTTTCACACATAAAGAAGGTAGAGAAGTTGGCATATTAATAAATTGTGAATGCATACAAGTGTTATGGAAACTGATTCAGCAAATAGGGGATGACATTTAGAAATGACTAATAACTATAACCTCACTCTATTCATAAATGATAAATAAATGCTTAGTGCTGCAACTATGTTCTTTTGTCTCCAATTAATGTGTTCTAAAGCTTCTTTGGTCACTTCATACTGGTGGCAGGCCTGGGTTATTATAACATGCTACTGTCTTCCTTGTTAGTGTCTCGTTTATGTATGTATGTAACAATGTACTCTCACCAGCCACTTTATTACTTCAACTGCTTGTTAATGCAAATATCTAATCAGCCAATCACATCACAGCAACTCAAAGCATTTAGACAGTTGGGCATGGTCAAGTTTAAACTGAGCATAGAAAGGGGAGGAAAGGTGTTTTAAGTGGCTTTGATGCCAGGGCTGGTCTGTGTTTTGCATAAACTGCAGATCTACTAGGATTTCCACACATAATTTTTCAGTGACTGGTCCAAAGAAAAATCCAGTGAGCAGCAGTTATCTGTGTGAAAATGCCTTGTTGATGCACCAGGCTGGCTTGAAATGACAGAAAGGCAACAGATAACAAAAATAACAGCCAAGATGTGCAGAAGATGACCTTTGGCCCTTAAACCTTGAAGCTGATAACCACAGCAGCAGTGGACCACAACTCCTGCTACTTTATTACATGCCATGTGTACCTAATGAATGTTAACTTTGCACTTCTTATACTATTGTATGATTTTCATATATATTATTTGTGCTTGCAGGGCAGCATTGTGAAACAGAGCCCTTGTGTCACGCGATTTGCCCTTTTAAATAAAGGTTTTCTGTGTGTGTGTGTGTTGAGCGCTTCAGAAGTGGCTCACCTCTCTGCCAGAGTGCCTCTCAATGGCCTTCTTGACCTTTCCGTAGGTGCCTCGTCCCAGCGTCTCCAGTAGCTCGTAGCGGTGTTTCAGGTTGTGCTTGTGGTGGTGCTTCTTCACGCCCGAGTTGCGTCGTCCGTCGCTACTGGCCGACAGCTCTTCGGGCGAAGTGTCGGCAGGCAGCGGTGGAGCCGGAGGTGAACGGGAGAGGTCACCCCCTGCCGGGGTTTGGCCCCTCTGGGCCTCGGGACGGGTTATCCCCCCCCGCCCGTGGGGCGATAAATAAGCAGTTTCCATCTAACTATAGAAAGGGAAGCGTTTTAACAACCGTCCCCCCTGTTAAATATCACAAAACTAACTATTTAAACTGATGATATAATACTTATAGGCCTAATAATAAATAAATAAATTACAAGGAATAACGCGCGGCTTGCTAGTCATATTACATTACACATGGAAACTAACATTTCCAGATTGTCTTTGGCTGATCAATAGACTTTGATCAAAGCGAACAGAGATTTGCCTCCTCCTACCTAATCATGATGATAATATCAGTCTAATAACGGCTTAAGCACGACACGCCTACATTACAGGACATTATCGGTCTATAATAACCGGATACATAGTCTACTATTAATGGATACAAATTAATTATAATGGCAATATTATAATAAAATGTGGCATCTTTCAGATTTCTGCAGCAGGCGCATGCCGGAAGCAGAACGCGCCTTCGGTTTAAAAATGATGTTTTAATATATGCAATTTTATGTGCAATCTCTATTCCTATATCAGTAAACTAGAACTGGTCTGATCTCACTCATCAACTGACTGGCATGATCTGTCTGTGGCTGATTCTGACTCCTTCACCTGAAACGCTGCTAACATCACCGACTCACATCTACGGGGCGAGAAAGCTGCGACGAAACCGGCGTTTTGGATGAAGATGACCCTCATTTTGTCCACGGCCCAGGTGTAGACCCTCATTCATCTGGACTCTGTCGATTGTGCGACTGCAAGCTCCGAGCCTTGGTCGACGGGGGTGGAGGTGCGCTTTGGTCTGACTCTATCTCAGGCTGAGACGTTTTGGATATTGCCATGGTCGTTCCGCTGCTCCCCTTCTTCTTTTTCTTTGTCTTCTTCCTTGTCTTCACCTTTGTCTCTGCTAGCCCTTCTTGTTTCTCCCTTTTCTCTCCCTATACTCAACGTGAAAGGCTGTGAATACGGAATGCGAAAGGATCCGAGACCAAAGGCGGAGTTTACGCAGTCCTCCTCCTTCTCCTCCTCCCCTGTCCTCTGTCTTCCCTTCCCTCTCCTCCCCATCTCTGACATTCAGGGGCGTAGTCAGGAATCATGTGCCTTCCCACCCCACAACAACAAACCAGGGCATAACGGGAGCGGGGCGGGGGGGGTGGGGGGGGGGGGGGGGGGGGGGGGGGGGGGGTTTGGCCGGAGGATGGAGCTGCATATTTAAAGGTCCAGTGTGTAACACTTAAGAGGGTTTATTGACTGAAATTGAATAAACTACCCATACTTGCATAACTGGATAATTGCTCTTGAGTTTTATTATCTCGCATTTCTGCATTAAACCAAACCAAAATCATTAGAAACATGTCCTTGCATAGCCAAAACTTTTCAAACATTCTTTAAATAAGTAAAAGACCATTTCACTTTGGTCGTCCTCATAAGGATATCATCTGCTCCACCATTCTCTACTATAACTTCTGGAGCAAACTGCCCCTGTGCAATATCAGAGTGAGGAAGGCATACGATTCAATACTCCTGGTTAGCCAGTGTGTTCTCTTTTTAATGTTTATTTATTTTGTTGTGTCCATTCCTGACTAATGGATCATGATTATTCATTGCCGTTTGCTGCGGTTGAAGCTGTACTTGTAAAGCGCAAACGCACAGACAAACCAAACAAGACAACAAAGACCAGTAATCTAGTGGCATAGATTACACGCTTACTCATTCGCTCGTTTTCTATCGCTTTATCCTCCATTGTGTGTTTAAAATAAAATAATTTGGTTTAGTGGCCTTGAATGAACTTACAGTCACAGTGTGAAAGTCTCATTGAGATTGAGAAAAGTACGTAAAGTCTCATTGAGATTACAATCGGCATTTACAAGAGAGACATGGCCAAGAGGGCAGAATCAGCTGTTAATTATATTATTTTGATGCCAAGCTGAAATTAAAAAATGTGTGAAGAACACACTGCAACACACTCACACACAAAATGTCTTATCGCCACTCTCATTCATCTTTATCATCTTTTCTATGTCATTCATAATGTCAGTCACAGATCTACATATTGAAGCACAAGCACTGTGGCTGATGTTTACGAAAAAAATCGAATTAACTGAGAGAGAAGATTATGTCTGTCCAGTGAAAATAAAACTGCAGCCATCATCTGATTAGTTTAGCATAAAGACGGTGGGGAAAAAAAGCTTCATGTAGTGACTGAACACAGGTTGCTGATTGACGTTTGTATATAGACGGTGAAGTGAAATCCAAACCTTGTCTATAGTTCACAACATAATGCATGAATTTTCCTCAGCCTGCCCATCACTTCCAATGAATGTCCATACAAGGTTACAAACAATATAGTCTGATAAACATAAATATTGTGAAAGTGCAGTCAAAAACTGTTTGCTTCTCATCAGACAACAAGACCTGTGGTTGCTGGCAATATCATATGGCTTTATTATACACCATACTCCCCCTGCTGCTCAGGAGGAGTAAACACATGGAAGAAACAAATTGAATATATGGCTCTTACACTGCCCTTTGTCCAATTAAGGTAATGTTTTATTATTATTGTTTCAGCTTTGTCAATTTCAATTGAGGGGAAAAAAAGCAGCGTGAAACAACAGCATGAAATATGGCCAAATATGACCGTGTCAGGCATTTTAGATATGTAATACTACACAGCACAATATTGTGCAGTCATTCTAACATTATGATGAATACCAGACACCAAACAAGGTCAAAAACATTGGCCTGGTTGGTTAGTGAGATGATACTACACTTCCCCTGTGTTGTATATGCATCACTCATATCAAATTAATTCCTATTTGCATTTGGTTTCAATACTGGAATGGAACAGAGTTGAATCTGGGGAGGGTTTGTCTAATGAATCATTTTACTTGGGCTGCACGGTATTGTTAATACATTCGGTGCATACATGCAGTATGTATGTGTTTGACTCATAGACAAATGTATTTGATAGACCAAATAAAATACTTTTTACACTAATGCAGTCTTCTTTATATTCTTCTTTGAGGGATTTATTGTGAGTAAGCAAGACTTGACGTTAACCTCCCACTGATTTATCTGTACTTTAGGGGCAAGGTGGTTGTAAGGGGCAACAAAAAATACACACAGCATGTGGAATTAAATAAGTAGGGATTTTTCTACAAAGACAACATGAGTTGGCACCAAAAAAGGTTTGATCAGATATCATCAACTTGCAAATACATGTTTATTTAATCAGTTTTATATGAATTTAAACAAGGCTGTCAACATTTTAGCTGACATGCTGAATATTTTATTATATGGGCAGGGAGCCACTACACGTTCAAACAACTCAAAACATAACTTGAGAAGACAATCTGTTGTGGCCAAATTCCTGTCTAACATTCAGATTCTTAACTCTGGTGGTGTTTGGTATGCTTGTGTCTTACACTAATTACAGATTACAGCGATGCAAACTCTGAGATTCCTATCTGATCTGATTTTCCCTTGGCCTCAATTGCACTCTGTTAAGCAAAGACTGAA
The DNA here is from genome assembly GCA_016785285.1 of Brachirus orientalis. Lineage (NCBI taxonomy): Eukaryota > Metazoa > Chordata > Actinopteri > Pleuronectiformes > Soleidae > Brachirus > Brachirus orientalis. The sequence continues at coordinate 6,339,091 of JAFBJR010000146.1, read as the reverse complement.
TTTGTGTGGTGGACAAAGCAGTGCAAGCACTGCTCTCTTGTGGTGAAAGTGGGGTATTGTCAATGTCAGCAGAGACATGGGCAGATAATCTGCCCACTGGTTTTGGTCCTGACAGGAGATTAAATGCATAACATTTTTCAGCTTCCTCAGACATACAGCAATATCAAAAATGGGGTTGATCACTGAATCACATGTACAATTGCAAAAAAAGTGCCTGTGTAACACATCTGAGCAGCCACTGTGGAAACTGTCTCAGTGGTTATAAAACATAACTAACTGTTATATAATGTATACATACATGTTAATGTCCTATCACACAGTCTCTGCCCCCAAAATGTACTTGGTCCAACACACTTGTGAATCAGTATAGTGACTCAGCCATCACACTGATTTAAAATTTCTTGCATGTCCATTAACTACAAATCCCACAATATCTAAGGCAATAGCAGTGCATTGTGGAAACAACTCAATGCAAAATAACCATACCAATTTAATAACACTGAATGATAGGATAAAATCTTCAAAGATGTTTTGGTTTGCGGCTGTTTCAAGAAATGTTAATGTCCTATCACACAGTCGGGATTTATTCATCCAGGGTGCTACTTTGCCTGGAAAACATCTAAAGTTGATTAAAGCATCTTAAAACTATGTGATACAATTTACAATTGATACACTTTGAATTTTCTTCTAAGCAAGTAAGTAACACAGAAAAAATTGACAAAATTTGACAACCCTGGTAGACACACAAAGATTCACTTTGACAAGTCGCAGTCAAGAGAGGAGGAGGATGACTGTCGGGATGTTTCAGTAAAACAGGATTGGACTTTATTATTGGCAGATACAGATGTTAATGTGATAGCACTATGAGAAGGGGGCATTGGGCTGTGGCTTGAAAGGGCTACAAATTTTACCAGAATCTTCATTTGAAAAAGAGTGCTGAAGGATGTCCAGAGACAGCTGGTGAGTGAAGAAGTGGTCCAGTCAAATTCAAACTTTATCTCATCCAAAACCCCTTGAATAGGTTAGTTTCATGGGCTCTGTCTAAATCGGCGCTTCTAGGCCAGATTGATTTTTGTTAGAGGTTTGAGATGTGGATTGATTTTGCATAATGACAAGGACCAAGACAGCAATAGATCATAAAGCATCTAAAAATGTAACATGAAAATTGTAAATATCTCCAGTTTGAGGAGTTGTTTTTCTGTAAAGCACCAGGCTCATCCCTGTGCAAGATGAACCGATGCTAAAATTATTTGAATTCAATATGCAGCCCATTTGCACTAAACTGCGTATACATATGACATATGCATTTACTGTGGTTAATGCAATACCTTATTTCAGCTGATAAATGTTAATTTACAACCACTATAAATGGTGTCTTTGAGATCTTTTGCATAAAGGCTAATAACATTCACAGAATGTTCCAGGTCATTGTTGTAAGCAAAATAATACATTTCATGTTTAAATCTAATATACATGTAACGAATACATTTTGCAGATTTCTTTAAAGTAAATTTTAAAAAGAAAAAAATCAAAGACAACTGGGGAAGGGGAACGTGTAGCACTGGTGCCTCACTGCAAGAAGGCCTTTTTGTGTGGAGTTTGTATTTTCTCTCTGTGTGCGCGTTTCTCCGGTTTCCTCCCACATGTCTACAAAACAAGCAGGGTTAAGTGGACACGTTTAATTATCTATAGATGTGAGTGTGTGTGAGTGAATGGTTGTTCTGTGCCCCTGTGATGGCCTCGTGGAGGATAAAGTAGTAGAGGATTGCAACATAGTTTCATTCCTTTTTTTTGCAGGAGGGTACAAATTATAGAAATACTGGTGGTCTTTAAAAACGCAGTTTGGCAGTGGTATATTTTCAGTTCTATAATTGATTTTAACAATTTGGTAGATTTTTGACACAGACCTGGCAACCCTGGCTTTAATCCGCCCCACACTGTGAATTGTGGGAAATCGGGCCCTCGCCGTCATCACCCAGCGTGTGTGCTTCGTGTTCGTGTTTGAACTTCAGCGGCTGTCCACCCGACCTTCAAATTGTTGTTCAAAATTTCGCTTTTGAGAACGGTAATGAAAATACAGCTTTTTATCAGTGGAATTACTTTAATTGCACCCTTAATGGTACAGCTAATTTCACTTTCAGCTAATGTTAGCCATCAATATCATCCCTAGCTAACGCGCCACTATCAATCAACTAGCAATTCTTATTTGAACAAATCAGCTTGTTTTATAGTCCGTGTTTTTATAGTGAGCTATTTTTGGCATGCTAGTCGGCACAGACTAACCACAGCAGTTTATGTTGATATTGCTTGGCATTCTAAAACGCTGTGTTTTGTGTTTAGGTGACAGAAATGCTGTCTGCCGTGTGTCACTTGCTGTCTAAGATTGTGTCTCCATTGTGGAGGACTGTAGAGATGGATGAAAATGGCATTTTTGGCGCTGAACTAGGTAAATGCAGAAAGTCCTTCTTAAAGCTGTCTCACTCACACCTTCGGCTTGTAAGCTACTGCAATACAAACACACCAACGCGTGTGGGGTTTAGGATTAGGATGTCGAGTTTTGTTTTGGTGGTCAGGTATGGAGGACGTTCGTCACATGCGGGGCAGTGTGGTGACCCAGCTCTGCCTGGACTATGGCATGATAGACGACACAGTCTACTTTAACAGCGGGAAGGTACTGGGCGGGATGCGGCTGAAAGAAGGGGATATTGTTAACTGCACAGCAGTAAGAGATCGTAACCAAGGCGGATGGAAAGCTTTAAGGGTGAGTGACCTGCGCTCAGTTTAAAAAAAGTTTTGTTTGCCTCACGTGGTGTTTTCTCGAGGGCTTCATCTAATTGTTTTCATTATTGATTAAATTGTCGATTGATTACTCGACACAAATGCGCGAAATGTACACTTATGATTACTCGACACAGATTGCCTCGAGTAATTTTACTGATCAAATGACTCCAATTATTCAAGGAATCGTTTCAGCTCTAGATCTAATAAACCTAAAGTATTATGCAGATAGACTGTATGGTGCTGATGCCTATTTAATCGTCAGCTATGATGCAGGTCAACTATGTTATCACCTGCAATTCAAGTTGGCAGTGTCATTAGTATGTGGCGGCAGTTAACAGTAGAACAAGATGAATTTCACTGTGCCATTTATTCTGTTTTGGGGGGCAGACAAACTGCCCCTATAAACTGCACCCCGTCCTAAAATTCTGAAGCTGTCAGAACATTTCACAAAATATCTTTGGTCTCAAGATTATCACAATGGCCTTCTCTGAATCACTCACAGCATGATATTGGACCAAGGGTAAAATAAATTTCCATGATTTTTCACATTCACATATTTCTTCTAAGATAACCTAAAATGTACAGTGTATACTAGACTTAAGGACTGACACTTGTAGGAGTTGAGCCCAGTTGTGTTAAATGACTGCTTATTGTTGGTTCAGTAGAAAAAAAAAGGGAGCATTCAATGTGAACTTTGGTAAATACAGATTCATCCTGTCATTAAGGTGGAAAAGTGTACAGAAGCCTGGGAGGATGGAGGAGGAACTTCCCTAGAATCTGATCATTTGCGGCTGCGGCCTCTAATTGGCACAGTCACGTCATTTGATGGAGATGGCGGCTACATAAACAAGAGCACATACTTCTCACGCTACAGTCTTTTGGGAGGTACTTCTTCACATTATACTTCACACACTAAAATGGTTCACCCAACGATGCTTTACATAAATCTCATTTTTGTCTAATTTAATAGTCAACTATATTTTAACAGTTCATGTGTGAAACAGATTTGGCCAAATTAGGAGCCATGTTAACTTCCCTGCCCACTGGCACACTTTCTGTCGTCCCTGTCTTTTCTTTTAGGTTATGAGCCAATGAAAGGAGACTGGGTCCAAGCAAAATATTTGATCAATCCAACCGAGTGGACTACACAGGCTCATTCTGTGGCTCCTTTACGCTATTGCCGCCTAGACAGGGTAATTTCATCAAGTTTTTAGCTGTTCCAACTCATTAGGCTTTTTAGTGACACAGTTATAAAAGTAATTAATTCTGGAGGAATGCCAATGCTTACTGTAAAAACTAATTCACCCTTTTCACCTGTTTTATTAAAGCAAGCAAGAATAAAACCTTGTTAAGTGAACTTATTTCATGTCTTTCACCTGCCTTGAATAATCTTTGTTCTAGGTGTGTGTAACCAGTGTTTTTGGTAACAGTGGCGTGGTGGAGGACAGTGTGTTTTTTTACTTGGACTCTCTGCTGCTGCCTCCAAACTACCAGCCTGTGACAGGGGACCAGGTGAACCTGGTAATGGTGGAGAGCGCTCAGTCCATCTACAGCTGGAGGGCCCTGTGCATGGCACCTTGTCTCAAGAGGTACTGACAGCAGTCTGAACATACAGTACATTGTTACAGGGCAGTAACTAACATAAATTGTATTTACGTTATTACTTTGGGAGTTGTATATTTAATGCCATCTCTCTGTTTGACTGAATTTGTTAAAGTTGTTAGGAGTCAAAAACAGTGATACAGTATTGCTTACAGTATTTTTTTTTCATGCTGTTCATCATGGTGTGGGAGCTCAACATTTTTTGACTTTTAATTAAAAGCTAATATGGCTTGCATAAAGTGAAGTGTATTAATATTTGTTGCAAATCTGAATAATGATCCATACTTTTATGTTGGTGGGTGTATGAGCTCTCTGATCACCTTTTTAGTTCTTTTTTTCTGCCTTCAAATGGTTTTCATTTTATTGTTAATTTTTTTTATATTGGCTTTTGTGTAATTGTTTTTGCAGTGTGCGTTCGATTCCTGCATTCCTTACAGAGACTGAACTTCAAAACATTTTGGAAAACAAAGGACAGCTGGATGTGTCAGATTATGGACAACAGTTTGGGCGACTGATCATTGGGGAGACACGAGAACTGGTATTCTGGATACAGTGAGTAACCAAAAAAGCAAGAACATACTCATGTTTTAGTGTGAAAATGAATCAATTTGATTAAAAAAAAAATTACTCAATCAATATTTATTTTGGTACAACCCAGCTCACACAGAAAACAGGAAGATAACCATGTCTGTCCTTTTCCCTTATTAGCACAGTAAACGCTAATGAATAATCTTTATTTTATGGTCATGACAGAAATTTAGGTTCAGAGACCCACAGATTGAAATACTGTGACTTTGCTGGCTGGGACTCAGAAGAACAGTTCAGCATAGTTACTATTAAAGCCTCCACAACTCGGAGACAGAAGCAGCCTTTATTGGAAAATGGCTCAGAGTCTGGGTCTGCTCTCAAGTCATCTGAAAAACAAGCCCTTGATGCAGAGGCAGATAAAGAAAATGGTGCTGAAGTGCTCAAGGAAACTATTGACTATCCTGGTGTACGGAGGGAGGAAAGAGAGCTGGATATTTCACCAGGAGAGAGGGTGTCTGTTGCGATAGCCTGTCGAGCAAAGTAAGTAATTTTTTTAAATTCATGTGGCTATAGAAGCAGGAGCAATTCTTGGAGAAATTAACCAAAGAGATGAATGTATCATTGCCAAATCGAAGTGTTAAGTATCTGAAGTTCTTGTTGGTAGTATTTTGTCTGAACAACTAAATGACATTTATTGGAAACTGCTCAGGAGCCTGGGAAGCTGTGCTGAGCTGCTATTGCTGCACTTCTCCCCTTTCACCATTGGGCGGCGCCTGGAGGTCACTGTTGGGAGTGAGGAGGAACACCTGCTACAGCCCTCTGCACCCTATGCTCCCACTGATTCTCGTCCACTCCCATCAACACCAACTCAAGTGATCACCGTCTCTGTTTCAAAGGACACACCAAGGTATCCAGATCTTTTTTTTTTTTTTAAATATTTATGTCAACAGTTTTTCTGTGTTGCTTAGTTGATTGCTTAAATTGATATTCTTCTTTCTGCATTTGTTGCAATTCCCAAAAAACAGGCCATAAAAACTATTTGTTTTCCCTTCTTTAGGAAAAATAAAGTAATTGAATGGATGATCCAAAAAACAACAACCTTAAACTTAAAAAAAAAATAACATTGGTATAACTTCAGCTGTGCCACATCTACAAGGATTGCTTTCTTTTGTTCTGGCTACTTATGTTTACCACTTGTTTTACATTGCTTCTAACACCTGCAGGTTTACTAAACGGCGATTGCCACAGTTTCTGCCAAACTTCCCAGTGCCACAGGCTCTAAAAGACTGTGTGGAGAGACAGAGTGATGTGCTGGTGGTTCAGCCTTGCCTTGGAGAGGTGAGTGTGCCATTGGTTAAAGTATTTAGTATGATCTACCGTTACTTGAACAATAGCACAATCCTGGCTTTCTTAAAACTGTTTGTCCTACTGTTTTGTGTAGGCAAAATATCTGCTTTGAAAAAGGTCTATTATGTCAGGTTTATTCACGACATGCTTGAGCATTACATAACCATGACAGCTTGCTAATGTATATAACCAACTTTCAGTCACATTGTTCCAATCCAAATACCAATGTTTTGACAGACAAAAACAACAAAGCTTGGGGTGCCTGTCTTTTACATGGTACTATATATTTTACTTTTTCTGCCTTGTTTGCTCAGTTGCTGTCACCATCCAACATGCATTCACGCTTCTCAGCCCTGCTTTGGCTGGAAGAGCTGCATGCAGAGAGGGAGCTGAGGGAATTCACAATCACCGGAGCTCTACTCAGGAAGGGAGCTGCTTACCTGCACTTAGAGGTCAATGGGTTGGCTGAAGGTAGACCCAGTCTCAATATAGGTAAGGAGGCCTCAAGTGTTTTTTTATGATTGCAGATGTTTCTCTTGCAATTTTTGCAACACATAAGTCTTGATGAGCCTTTCCTACAGGTGACAGAATAGTCTTGAAGAAACTACGGAGTGATGGTGCAGTAATGGAGTTTGTTAGTTATGTCACAGAGGTATGAAGATATTTAATATTCTCAATAAATGAATGAAAGCTCAATAAATGCTTTTTCAATTTAGATTTAATCTGATGCTCTGTTTTGACACAGATCAATGATGAGGATGTAAGTTTGAAAGTGAACCCTGAGTTTCAGAGAAACTACCTTGGGGAGCCACTTGATGTTGAGTTCTCTTACAATAGGTAAGGGAAAGAAAAGTCTTTTTATGCTCTGAAATTTATCTCAGTGATTCCTTTATATTTCAACTTCTGAAAATCTTGATTCTTGATTTTATTCAGTTTGTTTGTAATAAGAGTATTTTGACTGCTTGCATTTCCAGAATCACCATGAGGAGGTGTCATAATGCACTTGACCAGACCAAAGAGTTTGGGAACAGTAAGATGATTCCTTATGTGGTGTCCTTACAGCATGCACAGAAATCAAAGTTTTACATTAAAAATTATGATTCAGTATGTAGATAGAAAACCAGCTAATTCTAGAACACTGACTCTAGATGGTGCTGTTGTTTTTATCTGGTTTTCTATTATACTAGTTTGCCTTTCATAGGGCAATTAAGCTTCATGTTTTAGTATTTTGGGTAGATGCTTAAGCTTTTCACTTATTTTTAAATGACTTCAGCTGTAATATCCTCATTCTTGTGCAGTTCTCTTCCCATGTATTGTGACTCTTCAGACTCCTCAGTGGACAGGAAAATGGATAGAAGAGCCGGACCAAAAAAAATCAGTTGACAGTGAGGTGAAAGAAAATAATACAGCATTACTAACTAGTTTGTTTTCTGATTAATGAGTCTAACTATACCTGAAAATCAGATTCCACCACTGGAAAATGAAAAAAAGATGTTGAGCATCTCCGTCAACATGAAGTCAAAGGCCACACAGACTAGAGGTTAGTATTTCTAATTAGCCATCTCATTTTTAGCTTTGCCTTTTCACACTGAGTAAGATTGAGAATGTTCGTAACAAATGCATATGTGCTTCTAGATGGTAGACTGCCACTGAAACCAATTCCCAGCAAAGGACACCTCTTTAACCCGGACCTGAACCCTCCTCAAAAAGAGGCTGTAAAGATGATCCTGGCTGGAGAGTGTCGGCCCATTCCTTATATATTGTTTGGTCCTCCAGGCACTGGGAAAACAATCACTCTCATAGAAGCTATACTGCAGGTACATACATACCCCCATCCCTATGAAATATACGTTGTACGACTAATCAAAGATGGCATTCATATTAGGCTAAAAGTAACTCCTTGTAGACAAAACCTTTTTATTGGTCTGTGTAGTGATAATAAATCTAATATTTTTAATCTTGAAGTAGGACACCTGTACAGTAACTATATAAAATTTGTCACATTTCATGTCACATATCAACTCTGTATGATCTAAATAAGGTGTTTTGGATACACATCGGCTGCCACTGTGCACCTTTGATGTAATTTTGAGCCCAAGAACTGTGTAGTAGTGATTGGGGAGAGTTGACCACTGAACAATAAAGCCCCACCAATACAAGTGCTTGACCTATAATGTGTCAATCTTGGCTGTCAATCATGTCTCGCTGTTTACTGGGATCAAATAATTAAGTACACCTAAATGTATGAAAAATACAGTTACACTTACATAAATGTGATAAGAGCTTTCTCAAATTGCATATTATTCTTTTTTGATATATTTGTCCAATTACTGTACACAGTCATTGATGCCCACATTAAATAACCCATTTCCCTATGCTGTCAATTTTAATATATACTGAAAAGGTTTCATGAGGCTTTGAAAGGAAAACTGAAAAAATAATTTTTGTATTGTATCTTATCATTTTATTTTTCTGATATGTAAACCAGGCATTTTGACCAGTATCATTCCTATGAAGTACTGGTATTGATGGAAAATTTTTAAGCTTTGTCAAATTGATCATTGGTACTGCTATAATGTGTTTGGTTGTCAAATGATGCCTGTCAAATGATCTCCCTTACTTGTCTCCTGCTTTATGCGGTTCATTGTCAAAGTCCTTTCACCTCCAGGTGTACCACTTTCTACCCAGCAGCCGTGTACTTGTTTGTACACCTTCCAACAGTGCTGCTGACCTTATCTGCATCCGCCTGCATGAGAGTGGCTTCCTGGATGCTGCAAGTTTGGCCCGCATCAATGCATCCTGTAGACAGGATGAGGTACTGTACAGCAGAAGAGAAACTAAATTCTCTGCACTTATTTTGGCTATAAGAAACTGAGTTGCAATTATCAGAGGACAAATATGCATGTCCCAGTGCGCAATAATGTCTGCACAGATGCCACTGCCACCAGGAAGGGTGGTACAGTTGTCATTGATCTTTTGGTACCGTTCTCTGTCTGCATCTACTTTTATTACTTTGCTTTTTCATCTTACATTTACGTCAATTTGATGTCTCCCCAGTCAATCCCAGATGTGCTCAGGCTTTACTCAAAGGCAGGAGAGGATATTCGACAGGCTTCTTTTCACAGAATTGTGGTCAGCACCTGCTCCAGCGCTGGCATGTTCCATAATATTGGACTACAGTAAGTCCTGCGTGGTATTAGATTGATTTTAATACCGCCTCCCAAAACTTCAATGTCAGTTTAATAACTGTGAATTTGTTTTACTCAGAGTGGGACATTTTACCCATGTGTTCTTGGATGAGGCCGGCCAGGCCACTGAGCCAGAGTCACTTATCCCTATAAGCCTTTTATCAGAGAGCAATGGGCAGGTCAGCACATATTATACACACACTTTACTATTACTATCCAGTGCCTTTGTCTTATTTGCAGTACTGTTGTCATGTCACATTTGCATCAAAAATGAAATTTACTCAAGACATGCTTGAACATTACATACACAGGTTGTATGAGTTAAACTCATTGACAGTTTACTAATATATAAGACCAACTTTTTGTCTCATAATCTTCACCACAGAATTTGACTTGCATACAGTTTAACAAACAAAGCTGGTGGTGCCCTTTGCACAGCACAGTATATGATATATTTTAGGAAAGAAACTGATTACAGCAGAAAAAAGTGAATGTCTAAACAACTGCTCTGTCTCTTGTCTGCTTAGATTGTGTTGGCTGGAGACCCCTGTCAGTTGGGTCCAGTTGTCAAGTCCAAGCTGGCCAGTGCCTTTGGTCTTGGGGTGTCTTTGTTAGAGAGGCTGATGTCCAGCCCACTGTACTCCAGACAGGACTGGGGTTACAATCCTAAACTGGTTAGTGCACTATAGTTTATGCATGTGTTTAGCATATTTAAATTAATCGAAGATGGCAGTATTACATTGACAGTCTAAATATTTCTGAAGTACTGATTCTATTCTACATCGCACTTGGTTTGGTACTTGGATTTAGTTTTTTATTTGGTGATCATTGATATTTACTTCTGTTGTGTTATTTATCTTATGTACTGTGTACACTCTGGATAATGCTAATAATGAATATGCTGTCTTTTAATTACTACAGGTGACAAAACTGATCTACAACTACCGTTCTCATGAGGCTTTGCTCATGCTGCCTTCTAAGCTTTTTTACCAGGGGGAATTGCATTGTAAAGCTCCCACAGCTGTTGTTGAATCCCTCTGCCAGTGGAAAAAACTGCCCAAAAAAGGCCTCCCTCTTTTCTTTCATGGTGTCAGGGTAATAGTCATATGTTATATTGCCAGTATAATTTGCTATAAAATGAGGCTCCTTCTCTTGAGCATCTTTGGTATTGCCAAATTTACCAGTTAAATGGTAATTGCATCTTACATTTGTTGCGGGGATATTAAACTCAAACGTTTATTTCAGTGCTTTTATTCCTTCAGGGAACAGAAATGAGGGAAGGTAACAACCCATCATGGTTCAACCCAGTGGAGGCTGTACAGGTCATGCTGTACTGCTGCCAACTGGCCAAGAAGCTCTACAACCCTGTGGATGCCTCTGACATTGGCATCATTACCCCCTACAAGAAGCAAGTAAGAGTCTACTCAGAATAGCCGGGTGTCAGTTACTTACTTTTCCCACCTTTTGTAATTATAAAAATGTTTCTAAGTCTTTTCAAAATCAAATTTAAATAATTCACTTTTTTATGGGTTGTTTTTAGCTTTACAAATTCTCTTATAGATTCTTAAATGTTATTTTCCTCTCACTCTCCAGTGTGAAAAGATTCGAGTGCTCCTGGGGAAAGTTGGCCTGTCTGACATCAAAGTGGGATCGGTGGAAGAGTTCCAAGGACAGGAGTTCCTGGTCATCATCATGTCCACAGTAGGCAATCATACTACATCTGCATGGATTAAAACTTAATCCATGCAAGCATTAAAAAGCAAAATATGCGGTATGTTAGATATTGGTTATACATAATTCCATGAGAAACTAATAAAATTTTGGTATTTAAAAAGAAAAGGAAACAGAATTCTTGCATGCTAAGTGGAGTTCACTCTCTTTTTAGCACACAAATAAACCTCTCATTTCTGCCTGTGTGTCTAGCTATCTATCATTTTCTACAAAATGGTGAAAAAACAAAATTGTCGTATGTGCTTGCAACTTGAGTTTGGAATAATACCTTGATATCATGGTTGTTAATGGTCATGACAAAGTACAGTATGTGTTACTTTCATCATAAAGTTTTATAGTTGAATTTTTACAGTCTGCAGTGACAAATACATTTTCAACATTTCAAAAATCATACAATTACAGACTTGCTCAAGGCCATGACAAATAACGGAAAGAATTGCAACTTTGGTTCAATAGACGGTAAACTTATTTTATGAACACGCTAATAATATAGCAAAAGTGATCTGTGCTGTCAGGCTGAGAGAGAGAGAGAGAGAGACAAGAGGAGGACATTTCTTATAGGTTGGAGATCACTGGGCCCATGTGTTTCCAACCATCCAAAATGTCCTAGCTCCACCCTCCAGGAAACTGCTGCACAGAAGGAAAAAAGTTATATAAACACACATAAAATGCGGTCCAATGGAACCTTCGCACACATGAAGGCTTTAATGAAGAAAGCCCACCATCAAACTTCACCCAAGCCTTTACATCTATTCTCATCTGTTTTTAAATTAGGATAAATACTTCAAAACAAACAACTCTGCCATGTTTCGTTCACTTAATTTGTGTTTGTTCTCTGATTAAAATAGGTGCGCTCCAATGAATCAGTACATAGTGATGACTTGCACAGTTCACTTGGCTTTCTGGCCAATCCCAAACGCTTCAACGTGGCAGTCACTCGTCCTAAAGCATTGCTCTTAATTGTTGGAAATCCCCATGTTCTCATTCGGGTAAGTGACAAAATTGACCCCAGCTCCTCTACAATATGTTAATGTTGCTTCTTGTGTGTTAGACAGCACATTGAACTTAATTTCTTTCCAGGACGTGTGTTTCCGGGCTCTGCTGCAGTACTGTTACATCAATGGGGCATATGTGGGTTGTGACCCGCCTCCCTCCCTAAGAGACACTCAGATGTATGTAACACCCGGCTCACACTGTACAATTGCACGCCCAATAATCCACTCACTGGTAGTTTTTGTAAGTCATGGCTAACCAACACATGATTTGCAGTCACCAGGTGCTTAGTATGAAATAATCAAAGAGTGATTTCTTTATTTGGAAGCTTCTGCAATGAAATCTACATTTATCTATTTTTTTAACACTGTCAGTGATTATATGTTTCATCATCTCAGTCTCATAAACAAAATTGTGACCTCTCTAATAAACATTAGGTTTGCACAAAGGATCTGAAATTTTTAATCAAGGGTGTCTGTCGAATAAAAATAGCTAATCAAAGAATTGCTTTGATTAATTGCTATTAAATGTATCTTTTCTTGTGGGCACAAGGTGGCGGGTGCTGACAACGCCCCCCTCACATTATCACGTCACTGCTATTTTTTTTTGTTTAGTCCCGTTTAGTCACAGTTCGATACTAGCACCTTCTCAACATTTCAGGAGACTCATTCTGCACCATTAGAGATAAATAGACGTTGAAAAATAGACGTTGAAAAATAGACGTTGAAAAATAGACGTTGAAAAATAGACGTTAACCACCTGAGCTGATGAAGTTGCTGAGTCTGGTTAGATGTGCTAGATTTAACTGAATTTTTTTCTGTATCCTCCACATGAGGGTCCACATTGTACCAATCCCAGTGGACAGGGAAGGAAATAAAACAAAGCTTCATTAATTGCATTAATTATTTTATCGCAATTATTAACCCACCTTTGACATCTCTAAACATAATTACCCTTAGTAAAAGACTTGATAGTGCTGTTGTATTGACTTGCAGTTGGTTGTTCAGGTGTAACTGAAAGTTCCAACTGAATGTATGTTATCGTGTATCTCAAAAAGATGTACAGATTAGACATGTGTCATTCATGTAATTTAGCAAATACTTGAAAAGGATAGAGCCGCAGTCATTTGAGTTTTTGTTTCTTTCCTCCCACAGAGATGCAAAGGAATAAAGAAGTACAAAAGAGAAAAATGCCAATATTGGTCATGGCTCAGTGAACTGGACTTTAAGTTTTTCCTAGTATTGACATTTCCTTGTATTGTCTCAAAGTTGATTAGGTTTTCTTATTTGTGTAAAACAATGTTCCTCTTAAAGCTATAAATAAAAATAATGTTTGAACACTGCACATTAGTTTCTCATCTGTGACCATTGGATGTGCTCAGTGGTGGACAACATTTAATTAGACTGTGTTCAGACTGCAAAATAAAGCTACAAAAATGGGAAGATAGACATTGTCCTTATGTGTATTACCATTCATTGGTTTTGGGAAAGATAAATAGACAACTATATTTGGTTATGGCCTCAGGGTCTTTCTTCGTGGATGTTTCTGTGTGGTGCTCTGCCATGTTGATCTCTTTCCTGGTTCTTTTCTGTGCATGCTAGTGTGTTCTTTCAAGAAACTTGCTACCCATAGTTGCAAAGATAAATTTTAGTTTAGAGAGACCTTAAAAAGACCTTAAATTGCCTTTCTTCCCCATTCTGATGCGTTGTTTAAACCAAGATGCATTTTAGCTATGTCTGCAGGCCTGAATGCATTGGGTTATATGATTTGCTTAGATATATTGCTTTAAGAGCAGCAACATATATTGAATATATAGTAAGTGAGGTAATTACAGGAAGGCTGTAAAATCCAAAACTTGTGGCCACCCTATTAAGAATAAAACTTTTAAACTCCAGTCATGTTGGTGCAGGCATTTTGTTCAGCTCTCCATCACAATAATATTTCCATATTTCCCTTTAACTGTCTCTGTTTCTCTCTCAAAAATGCTTGATGGTACCACACTGTGAGAGATGATGTAAGATTATACAGGTTAGGAGCATGTGTAGTTATTGGAACACTCATACAGTATGCGTATTGAATATGTAATGATGTCCTGAATAAACATGGCGTCACGGCACATATTTGTCAACATGAAATAGAAGGACAATAACAGGTTTAACCGGTAACTTATATCAGGGTTTCACTCTTTAAAGAAGCCGCAGTCATGCTATTGTTCAAGTGTAAGGGTAGGTCACACTAAATACCTGACTCTTTGTGAAAGTTTTCCTGTTTTTTAGCAATGCTGTATAGTCATTACAGCATTGCTATAACAACACATCTAATGGTGGGCTGAGACTTTTTTTACAGTACTGTAAGCAATCCTGCAAGATAGTAAAGGCAAAAAATATATATATTGAGGGATATGGTGAAAAGGTAAAAGAAAACACAAAGACTTTAAAGTGAAGGTAATAAGAAATTGAAGTAAGACAAAAGTAATGTATCTATTTGTATAGGGTGAATTTGAGTCAACTTGGACAGCATGGCCAGCTGCTTTCAGTTCCCTAATCACACCAGAATGTTTTAGTCCAACTCACTTGTATATATTTTTTGTTATTATTTACTTGTTTCATTTTATTTCATGGCATCGCTCTTGTGCTAGCTTATTTGCTATGGTTCCTGAGTCAAGTGATAACAGAGTGCATTACCCTGGTTTAGTAGACTGAGTTGATCCACAGATGTCTGCCGTTTCTAGGGCCAAGTTGTCTGCACACCTCGGTGTGGCTGCGTCTGCCCACAAGGCCCGGAGACTGGATGTAGCAAATGGGTGCTACTGACGGTCTGCACAGAGACTGTCAGTCCTACTGGAGCCCAGCAGAATAAAGAGGTGGGGTGTGTGGGGTGGTTTGAGAGGTAGAGGGGGGCAAAAAAAGAAGCAAATGGGAATTCAAACTCTTTAAGTTAATGAGCCTCTTATGTGCAGGGTGGAGACAGCTTTTATCTGAGTCCACTGTGCTGCAAGGTAGCTCTGCTCAGACACCCAGTCCCCCCTCCTTCCCTTACCAATCATGCCTCTGTCTTTGATGTGTCTCAGGTGTTTGTTCTGCTATTCTTCTCTACTGATGGAGACCAAACAGTAGAGTTGGTACAATCCAAACAATATTTACATGACACTGTAGGTTTTATTTGATTATTTTTTTGTACAGTAACTCTCAGAAATATAACTTTGAGAATTCATACCTGTGAACCAGAAATCACCTCCATGTTCTCACCATGATGCGCTGTCATAGTGATGTGGTTTGATTATGCATCATTTTATTTATTAAAGGATAATTGTTTCTAAATAGGTTTGCACAATTGCATTGTAAAACTGAATTAATATCACTGAAATATTAGGAATAGATTTTCCATGATGAATGAATAACTACACCAAAAAAACCTTTATTAATAGTAATACATATTGTGGACTGTAAAAGCACTAGATATTATGTACCTGCAGTCACCTCAAAAATGTTTTTATGTTGCAGAGACAAGACAGACCTAATTTTGATAGTGATCATATGAATTAGAGCATGATGAACAATACCTAAAATATGATAGTCTGTTTTGTGTTTTTAAATACATCCCATGTACTTTTTGAATATCAAATATTATTTTGGCTAGATTGTCTGCTGAAGTCTCTTTGATAGACAGGTGCCAATCCATTCACCTCCTTCCCTATCACCTTCTCATTAACTGAGGCAGGAGCAGGCAACACATTAACA
Source organism: Brachirus orientalis (assembly GCA_016785285.1). Classification (NCBI taxonomy): domain Eukaryota; kingdom Metazoa; phylum Chordata; class Actinopteri; order Pleuronectiformes; family Soleidae; genus Brachirus; species Brachirus orientalis. Next base: position 6,323,181 of record JAFBJR010000146.1, on the reverse strand, counting down.
AGACAGACACTGTGTCTACAGGACAGCCATTAGGCCCGACAACAGACTCCTGCTGGGCTCCTGGTAGGGGGAGCTTGTTAAATGTGTGGACCCATTGTTCTCCCAAATTGGTCTGTGACTCTAATTGCCCAGTTAGTCCCCTCTTACGGGCTGTACTCGTCTACCCGAACTGGAACCAGCCTCCACTCAACAGATCAGGTTGTAAAAACTTGGCTTTGGCTAAGGTGCAGCTGATTTGGGGGGGGTGGGCTTTGGGTGGTTTTGTGAGTGTAGTCCTTTGCTGCAGACAGGACTGAGAGAAGGCTTTACTGTGGCATGTCTGAAGGTACAGGATAGGTGGGATAGAGACCTCTAATTCTTGAGAGAAGGTTTCAAAAGGCCTCAAGGCATCAACATCAGATAAACATCTGAATCTGTAGACAGACGTCATCCAAACAAATACAAAGATGTAGTAACGTCGTTGCGCTGCTGGATTAAGGAGTCTAGAAACATGAGACGGAGGGAAGGAGACACTTTTTGTGTGCCTGTTCCCCTGGCCTGCATCTCTAAACAAAGATGCTGAGCCTCTTGAATGGCATTTTAACGTGTCAGGACTGAGTGTGCAGATGTGACTGGTTTCTCTGTTATTTAATAGTATTAAATAACATTTAAAGAAAATGCATTGAATACTTACTTTCAGTTACGATTTTAATCAAATGTTGATTAAAGTAAATGTATATATTTACTTGAAAAAGCATCTGCAGTGCACTGACATTGAATGAACTAATTTTAGACTTGAATGAACTAATTTTAGACTTAAATGACCCATATCTTAGTGTGTTCCTGAGTGATTTGCATAGAAGCTGATGCTGATGTGTCTTTGCTGGTGCTTCATGAAACAGATGAGCAAAAGAGGAGAGCTAATAGTGTTTTGCATGTGGATCTGAAATTGTGTTATTGGTAGATCAAAGCCAGATGAGCAGAAGAGACACTGCCTTGCTAATGAGAACTGGAGACTCTGCTAAAGAAACCCTACAATTAGGAAGCAGGAGCGCATGAAAGGGACTAGCAATATGAAGGAGACTGTCTGTCTAGATTTCTTTCTGAGTGAACCGTGAGATGAAAGTTTTTGTTTTTACATGTCACTTTATGGAAAGGAAGCAAAGTTTTATTTTCCACCTTTTTAAAACTGATAAGACGTAGACAAAAATAGGTCATTCACATGTGAGGAATTAGAGTTACTAATGCCATCACTGCAGATGTTGCATCCAAAGTAGCGTCCCGTGTCAGCTACACATTAACTGTGTACGCCAAGAATTGAACTTTTCATCATGAGGTGTAGACATTGATATTTCCTGACAAATAAAAATACTATAAATGATGCAGAATCAGTGAAAGGTCTGTGGGCATTCACCCCCACCCTTTGTCCTTCTCACACACACCCTCCATCTGCTTACTGCCCCCCTCTGTCTGCAGCCATCACAAAACAAGCTGTTGTCTCCAAACACATTGTCTTCGTGTCTTTGATAGATAGTTGATAACAGACCTGACTGATGGGGCTGGCTGACCTTGCTGTATATAAAGCCAGCAGCAGTTGTCAGAGACACTCAAGAGCAGCGTGCTCTTCTCACAACAAGCTACCTCGGTATAAGTTCATCTGTCTTGTGGATTCTCTGTACTTTGCAAACTCTTCAGCATGGCTGCGTTCTTCACTTTGGCTCTTCTGGCCACGGTACATCCATTAATTGCATTTGACATGGGGCAGTCAACTCGCTGTGTTGCCATCCCCAACCAGATGAGAGTCTGCAAAGATGTAGGCTACTCAGAGATGCGTCTGCCCAACTTCTTGGGCCACAGCAACTTGGAAGGTGAGGTGGTGCCACGTTCAGAAGACTGGAAGCCCTTGTTGCAGACAGGCTGCCATCCTCAAGCCCAGGCCTTCCTGTGCTCCCTCATTGCTCCAGTCTGTCTAGACACGTAAGGATGTTTACTTTTCTCCTTTTCACTAAGATTTATTTATTATTTCTAAAACTAGTATCTACCTTGTCATGTGCTCATTGTTTTCATTTTGCCTTTCTTGCCCTCAGTTTTATCCAGCCCTGTCGTAGTCTCTGTATGGCAGTGAGGGACAGCTGTGCCCCGGTACTCGCTTGCCAGGGTCACCCATGGCCTGAGGCTCTCAACTGTGACCGTTTCCCTGCTGAAGAGGACATGTGCCTTTCTCATCATGCAAAATTTAGTCACTTTGCCAAAGGTAACAACCACAATCCAAGCCTCAACTCTTATTCCATTGGTGTAATAGCCAGCCACCTGTTTGCTCCTTAATGTTGACCATAATTACTCTTCATGCCCTACAATTACAGTACATTAAACAGTACGTTTGCAGAATTGGCATGTTTTCCCCATGTTTTTTGTGGGTTTTCTCCGGGTTTTCTGGTTGGTTTGTCTCTCTGTTGGTCCTGTGATGGAATGGCAACCTGCCCAGGGTGTACCCCACGTTAGATGGGACTGGCTCCAGTGGCTCTCACGACCCTTATGTGGATGATAAAGTGATAGCGAATGAATGAATGAATGAATGAATGAATGAATAACATTTATGCTTTTTTGAAATCTTAGATCTACCCAAACCTGCATGCCAAAACTGTCCATCAGTGGAAGAGGCTCCTTCAATGAAAAGAGTCCTGGATGCCTTTTGTCAGCATGACTTCGGTAAGTTGTGAAAGCGGTGGTTTGTTGGTTTGTAATGATGTTTACCGCATTTTCACACAATTTTAATACAATTTCCTTTATTTTATTTTTTTTTAATTTCTCTTCCCCTCACAGCTGTAACTGCCAAACTTCATCGCCGTCGTCTGTCTACTGGATTGCCGGAGTTTGATGTGGAGGGCAGAGTCGAATTTGTCCGTCAGGGACCTCTGCTGCCCTATGACACCCAGCACCTACTCCAGCAGTGGCTCCTCATCAACCTTCAGTGTGCTCATGTCCTTGTTCGCCCTGGACGGTCACAGCTCTATGTGCTGACTGGTTCTGTGCAGCCTGATGGAACCGTCGCACTCACGCGTCTCTTCCCTTGGCACAAAAAAGACATAAACATTGCAGTGGCCACTCGCAAGTGGAAACACCACAGGTGCTGACTGGAGCAGAAACTAAGGCTCTAAATCGGTGTAGAGTCTCTACTGATTCCACGTGTAACATGCACCTGATTTCAGACGAGGTCATTGTTGAACTTTGAGATAGCTTCTTACAATTGGGAGTAAATGAGAATATCTGTAGTAGGCTAAATGGATATAGAAACAGAGCTTGCCTCAGCCTTACCTCATTATCCTTTTGCTTCTCTCAATAGCTCTCTATCTCATCTCTGTTCATACAGCACACACTAATGGAATGCACTCAAACCTGTACATAGTATTAATAATTGTAAATTCAATTTAGATTATATTTTCTATAATGATATTGACGTATTTATGACATCTTTTTTGTGTATGTTGTGTGAAAAAAGATGACAATAAAATATTCACTGTGTAAAACTACCTGTGCTCCATAGTTGTTATGCTTAACAAATAATTTAAACTGGCTAACAGCAAAGGGCAGTGGCCATGCCATAAAAACCTGTTGCCTTCTTTAACCTTCACTCATTTAACCACAAGATGGCACGCTAAGGGAAAACTAGAGCAAAAGAGAAATGGTTTACTATTAGTGGTTGTGTGCCTCAAGTGTTTACATTGTATTTACAAATTGGTCATGATGCAAGTGACTCTTCAGACAGTTAAGAATGACCTCTGTGTTCTTGGTAGATGCATGTGGTATTGATGACACCTTGTGGCATTAATGAGAAGACAAATGGCTTCATTTACATTTGAAAAGCTTTGTTTCTTGACCACACTGAACAGTTCGAGTAAGGATTGCTGAACAATGGACTGGATTTGATTCTTTTTCACAACACTATTCACTTTTATGCCACACCCCACACTGATAATGAGCAGCTTAAAGTAGTTTAAAACAAAATTTGAATGCTTTTAAGTTCCCTCAATGGTCGTTTATTGTCCCTGCATGAGGTTGTTTCATGAGACATGCATTTGCTGTGGGGACGGATGAGTCACTGAAGTGAAGCGAAGTCTGTGTCATTTTACATCAGATGGTAAAATGGTATTTATTGCAATTTAGAATGTACTGCTTAAACTATAGAAATACGGTACATAAGGACTTTAGTATTGATAAGTTTAGTCAACCTAAAGTTAAATGATGACAGACAGCCTCAAGTGAAAAGGAAATTATTCTGATCTGCTGTATAATCTATGCTTTGTAATTGACAAATTGTCAGACAGTTTACAGTGTATAAGCCCTTTTCTGCATGGGTTAGTTTTGTCGGCTCAAGGCTGAGTGGATGATGAAGCAAAGCATTTGACATACAATCGTGTTTATTTAAAACACATTTTTTTTAGCCTTTATAAAGCCATTTGTTTCATTTGTAACGCGGTCACCAGGGCACAAAAGGGGCTCTACTCATCAAGTGCCCATCATAAAAAAGGAACCATGGCAAAAGGTAAGATGGCAAGATGAAACATCAAATAATTTCTAAGAAACATCATGGTTTTGGGTGACCTGAGTTATTATTTTTTCCTCAGCTTGGTTTGCTGTTCTTACACTTTTGTATCTGGTATCTGGAAGTTTCCATGAGGGCTGGCACTGCCCTTATCTGTGCCTATGGACAGACAGGATGCCATGTTCCTTCCATGGCAGATCTCTTCAACAGGGTCATATAACAGTCTTCAAGAATGCATGGCATCTCCAGTGATCTGCATTCTGAATCTGTGAGTTCTTTTTTCAACTCTAAGAGTGACCTCACCATCCATCACCCTTAATTCAGGCCCCATCATCATCAATCATTCCTGTTTGAGCTGCCTATTCTTCAAGCTGCTGTATCACTGTGTGTTATAGGTGTCTCTGCGCAGGACCAATATTTCCTTCCTAGCTGGAATCTTAGTGGAAATTGGAAATGCCACACATGGAATACTAACACCAGAAGACAAAGAGAATGCTCAAAGACTAGGAGTGAGTGTGTTTGTTGATTTGGGTTCATGGCTATTGCAAACATATGAGGGGTGTTAACACACCCGTGCAAATTTTACATGGTGACTGGAACTAAGCTACTTTATCACCAAGTTATTTAAGCCATTTTCATGTTCAGCAAGAACTGATAGAGGTGATCCTGAGCCTGCTGGGGGCTTGGGGCGACCCCCTGTCACAATTCTACCGGAGCATGTCCCAGGATCAGATTCAAGACTTTAACCATGACAGATCCAACAAGGCAATGGTGAAGTGATATGGTGCGTGAGTTGAGGGATGGAGTGGCAAAAATGGCTGATGAGGTAAGAAGGAAATAGAATTTTATGTGACAGTTGCACCAATTTTGTAAAGGTTTTAATTTATTCAACATATTCTGTCCATGTATTTTTTGAAGCAATTAATTATGCATTTTTAATTTTTGTCAGATGAAGCTGTTGGGAGTAATGCTGCGAATTCCATCTTGTCAGAGAGTATTGTCCCCTTTTCTGCCTTTTCCTTCTACAAGAGAGGAGAACTCAACTCAGTGGACCATCAGGACCTGCTGTTCTGCTTCCACGGAGACTCCTACAAAATCAATAATTATCTCTGTATCCTGAAATGCACCACCCTTCCCGGACTGGACTGTTAATAGGCAAACAATGAAGTGTGGGATCTTTGAATTTGCCCTGAACTTCTTATCATGTTCTTAGTGTACTGTATGTGCTAATATCCTTTGTAATGGATTTCAAGTGTGCATTCTCTCCAAAGGGTTGTGTGTACCACAGTAGCAGTATTGTCCTAGGTCATGTAAATTTTTGTCAGCATTAAAGGTTGCAAAAACAAATAAATAAATATAAATAAATAACCTTCATTATAATTTTTGTTAGTCTTATTAATAGGAAGCTCAACGTGTTTGTGGAAATGGTAGGTGTAGAGCAGATTTATATATAAAAAAAATAAATTTAACAGAAATAATAACTAGAGTAGAAATCTGGATACAGTGAAGCATTTTTATTTACAACTTATCTATGCCTTTAACACACTGAAAAATATATTCACAAATTATGCCAAGAAAAATTTTATTTCAAAATGAAGTGACTATGAGAGTACTTGTGTGAAGCATACTAAGTCATGAAATATCCTACAAATAGAAATGTGTCTGCACCTTGAATTTTCTCAACAATTGCTCATTTAATGAATCTCATCCTTTGGTGTTTTCTCTTTTGATTGCGTGTTGGTTGGAGTTAGGCACCAGCACCCCCCTGTGACTCTCAGTGGAGGCTAAAGCGGTAGACAATGAGAGAGAGTTTATTTTTAACTGACATCATCAGTGACATCACAGAATGATAATTTCATGATGCCGTGATCTGATTTGTAAATGCAGTAAATGAAGTGACTAATTTTTCCCTGTGTCTGATTACAATTACAATCAGAGAGGAATCTTTCCTGGAAAGACATGTAGGCGTAATAAGCATGAAATTGCTTACTGACGCCTGTGAGATGCAGACAGTTGATTGACTTTGAAGTAGCTGAACCTTACTAGACACTGTACATGCATCTAAACACTTACATGCTTTGAAAAAGTTAATATTAATGATAACGTTAGTTTTCACAGATGGTACATCCCATCCACATATATTTTTTACAGTCATTTTTTAAGGGTTGTGGAAGTAAGACAGTCACTAGATTCTTTTCCACTCATTACAGCTCCTCATGTGTCACTGGCACTCTTATGTGGTGGCGCTCTTTGTGTTTTTGGATCAGCGTGATTCTGTGATAGTTGTTCCTCTGCCTCTTCGAGACCCCGGGCCATGAGCTCATCCATTGGGGAACGAGTGTTATGGACCTCCTTCTCTTTACAGTTTCTCCACTTCATTCGGCGGTTCTGGAACCAGATCTTCACCTGAAGCAGAGGGAAAGTGAAAGAGGCATTTTAGCCATGCTAATGGTGTAGCTCTGAGCATGGCAATGTTAATACATTACTATGAAATAGCAAGAAAACTGTCCTGTTACACGTCACCTTTGTGGTTCCAGTATGCCAGCTGTGTAATATTATGCACAGAAACTTCATTATACTTATTTGATTTCAGAGTAAACAAGTAAAGGTGGCATAACAATGAGTTTTCTTAATAGAAATCTAGTATAGTCATGTTGTGACCATGACAGCATACATGTTAAGAATGTAATTATCATCACAGCATGGCTGCCGTGCCTGTTTTATTCAAGATAAACAGTCTAAATGCAGTCTTCTATTGTTGGTCAGGGTGGGATTTATGATTGCTGTTGATTAAGAGGAGGGAATTGTAAGATGGTGCAATAAAATGTGCCTCATAAAAATAAAATTAGGATTGAAGAATTATAGGTCAGATTTATGGCATCCATATTTGAATACCTGTGACTCTTTGAGTCTGAGATCAGCTGCCAGTTTGTTCCGATCTGTCTTGCTGATATATTTTTGCCTCCGGAAAGTTCTCTCCAGCTCTTTACGTTGTTCCTCAGAGAACACGGCCCTCCTGAGGATCCCCCTGCGAACTTTAGGGCTTCCGTCAGCAGACCACATCTGAAGATTTGCTCCCTCTTAGAGATAAATTTGAAAAACAATTGTCATTTCATTATTTTATTGTTTTGTTATCAGTGTGTTATTTAGTCTAAGCACAGGATGTAGTATGTGTGTTTGGTGTCAGGTGTTGCAACAAGGAAGGGAAACATTTAACATTTGCTTAATTTGGAAAATAAGATATAGATGTTTTTCTTTGTAAGTTGAAAGTTTTGACCAAGGCCACAACACAGTAATATATCATTGACAGTGTGTTGACCCATTCTGCCCTGTTAACAGCTTGACTTTTGTGCAGGATTTTGATTTTAATCGCTAATGGTGTACTGTGTGTCTCTGGGTTTTGCATAGCTTGTTGCAATGATTAAATATCATTTTTTCAATTAATGAAAAAGGTAAAAGATGGGGAACAAAAAGGTGAAGGGAAATTAAAACCAAACAGCTAAAATAATGGTTAAGCTGCCCCGGTCAAATTATTTAGTCATGTATTATTAGTTTAGATTTTTTAACTTAAAGGTACAAAATCTGCTCACCGTGTCAGCATTTTATACCAACCCTAACCACATTTCCTGCCTCTTTGAAAAAAAATTATGCCTGTTTTTGTCACAGTCATTTTATCAGTCACTTTCAATTCCTCCATCTCTGTTTGCCCAATTTAACAAACTGGGGGTGACTAAAGAGAATAGAAAGCCAATTCAACTGAAGAAAAAGAGAATTTAGTGACCTGTGAGGGGCAATCTCATGCTGCTTCACTCACAGGTGCACATACAACAAAAGTCAAGTAGAACAATTTATCCGATCCATTCAGTGTTGCCTTTTTAATCTGTACGACAAATCTGCACATAGACCACCTCTAGGGAGCACATAAGAGGTTTCGACATGCTTCTCACTGCTCTATTGGGACTCAATGGCTTTCACTTAAATAGCTGATTACCAGGTCATTCCTGGGCAACGTGTGTGTCTACCCTAGTGGGCCAACTATAGAGCCCTGTTGGACACCAACAATAGAGCTGTTCAATGGAAATGCCATTACTCGATGGCTCAGTGGCCCAACACTAAATCTTTTCACTTGCAGGTATGAAGCAAGATTGTATGTGAAGATGAGCTCGAATAAGTCTATAAAAGTCACTTTCTTTGAATGCTTTATGTCCTAGTCAAGAGGTCTCCAATGGGCAGGGATGAGAGTTGAAGGACAGGAGAAAGGAGGGGGGTCAGTGAACCAAACTGTTTAGCCACACAATGGCTGGGGGATGTTCCTGGTCCTACCCTCTTTTGCAGAGAAATGGGCAAGTTTTTTGTGCTTGGCAGAGTTCATTGCTGCAGTGAAAAATTGCAGTGAGGTCGCGTGTGGATGGTGGAGTGAATGTGCCAATTGGTTACGGCCAGACTTGGCATTGTTGTGTTGCTGGGCACTGTGGGAAAATGTCAACCTACTAAGGGGACTCTAGGGACGTGTGGGATGAGTGCTCTCTGATTTGTGCTATTTTCCACAACTCTTGACAGGCATCATCGGATGCAGCAACTAATAACTTCCAATTGCTTTAGGACAATGCAAGAATAAGACAGCTGTTAGTCTCAATACTGTCAAAGCACAGGAGGGTACTTGTTGTCAATGCACATTTTACATTTGTTCATAAACATTTCAAGCTGAATTTAGTGGATGTTTTTAAATATTTAAAATACCCTCTCATTGTTTCCAATTTTAATTAAGCTTTGAAATTAAACTTAAAACTGCAGAGATTCCCACCCAATTAATGCCCCGAGGCAGTGCTAACCTTTGAAACAATTTGCCTTACTCAACAGTAACAACCTGCACCTGTTAAATATAATTTTAATATGACAGAAGACAAGATGTTTATTAGCTCTGCATATTTGCGCTAGTAAAAGTCTGTGTTTGCAAGTGCAAAATAGGGGGCCCCAGGGACTCAAAAGCCATGCAACCCACCCTCTTCTCCGTCCTCAACATCCGTGAATGGTTATGAATAGAGCTGTGTAGAGTTGAGCGGCGAATTAGCTCTTTGGTATTGCATCAGTAATTAGCTGTGAAGTGCATGGGAGACCTGGCTGATGCTAATGCTTAGAGAGTAGCTGAGGCATTGCTGATGAGGCATAAAACACTCACTGGAGAAGACAGGAGGGGGACTGGACCCACCGCAGCATGTCAGCAGATACTGTGGGCTCCGCAGAAAAACACTGCTGAGGACACCTGCAAAGCAATGAGAGAGAAATGCCAGGTGTGACTTTTATGATCTTCAAGGGATTACTGTGCTCCAGTCACTGACAGTTTCTGGGGACTTTAGAGTTTTGCCTTGCATGATTTTAAAAGTTTTAATTTTATCAAAATTTTTTTACACCAATGTTACCCTGCAGGTGACACACAGTCAGAAACAAACTTTTAAATTTGATAATTAGACTTAAATATTTTGGGGAAAAAATCTACTTATACCGGTCTCAACATGATTTTCTTAGATAATACACAAGTTCACATATTTCTTGAAATTGCATATACTGTGTATTTAGTTTTGCATTTGAAAAATTTCAAACCTACTTTATCTTAAGAAAAGCAAAATATTTTATTCTCGACACTGCTTTTGGATGTAAAGATTTGTTTTATTTGCTACAAGTTTTTAGATTATTATTCTAAATTAGATTTAGTTAAATTTTTTAAACTAATTGTAAACTTTACAAGTAATTTGTGATTATATTACTTGAAAAAAAGTCAAAGCGTGTTACAACTCTAACATCATAACTTTGAATATAATTGTCATACTAAAATAGAAATTGTGTGAATGTGTGTGAAATAATAATGATCTATATAAATTATAATAATAAATAAAACAAAAGTTTAATATGCCTATTTGAAAGGAAGGAGTGAAATATTTGTAGAAGCAAAAAAAAAAAACAGTGACACTGTATTAGCTACAAACTTTTTAAAACCTTTTTCCTTAAATGTCGTGATACAAATAGAATAATTTTTAACATATGTAGTTTTAAAGGTCTTTTTGCATTAAAACAATTTTTAAAAATGTTCTTACCTGAGTGTGGCAGGAGGAGTCCTCCCAGGTCTTTCATCTGCTGGGAACTCTGGGCCTGGCTGTGGTAGGCTCCATACTCAAGGCCCAAGGATCTTCTCGGATGTTCATACATTGCTAATTTCAGGTGGGCTGAATGAGACTTGGCTGAGGACGCCTGCAGCAGATTGTCAATGAGAAAACTCTTTCCCGAACTCCCAAAACCTGTTAAAGCAGGAGGAGAACCAGGCATATTCCTCCTGGTGCAGCTCTGTACGGAGACCATCCTTTTCAGACAGTGACCTGAACACTTAAGTTCCCTCTTCAGCAGTCGCAGCTCAGTGACACTAAATTCTCCTTTAATCCCTTCTCGAGTGACCAGGCCAACTTCAATAAACTCCGAAGAAAACAAAAGTTCTCTGCTCTTCCTCTTTTGGGCACTGCACTTTGCAACAGGGCTGTTCTGTGATTGGTTGAGAGGGACTAATGTGCTTTTCAATTCAGATAAGGCTGGAGTCTTTTCTGGAGTGGCAGAAGGTGGGTCTGGCTCATTCATTATGTCAACTAGCCTATTAAATGATAGACATCAGAAACAATGAACTGCTGGCCATAGTTTAACATGCACCAAACACTCTTCCCAAGTAGTAAATAGTTTCTCTCTTTTTTTCCCCGACTCCTTAGTGCTCAGTTGTGCCTGAGGCCAAACTCACAGCCGTTTATTTAGATTGTGTTATTTCATATGTCTGTGAGCATTTACTTGATTGCAATGGGATCCAATAGGGCAGGGCACATTAGTGTCAATTAATGTGGGTTGTCAGAGTAATGTGATGTGAAACTTAAAGTAATTTTCTTCTCAAGGATCAGAGTAAAAGAGCAAGAATTTGAAAGTAAGTTATTTTAA